>LQNS02278129.1:6851085-6868855 GCA_001587735.2 Parhyale hawaiensis | reverse complement strand
CCAGTGTGTACCTGTCGAGACTCGTTACCACAATATAGATCTGCATCTACCTTCTTGTCTCATTTGCCCTGTTAATAGAATATCCGTGATATAGAGAACCCGAACACGACACCATGAAATAACAAGCTCGTGGCACTTCTAGGCACTGCAGTAACGTAAAAGTCCTTATCGGAGTGCAGTAAAATGAAACATATATTTGAGGATGATAGCACGCATCACGTTCAAAAATTACACAGCAAAGTTGGATCACTTGATCTCATTTAGAGCTCACCTGAGGGTTTTACTGCAGGTCCGTCAACTTCGTGAGTTGCCTGTACTGTTGTTCCAGGGTGTGGTAGATCCCTCCTCATATGCTCCTGTAGGTAAATGTACTGCTTATTGGTAATGCAGGAATGGCTTAAAGGATGAATTGATTAGAATAACGGAATAAATAGCGTATTGGGTGTATTAAAATTATACATACGAAGATGGAAAAATTGGAAGCATTCACAACTGAAAAATTTTTGATTGAGCTTTCTTATATCAATCAACACCTATTAGATGGTTTCTTATAGGAAAAATCGATCTTCACCTATGCTAGCACTTAAAAATGGCCATGAGGTTTTCTTAACATTTGAAAACTTAAAACTAAAAAAGAGAAGTACTGATGACGTCTGAACTTAAAAGCACGACATATATGCAAGGTTCAAGCCAAATATAAGACCACTTCAAAACTCTTGCGGTATATATTCCAAAGCGTGAAGTCAAAAACATAGGACTAAAAATAGAATAGGTAAATATTGTAATTCAGTAGCTAGTACCTACATTTGGGCTGAAAAAGAAGTACAACACAGTTGGAAGTGCAAGCTTAGATTGACCTACCATCTGCGTCATTGAATTACAAAATATTATGTGAGCCAATAGTGGTTTGTTTGAAGTGATTGCAGTGATTTGACAAGAGTACTTGTAAGTCTGGTGTTGAGCAACGGCAATATGAATTCTAGAGAACACGTACATTGAAGAAGCATTACAATCCTTTAATAATCAAAGAGCTTTAATTATGGGGTATTGCTTTGGAACTCTTACATAAGATAACTCTGCTTCAGTAAGAGAAGGGAGTGAAGTTAGTTGCCTTCAATGATGCGGTTGCAAGCCTTGCTAAGATTTTGCTAATAATTATATATTGGTTAATGCTGTACAGGTCGTTAGAGCATTTCGAATACCAAGGAGTGCAAATCATCTCTGTCAAAAGTAAATCACAGGCATAGACGATCACAGAGCCCTCCAGCGAAGAGAGTAAGCCACTACTGTATAAAACGAACAGCAAAGGACTAAATATGGTACTCAGAGAAACACACGAATCGTTATGATAGACGTGCTGACAAAGTTGTCGACGTACACACGTAGAGTATGCTCAGAAACAGAAGCTAGGATGATTGTCAGAATGCTATCAATTGCACCACACGTTTCTAATCTGTATGTGAAGATTACATTGTTTACTACTGAATGACACAATAAGTCAAGTTAATGGGGGAGTAATTTCTTAGCCTACTTCTGAGGTTGTATTGTGTTATAATTATTAAAACTAGATGGCTCTGGCTCAAAAAAAAAAAAAAAAACTGCGAGTGGATGACTCGGGAAATTGTATATCTTTTAGTGTCAAAAGCCTGTTCTTTCACTAATTTTTAACAAGTCAAATTTTTAACCTTAGGGTTAATTTTCAGACCGAATATATATTTTTAGTTAAATTTTCATTTCTTGGGTTGCATTGATAAGTACTGCAACTTTTCTAGGTCAATTCAACAGTCCTACAGTGACACTGAACGATCTTCTATTTTGTAAGTTTTAGTTATTGTCAATATTGCTGTTGTGTTTTTGTGTACTCATGGCTACTGTTCTGCTCTTGTGAAACATGTCAGCACCATCGGAGGAAAAAAAGACTCTCCAACGTCTGACTGAAAAATAGCAAAGGTATTTAAAAGCCTGAATACGCCCGATAAAAAATTCAGCAAGGAAATACCGACTTAAAGCTGACAAGTGTTGTTGTTTCAAAGCACACAATATGAACGCAATAAGCACGTAATAGTCTTACCAGCTCATCAAGGATCCAATCGCTGGGCTCTTCCTTCACTAATATGAACTCAGTAGCAGTAAATTCCTGCGTGATCGCACACGTTTCCATAGTAACAGGAGAAGTGGAGGCAGCGCTGGCCTCTGAGACTTGCAATGAGACAGAGAAGTGAAATGAGACTATTTATATTGTATCTGAAAAAAAAAGAACACCACTTTATTTAACCTGACATACTCGAATTACACAATTTATGGTTTCGAGCACTACACTAGCTTGGATTCACATAAAAGGTTTATCTTCACAGCAGTCTCAACATCTGGTGCTTATATGAGTGAAAAATCACTCAATACTAAGAGGATTGTTCTCATGGACAGAGTCGTTCTAGATTTCGCCTCACACTGGTGTGAGTAATTGAATGGTTCAATTATTTTAAAACTGAAGCAGCAGGTAAGTGAACTTTGTGATTTATGAGAGAAACATGAACCGAAAATTCTTTATTTAAGATTTTTTTCATATCGGTTGTGGTGTTATGATACTTTTATGTTATTATTGCATAAAAGCGAACTAGCAAATATGGAGAATGATACATTTAACTTTTGAATGATTACCAAGAAAATACCCCCATACTACCAACACCATACCTATATCTCATTTCAAAAACTTCCTAAAGGACACCTGCAATTGCACGTAACAAAACTTGTGAAAAAATATCTCCTAAAATATCATTGATAATTTGCCCAGCAGTAGTATGAGTAAAGTCATTAACAGCAGAGAACTTGCGAGAAGAGGATGATGATTGACACAGCACGACTGTGGTCTTACCATCGTCCATCTGTTCCATTAGGGACTCGCTGGAGGGTTCTGCTACAGGTCTTTCACAACCGTCGGCAACATAAATTGCCAATACTATTCCTTGGTGTGATGGTTCTCCTCTCACGCCTACCTGCAGGCAAACATACAAACTTTCTTATGCATTCCTTTGACTACTTGGAACAGTTATTGCTACAATAACACATCACGATATTGGGCACCTATATGCAATTTTTGCCTGTATAATCCCAATGCAGAGATGTGGGTACCTGCCACGCTCACTTCTCAAAAAGACAATTTTGGACCGAAACGCAGCTTTGTTGTGGAAGAACTTATCCAATAAGAAGAGTCTGTGGGAAATTTCCCTGCATGAAGCTCGTATACAGGACTACTAAGTGGCTCTGGGGTCAAAAACTGTCCGGTACCGTACTCCTGAGCAAAACATCTGCCGGTAAACGAACTCCTGCGAAGAAGTTCCTATCTGGCTTCGCTGCTCGAGAAGGAAGCCATATTAGACGCTAGTCTCGCGTCCTATATGCGGATCTCCGTCGACCTCTGGCTGGGTTTTAAACTATTTCATATCACGGGACAGCTCTTGTTCTGACCGGGAGCTTCTTTCTAAAACCAAAAAACTACGTCCCTCAGAGGAAGCTGACCATGAATCTACAACCATCTGTGGTTGAAGTTTGTATTTCTTACTAAAGGGTAAGTCGGAGAGCGCCTGCTGAGCGCAGTTCTTAGACCCTCTTAAAGAGGACTCTTCTGCGCTAAGGAACAAATCTGTTCTACTAAGGCTTCAAGGACCCCTTAAGTAATGACCAAGTGTAGGACACGCTGGACCGATATTCCGCTGGGCCTTCCTGTCCCTGAAGGAGTCCAAAAGACCGCTTTAATTCACTCTTATAGCAAGGAAAACTCCGAACTGTAAGAATTTTCTTATCAATTCGATTCCAGCCTTGGGGCCGCTGCGGCTACGCTGCTTTAATTGTTGGACCAAGTCAAGGACTATGGTTTTGACTGTCTTAGGAGTACTGAAAATCTTAGATCTCAGGGTGAAGTCGTACCAAGACTAAAAACCCCCAGGTCCTGGAAGCAGACTATTTTGAAAAGACTACATATGTTATTTAACAGGGACCAGTCAGCCCCTGAATTCTGGTATCCAAACTAGAGTACATCACCCCGCTACTACCACCGTAGCAGGGGCAGTGATTAGCCCAAGCAAAGAGGACAACTCATTCTTGTCTTTAAACTGAATGTTTCCTTCCGAAGAAGAGGGTCAATAGCTCACACGTAACTCGTGTTGAGGTTCCGAAAGTTCGGAGAATTCTGGATACAATTCCTAGGGAGCTTGCACAACTATCCATCTAATAATCTCATCTAAGAGCTCAAGAGATTATGAGTCGCAGTCTCATCCAATGCCTTCATTTGAAAATTTATAGTAAGTTTGGGCGGCGGAAGGTCTCCAGTACATCTGAGCTAAAATCTCAAGGCAGAAACTGCTTTAAGCCAAAACTATTATTGGGCTTCGATACATAGTACTGAGGTTAGAGTGCAACCGATCCTTAGTGGGCCAGTGCCCATGAGTCTGTGGAGGATAAGGTCCGCTTGGGCCTCCCAAACTGCTTATATCACACCCGACTGAAGACAGTCGGAGCTATATCACCTGTAGTAAAATAATCGTTCATTTATCTGTGCATTGCAGGGGCTGAGTCCAGCAGGACCATCTAAAAAAGGACACAATATCCAAAAGTAGCTTTTTTTAGAGTTAAGTCCATAATCATAACTGCAGGGCTTCTGCAAAGTTTCTATTTTTTTGTTTGCCGTGATTATAACCCGTTAGGTTCTTAAGGGGGATACTCTCAGTCCCAAGGGGAGGGAGGACCCACCTATGGGATTAAGTTCTAATAGGTCGCAACATATTTTCCCCAGCCTGCAGTGTAAGTCGCCTTCCCTGAATCAAGGCCAGAGAAGTTTCCTTACAGAATTATGATAAATCCCATCCTCCTCTGTAGGGGTAGGGAATATCAATTTTCAACTTTGACCGACAGATTTTAAACTTCGCCACAAAACCAAGTGGTCACTCTTGTACTCCCCTAGTGGAGCAAGAGTGCACCTTCAGTTTTTTTTTTTTTTAACCCAGCAGAATTTGCGATGTATTGCTCTTTAGTAAGTATAAGAGTAGACTCCCCAGTAGTTTTTATAACCTGTCTTAGTATGTCTGTGTAGACTGTTGTAAACATTTAAGACAATTTATGCTAAACATGTTATTTGTGCATGCTCAGTCTAAAAACTTTTGTAAAAATCTGATAACTCTATTTTTGTTAGCTGTGCAGGAGATAGACCATTTCAGTTTTTTTTTTTCAAACTTCCTGGCGTCTGGGCGCCATCTTGGAATCGTCCCAGATCATGAATCTGGCCGATTTGAGTCTTCCAACTATTGGGAAGCAGCCCAATAGTTGGAAAAACGTTCTTGGCGGATTAGATAAGCACTAAAGCTTACGAACCAAGACAGTATATACATGATTGACGGTCTTGCGAGAAAGGACGCATAGCCTAATCAAGCAAGTATAACATATAAGCTTGGCGGATTGTTAGGGCACTAAGTCCTACCGACCAAGGTGTTAATCTCTGTGATTGGGGGACTTTCGATACCGTCCGGCCTAGCCAACCAAGAGATAATATGTATACCTGGCGGACTTGTTAGGGAACTAAGGCCGACCGACCAACCAAGTTAGAATATACATGCCTGGCGGCCTTTCTTAAGAGTCCAGCCTAACCCAGCAAATATAATTATATATGCTTAGCAAGTGCCTACGACCATATAGCATTTCTCCCTCTATTCCGAAGGAGACAATTTATGTTAGCTTTAATTCATAAAGCAACAATATATTTGGTGAAATTCTTAGGGCAGAAGGGCCTACCACCTAAATGTATTGCAGTGCTAGATGCGATTGTTAGGGCAACAAAAAACCAACCATCCAGACAATGAAGTTGACAGGTGGGACAGAGAGACCGCAAGGACCACCACCGCAAAATTCGCAAAAATCATAAAGCAATATACTTCGCGGAACTGTTGGGGCCACTGGGGCCTATTACCAAGTATTTAAGCAAACAATACACTGTTTGATTTTTTTGGGGTACAAGCGCCTACAACCAACAAGTATTTATTCCTCTATTCCGAGGAAACCCATTTACGTTAATTTTAATTCAAAACACAAAAGCAAAAAATACCATCACTACTACTGGTCTTCAAGAACAAACAGCTGCTGTAACTCTGTTAACACAAAGAGACATGGGTTAAGGATCAAAGATGGCGGCACCCTAGGCCGATCATACACCAAACACAGTCTCAAAAACGTATCACTAAAAACGGTAAAAACACATTTNCTTCACTAATATGAACTCAGTAGAAGTAAATTCCTGCGTGATCGCACACGTTTCCATAGTAACAGGAGAAGTGGAGGCAGCGCTGGCCTCTGAGACTTGCAATGAGACAGAGAAGTGAAATGAGACTATTTATATTGTATCTGAAAAATAATGAACACCACTTTATTTAACCCGACATACTCGAATTACACAATTTATGGTTTCGAGCACTACACTAGCTTGGATTCACATGTAAGGTTTATCTTCACAGCAGTCTCAACATCTGGTGGTTATATGAGTGAAAAATCACTCATTACTAAGAGAATTGTTCTCATGGACAGAGTCGTTCTAGATTTCGCCTTACACTGGTGTGAGAAATTGAATGGTTCAATTATTTTAAAACCAACGCTGCAGGTAAGTGAACTTTGTGATTTATGAGAGAAACATGAACCGAAAATTCTTTATTTAAGATTTTTTTCAAATCGGTTGTGGTGTTATGATATTTTTATGTAATTATTGCATAAAAGCTAACCAGCAAATATGGAGAATGATACATTTAACTTTTGAATGATTACCAAGAAAATATCCCCATACTACCAACACCATACCTATATCTCATTTCAAAAACTTCCTAAAGGACACCTGCAATTACACGTAACAAAACTTGTGAAAAAATATCTCCTAAAATATTGATAATTTGCCCAGCAGTAGTATGAGTAGTCACTAACAGCAGAGAACTTGAAAGAAGAGGATGATGAGTGGCACAGCACGACTGTGGTCTTACCATCGTCCATCTGTTCCCTCAGGGACTCGCTGGAGGGTTCTGCTACAGGTCTTTCACAACCGTCGGCAACAGCAAACATACAAACTTTCTTAGGCATTTCTTTGACTACTTGGAACAGTTATTGCTACAATAACACATTACCATATTGGGCACCTATATGCAATTTTTGCCAGTATAATCCCAATGCAGCGATGTGGGTACTGGCCACGCTCACTTCTCAAATAGACAATTTTGGACCGAAACGCAGCTTTGTTGTGGAAGAACTTATCCAATAAGAAGAGTCTACGGGAAACTTCCCTGCAGGAAGCTCGTATACAGGACTACTAAGTGGCTCTGGGGTCAAAAACCGTCCGGTACCGTACTCGGCAAAACGTATGCCGGTAAACGGGCTCCTGCGAAGAAGTCCCTATCTGGCTTCGCTGCTCGAGAAGGAAGCCATATTAGACGCTAGTCTCGCGTCCTATTTGCGGATCCCTGTCAACCTCTGGCTGGGTTTTAAACCATTTCTTATCACGGGACAGCTCTTGTTCTGACCGGGAGCTTCTTTCTAGAACCAAAAAACTGCGTCCCTCACAGGAAGCAGACCACGACTCTACAACCATCTGTCGTTAAAGCTTGGATTTCTTACTAAAGGATAAGTCGGAGAGCGCCTGCTGAGCGCAGTTCTTAGACCCTCTTAAAGAGGACTCCTCTGGGCTAAGGAACAAATCAGTTCTACTAAGGCTTCAAAGACCCGTAAGTAATGTCCAAGTGTAGGACACGCTGGACCGATATTCCGCTGGGCCTTCCTGTCCCTGAAGGAGTCCAAAAGACCCGTTTAATTCACCCTTATAGCAGGAAAAACTCCGAACTGTAAGAATTTTTTTATCAATTCGATTCCAGCCTTGGGGCCGCAGCGGCTACGCTGCTCTAATTGTTGGACCAAGTCAAGGACTATGGTTTTGACTGTCTAAGGAGTACTGTCCATCTTAGATCTCAGGGTGAAGTCTTACCAAGACTAAAAACCCCCAGGTCCTGGAAGCAAACTAATTTGAAAAGACTAAGTTATTCAACAGGGACCAGTCAGCCCTTGAATTCTGGTATCCAAACTAGGGTACATCGCCCCGCTATTACCGTAGCAGGGGCAGTGATTAGCCCAAGCAAAGAGGACAACTCATTCTTGTTTTCAAACTGAATGTTTCCTTCCGAAGAAGAAGGTCAATAGCTCACACGTAACTCGTGTTGAGGTTCCGAAAGTTCGGAGAATTCTGGATATTTTGCCTAAGGAGCTTGCACAACTATCCGTCTAATAATTTCATCTAAGGGCTCAAGAGATTATGAGTCGCAGTCTCAACCAATGCCTTCATTGGAAAATTTATAGTGAAGTTTGGGCGGTGGAATGTCCCCAGTACACCTGAGCTAAAATCTCAAGGCAGAAACTGCTTTACGCCAAAACTATTATTGGGCTTCGATCCATAGTACTGAGGTAGAGTGCAACCGATCCTTAGTGGGCCAGTGCCCATGAGTCTGTGGAGGATAAGGTCCGCTTGGGCCTCCCGAAATGCTTATATCCCACCCGACTGAAGACAGTCGGAGCTATATCACCTGTAGTAGGATAATCGTTCGTTTATCTGTGCATTGCAAGGGCTGAGTCCAGCAGGACCACCCAAAAATTGACACATCATCCATTAGTAGCTTTTCTTGGAGTTAAGTCCATAATAGGTCGCAGCCCCAGCCTGCAGTGTAAGTCGCCTTCCCTGAATCAAGCCCAGATGTTTCCTTACAAAATTCTGATAAATCCCAACCTCCTCTGTAGGGGTAGGGAATATCAACTTTGAATTTTGACCGACAGATTTTAAACTTAGTCACAAAACCAAGTAGTCACTCTTGTACTCCCCTAGTGGAGCAAGAGTGCACCTTCAGTCTTTTTTTAACCCAGCAGAATAGTAAGTATAAGAGTAGACTCCACAGTAGTTTTTATAACCTGTCTTAGTATGTCTGTGTAGACTGTTGTAAACATCTAAGACAATTTATGCTAAACATGTTATTTGTGCATGCTCAGTCTAAACACTTCTGTAAAAATCTGATAACTCTATTTTTGCTGGCTGTGAAGGAGATAGTTAGACCATTTCAGTTTTTTTTTCAAACTTCTTGGCTTCCTGGCGTCTAGGCGCCATCTTGGAATCGTCCCAGATCATGAATTTGGCCGATTTGAGCCTTCCAACTATTGGGAAGCAGCCCAATAATTGGAAAAACTTTCTTGGCGGATTAGATAAGCACTAAGGCTTACGAACCAAGACAGTATATACATACTTGACGATCTTGCGAGGACGCATAGCCTAATCAAGCAAGTATAACATATAAGCTTGGCGGATTGTTAGGGCACTAAGTCCTACCGACCAAGGTGTGAATCTCTGTGATTGGGGGACTTTCGATACCGTCCAGCCTAGCCAACCAAGAGATAATATGTATACTTGGCGAACTTGTTAGGGCACTAAGGCCAACCAACCAAGTTAGGATATACATGCCTGGCGGCCTTTCTTAAGAGTCCAGCCTAACCAAGCAAGTATAATTATATATGCTTGGCAAGTGCCTACGACCAACTAGCATTTCTCCCTCTATTCCGAAGGAGATAATTTATGTTAGTTCTAATTCATAAAGCAACAATATGTTTGGTGGAATTCTTAGGGCAGAAGGGCCTACCACCTAAATGTATTGCTGTGCTAGATGCGATTGTTAGGGCAACAAAAAACCAACCATCCAGACTTTGAAGTTGACAGGTGGCACAGAGAGGCTGCAAGGACCACCACCGCAAAATTAGCAAAAATCATAAAGCAATATACTTCGCGGAATTGTTGGGGCCACTGGGGCCTATTACCAAGTATTTAAGCTTACAATACACTGTTGGAGTTTTTGGGGTACAAGCGCCTACAACAACCAAGTATTTATTCCTCTATTCCGAGGAAACCCATTTACGTTAATTTTAATTTAAAACCCAAAAGCACAAAATACCATCACTACTACTGGTCTTCACACGAACAAACAGCTGCTGTAACTCTGTTAACACAAAGAGACATGGGTTAAGGATCAAAGATGGCGGCACCTTAGGCCGATCATACACCAAACACAGTCTCAAAAACGCATCACTAAAAACGGTAAAAACACATTTCCAAACAGTTAAAACCGTATTACAGTACTAATAATCAGTGAGGGAAGTATTTCCCAAACTCTAAGATCGATAGGTGAACACAGAGCAGCAGCAGAGACCAGAGCACAAATTATGGAGATGTTAACAGTAGCGCGAGTCGTAACAGAATGAGGAGTGTTGCTCCTGGGCTCCTGAGGTACCAGGTGGACGGGGCTTGCAAAAACACTGAAAGCTGTCGACAATTAGGGTTACACCTCGAAACGGTTTGAGCTACCATTTTGAATGCCCCAGAGTTGGGCGCTGTCGCGGGTCTGGTGCTACTGACAGAGATGTTCTGTCGTAGCGAGCCACTGAGAAAACATCAAGTTATAAATCAATCTCCAGTACCAAGCACACTTCTATTGAGCAATGCAATTCATGCATAGATTATAACATTCTGATAGATAATGTGAATACAGATACAGCAGGTCTGAAGCAATATACAACGAGAGCACTCTGAGAGCGCATACCTCCGCCAAGCGAGGCAACGGTAGCAAAAAATTCCAATTGGCCCAGAAATTATAATTTTCTTTGTATACATTCCAAAACCTAATCATTTGTGCCTTTTGATAGTAATCACAGCTTGTGCAATTTTCTTGAAGAACCGTTCATAACTTTTTGAGTTATACTGCTAACAAACGTTATGACTATCATCAGTCAAACATACAAACGGACAAACCGATCTGCACTAAAATTAATTCATTTATGTCTTTTAACATTACTAACAGCCCCTGTATATTTCACAGAGATCCATTCAGTATGTTTTGAGTTATTGTGCTAACAATTATAAAATTTAAAACTGTGACAAACGAACGAACAGATCATCACCAAAATTTTGTCATTTACTCTTTGTTTTATGCCTAACAACTCATGTTAATTTCATAAAATTTCATCCATAACTTTTTAAGTTATAGCATTGAGAAAAACGAGGCACACACATCTTCACTAAAAGTTTATTATCTGTTCCTCCTAACATACTTAACAATCTCTGTAAATTTCGTCTAAATCGGTTCATAACTTTTTGAGTTATCTTGGTGACAGACAGACATACAAACACAACGAAAACATAACTTCCTTGGCGGAGGTAATGAACCAAGCACGTCCTAAGATGGGCAGCTACAGCGTTATTCGCACGTCTACATAGCCAATCTACAGTATAACCATAACCATAGAGCTAAACAACTTGCAGCGCCCTACAACAGTCTTAGTACTTAACTGCTACATTCTTGCAACATTGAAAAATTGAAGCGGGTACTAGGTCAAATTTAACTGGCATACAACAGCCTCACCAACTCATGTGTCCAACTGCTGGGCTCATCCCTCGGTGGTATGCACTCATCATCAGGTAAATGTCTGATTATGTAAGGAGCTCATGACACTAAATGCTGCATGTTCAAACACAATCCCAGTCAATTGAACATGTGCAGTGTTTGATACGCTTACCCAGCATTTGTTATCTGGAAAGCTGTCGAGGGTACTAGCTTTTCCTAGAAATGGGAAAGGTCAGAGGCATAAGACTCTTTTGTCGATAGCCCCATAGCTCTTGACGAAGTGATTGACTGCAGCCATACACTATTTTGGAGCCAATTGACCTATTATAAAAGAATATAAATGTGCGCGTGAATTTTTCAGAAGGAATGGGGTCACGTTACTTTTATCAGAGGAGAGCAAGAACTACTCAAAAGAAACAAATACCCAATGCAATTTGTGCATTAAACAAGATAGTATTGATATTTTCTCCATATCTGTGTAGCATGGACACTGGCAAATCAACTTAATGCTTGTTGAAGTAATGAACCTAAGAAATTCCATATGTATATTGAGCAATGGTTTTAAAGGGGAAGGAAAAGTTGTTCCAAGTCGAAACCTTGGGTAGACTTTTTATACATGCAAATTTGTTGTGTAGGTTAATACTTCAGTCAGTTACTATTTACTACTTGTTGAGGTCACTTGCCAAGTAAATTTAATCTTTAATTGGTACCTACCTTGCTGCGTTGACTCTAACATTGAGGCGCTATTATACTATCCCTCAACAGCAGTAAGGAGCGGTGCAGTGTACTGTACTGTAATTTCCTCAAACCTTCTTCTTTTTGGTGTCTTCAAGTGTTAAGGTCTGACTCAGGCACGGCTCCACTGTGTAACTACAGTTGTGATATAGACCTAGGACCTAGGCTAAGAGCATTCAGCTGAAGGATCCGAACATCTCAAGGTATATTCTCCATGCAGATAAGCAAAGCGGTGAGTAGTCTCCTTTCTCTTGGAGGCTATCCAACAACAAAATCAACTACATTAGCCAATCTGCTCAGACTGACTTACTGGATTTTCACAAGAGACCCACAATCCATACAAAACTAATCCACAGAACCAGTAACACCGATTTGCAGAATCTCTGAAGCTGATTCACAGAACCTCACACTTTGATCGAGGTATTAGATACAGGAGAAGATTCATTACTCAAGTAGAGCTTAGAGTATGCATTAATTCAAGATACATAGAATTTTCTTATGACAAGAAAAGAAAATGGCCATGTAATGGGTAGGAAAAACGATCACAAATACATGAAACAGAAGCCCAATAATTGCTTAACAATATTTGCAGCAAGAGCAAAGGATCAACTAAAAAGAGCAATTTAATGCTGTTATAAAACTTTAAGCAAATGCAAAGATTTATGGGCGAACCAATTTTGGTGGTCTGGCTTTGAGAGATAAAATTTAAGCAACCTATTACAAATATTTTGTGTCTTTCGAGACATTAGCTTAAGCCAGTTGCAGACTAGTTGGAACTGGCCTGTTTCTTTCACTAATTACCGTCTGTGAACATTGTAAACATATGCAATTCTAACATCCAGCAAACTTAGAAAGAGAAATAAATATTAAAAAAATACACACGCAGTGTGGGTAATTTCGTTCAGCATCACTTGTCAGCAGAACTTTTCCTAGAAAATCACCAGTTCCACAAATGCAACATCACGATTTATAAATAATTAATCACTAGAGTACCAGCACTGTCAAAAATGAGAGCGAAGAATTTGTGATAACCTTTCTTCATTTATTATACTTTCGGCAGAAAACTAAAAACTGTACATCAGCGTTTGTTTTACAATCTATTTTCAGAGTCCTCTGCTCTTCCCGAAAAGTTTACGGACTTTCACTGGTTAGTTTCCTGAAAACAATGCGAGAATAAAATTTTGCTATAGCACTGATCAGTATATTAAAATTTGACACGTTTCAGTCCATTACAATGTCTATCTTCAGGTGTATAAATTAAACATTCATAAATGGTCATCTGTAAACGTAAAAAGAACTATCAATTCTAAACAAACACAGTGTAGTAAAATCTTCATAGACTGTCCTATTATTAAGCAAGATTACAGGTACTGAGAAGAAAATTTGTACTGGTTACTATTTATCCTATGCATATACTACGTAATAAAGTATTTTTAGATTGTACTACTAAGAAAGCGATTTGCACTGGTTATTAACACACTAACACCGCGACATGAAATGACCTCACTCTGTGGCTGCTGGAAGCTAAATGGCTGTTGCCCAATGGCGCGAGTCCTATCTATAGTTTGGATCTTACGAGAAAGTTCCGGTTAGAAAAGTTTTTAGAAAGTCATACCCTGCTCGTATTTCACGTTAATGTTTAGGTTTTCTTGCCTGATGGTAATTGCTTCAGTTATTTTTCGGTCGAAAAGGTTATGACTACCGACCCAACTGAAAAAGAGTTTATCGAAGTTTCTGCTGAGGGAACATTCATTTTGTATTGGTACGAATAATGAGAATATATACTACTTGAGCTGCATCGATGCTGTTTGCAACGTTTATGCCGGGCATTCGTCGTATATCCTACGTAAGTCGCATTACAGCGGTCTTCGGTACATTTGAACAGATACACGACTCCTGCTCTGTCTGCAGTCGGGTTGGCTGGTCTGGTCGAGAAACAAGAACCTAATTTATACGGCTACAAGTATGGAATTACTTTAATAGAAAAGCTATTGTTGATGGGTTTTACGTGCCAATGGATAACATTCTTAAGAGTTTTTCGGTCGGTTCGGAAAGTAGAGATGTTGTTGAACGGTACGTAGAATAAAATAGAGTTTTCAGCACTGAGATTATCTGCTATTAACTACTGATCCAATATCTTAGAAATTATATTTTCTACTATTGCTTGGGGATAGCCGCAATTTGCAAAAGACTTTCTTCAATCTCAGGATCTCAGAATGGAAACCTAACCAAGAACTTGAAAGCTTCAGTGTGAGGCATACTAGCGTTTTGACAATTGATGTTTTGTAACTTAGGAGCGTGTTATAGTTGCTATTGCTGGTTGGCTTAACATACACAGAGGGTTTAATGTATCCGTCATCAATTGTTGAACATCTAGAAAATTGATCCTATTATTTTGCATTAGTTCCTTTGCATATTTTAGGTCAGAGTTTGCTTCGAGTCGTCGCATAAAATAATGAACATGATTGGCAGATTAGAAAATTGCCTAGATATCATTGCCATAGTGTACACAAAATACAGGATTGGAATGTCGGTCCTGTGCTAAAAGAGACGTTTCCAGTGCAGACATGTAAAAATGTGCGAAGGTGGGGCCGAACTGTGTACCCATAGAGACTCCGTTCTTCTGCAAGTAGGTTTGTCCATCACAGGCAAACGGCATCTCGGTAGTGCAGATGGCTAGAGGAGTGCACAGAGTTTCTTATTGTAGATTTGATGGAGGTATGGTTTCGTGGTGGTATACTGCTGTGGCTATGATATTAATGGTTTTTCATCTACCGGGACGTTGGATGTTGATGCTGCTGAGTTGCCTCCAAGAGGGCGGAGTTTGAGCACGACCCTCTCTAACCGCATAGAGGAAATAGTGATGACGTTTGATTCTGCAGGCAAGTAGACCTCTTGCAGGCTTTGATCCACGTAACTACCGAAGTGGGGCCGCACCACAATCGGACCATATTCCAGAAGGGACTAAAAAGGGAGGGTTTGAATGAAGTGCAATAAGCAACGCCGTACCCACACGACAGGACGCGCCCAGGACAAGCACACCCTCCCCAGCATTCAACCAAGCAGGGCACAAGTCACCGCTCCGACCCGACATTGCCGTGTGCGCGGAACAGCAAGTCACGCCCCGCCCAAAGGCAGCCGGAGACTGAGAAAGGAAGTAAGTGTGGGCGCGGTCCACCGCGCGGACACTGCATCACTTCTTGCTGCATCTGGGGGAATTGCGGTCAATGCAGCAAGTTAGGTACTGTTGCAGGTCCCATTCTCAAGGAAAGTGACCATTAAACAACAAGTAACATTTGCTCTATCCCTTGGATGGTCAGACTTGTATATCAATTACAAGCGCATCGAGTTCCCAGGGCAGAGACGTTGGAGCTTGTTGGTGAACAAAAACTCGGCATCTAATGGAAGAAATTGTTGGGACGGTTGCAATTCAATTGGCTGTAGACGGAGGAGTTGCTAATTCCCAGATATGTATTTTACATTCAAGTAAGGTCGGATAATGGCATTCAAGCGCTGCGCTATGTCATGGGTGACAGTTCCAGTCACACTGATGATTGGTCGTAGGGGGGGGGGGGTGCCAGTCTTTGTCTCATAGTGAAGTTTTGGCAGTCCATATAAGTGGACATTGCTGTATTCTCTCTGTCGTTTCAGTCATTTGTGGAGTGTTTCCTTTGTACTTTTGAACTGGGATGCGATTTTATTTAATTTCTGCTTCGTTTTCTCTGACTGGTTCGGAGGGCATGGAGTAAATTTTGTTTCGTCTTGTATCAAGGCAGAAAGTCGATTTTTGTAGTAGGCAGCATCAAACACCACAGCAACCCCTCCTTTGGGAGACCGCTGTATGACGATATCTAAATTTTCTTTCAATAAATTTATTGCGGAATGTTCTTCGGGGCTAAGATTGGGTTTAGTGCTGTCCTGAAAGCACTTGAACCGAATTTTTTCAGTTTTATTTTTAAATCTTCTTCTGCGTTGATAGTAACTATTTGATTACGTTCTTGGTATTTGATTTCTGAGAAAAGTTTTTCAGTGGCTGTTTTCCGGCTGATGGGGGTCGTTTTCTTTTTTATACCATATATAGGGCCGGGAAACTACTCATAAGATCCAAGCTATAGATAGGACTGGCGCCATTGGGCAACAGCCATTTAGCTTCCAGCAGCAACAGAGTGAGGTCAAATCATGTCGCGGTGTTAGTGCGTTAGTAACCAGAGCATATCGCTTTCTGTAGTACCTGAATATATTGTGCCTTAAAAGGACGATTTAAAAATACTTTATTACGTAGTAGCTATGTGCATAGGGTAAATAGTAACCAGTACAACTTATCTTCTCAGTACCTGCAATCTTGTGCAATAGGACGGTCAATAAAAATTTTACTACATTGTGTGTGCGTAGAATTAATAGTTATTTTTACGTTTACAGATGACTAATTAGGAATTTTTAATCTATACACCTGAAGATGGCCATTGTAATGGATCAAAACATTGTGTCAAATTTTAATATACTGATTGGAGCTGCAGCAAAATTTTATTCTCACATTGTTTCAAGAAAACGGACTAGTGAAAGTCTGTAAACTTTCCGGAAGGTGGAGAGAACTCTGAAAATACTAGAGTGCCAGTGCTGTCAATAATGACAGCAAAGAATTTGTGAAGACCCCTTTTGTGTTGCTTGTAGCATTATCGCAAAGATATTAAGACAAAGCCTTACATCTATAATAGGGAGCTCCCTGTCTTGGTAGTAGGGCGTGTTGACTGGACATGTACTTATGATTTCTCAGGTTTTTACCTATTTAGGGTAGACTGTTGAGCTCCATGTAGGGCTCTTATTAACTTCCTTGTGTAGGATGCCGCGCAACTGCCAATTTAAATTGGGGAACCATACAGATAAGCATGCAAGGCTGAACAACACCCAGCTTCTTTCGGTGATACCTACACAAGAAGCAGCATTTTTTGCTTGCAGTCGACACTGCTTCTAATAAATACGATGCTCTGTATCCAAGATGCTCAATGGTGGCATATAACTCGGACTCGGAAAATTTTTTCCTCAAAAGAAATCCTGTTCTGTTGAAAGAAGGACGCAAAATAAGTGGAGAAATTATAATCCACCCGATGCCTGAGCGTCTCCGTCGTCGGTGGACCCTGCGGGAGTCTCTGCGCTGCGGCGGGGACTTCTGTGGGCCAAACGCAAGCACTCACAGTTTGTGGCGCTTCGCGGGTCACTGTGGCGCTTCTTTTCCCTCTCCTACTCTCCTCTCCCACTATTCTTTCTCGCTATTTCGCGTTTTTTTCCTTCTCGGGCAGGTCCTATCTGTCGAAGACCTGCCGCTCCTGTCTTGGCAGCCTCTTCTTTTCCCGTTTCCCCCTCCCGCTGTCCCTTTTCTCCCCCTATCCTTCCTGTTAAGCGGTGACATCCACCCCAACCCCGGCCCCGACTGTCCCTGCTCGGTCTGCTCGCGGAACGTCACCGGAGGGTGGTCTTTTCTGTGTTCCGCCTGCGCGCGCTGGGTTCACAGGCGCTGCTCTGGCCTTTTCAGTCCCGTCAGCTACCACCCAGACTGGAAGTGTCCCATTTATGCACTCCAGCCCCCCCTC
>LQNS02278129.1:6835741-6846939 GCA_001587735.2 Parhyale hawaiensis | reverse complement strand
GACCACTGCCACTTCAGCCAGTTTAAGATCTCCAAACGCCAGCTTCAGTCACGTGACAAAGCCATGTGTTTACTCGCCCAGGGAAGGCTTGCGCGTACTCCTCCCATTGAAGCTCCTTGCTGCTGACCAGGGAACTTTTCTTTCTCTCTGACATGGAGAGAAAGTCTGTTTTTTGTAAACCGTTCAGCAATACTCAAAATAATAGTTTTCAGTAGGTATCATGGATACATAAGGCTACTGTATATGCCCAATGATTTCTTCTTAGCAAAAGCTGTTTCATCGACGATTGCATAACTGATGCTGATATTATGTATCTGAAAAAACTAAGAATACTTCATGCTACTATCTCAGTCTCTGCATTAACGTGATGACACCTTATCTAACTATATAATAAAACAAAGTTGTTGGTCACTTACTTGCTCTCTTGCTTGCTCCAATGTTGGTCCGTCTCTCCGTCAAGCAGTTAAGAGTTTAATAGGAAAAAAAATTCATGCACTGAAAAACAAGTTGAGTAACCATACAATTTCAGCACTTGGGGTACCGTTGACAAATATAGCTCTGGATCCCCGCTTTCGTTGCTGAATGATATCGTAGTTGAATCTTCACACTGAGCAGACGCTTTTTTATACTGAATTTACATCGCAGCCAAAGTTTGACGCTGGTAGGTTCAAAATTTAGCTGGTATCCACAATACGGTGAACCCTGGCATTTTCAGTAAATTCTTTTGACTGAACTATATTTTTCTTAGTGCAGCTTAACGCTTGGTCGATGAGACCTATAATACAGCAAAACCTATACTAGAAACCAGAACAATAAAAAGCCCAATTGCAAAAGTTTTGCCGTTATTTTTGACGGCTGGGCCCTCTGGTATTAGAAATATATAGAAGCATACAAGTATAGGAGGGATTTGTGTAACATAAATGTATATATGCTAAGGAAGTTTTCAAAAGTCTTCTGAGTTTTATATTTTGATATACCCCAAGCTTTCGAACTACTAAACGTAGCCCGTCTTCAGGGGAAAGAATCTTCAAACTCAACAGCAGAACTACGAAATTAGTATACAACAGCTATATCATGGCTACCGATCTTGAAAAAGCTAGCAATATATTGTAAAACAACGAAATTTGAAGCATAAAATGAAAGTTCAATTCTTGTGAGACGCAAGAACACGCAGTAGGCTTCAGAAAATTGAACATGTTTATCAAATGCATTTGGATTACAATGTGAGTAAAAAGCTTCTATGAGTCGTCTCGATTTTGGATTTGATTCACAGCATAATAACTTTGGAGACTCAATTGCCATTTCATGATTGTAAGACTGTACATGATTATTAACTAATGATGCCGGAATGCTTTACTTTACATTGTTACAATGTTCTTTTACTGTTTCTGAAACCTACTTGAGCGTTTCTCCAATGTAGACTGAATCACATTATCTACAATTAATTTCATAAACTACATTATTTCTCTTTAATAGTGGGCATTTATCTCTATTTATTTATCTATTATTCAAAAATTTGTGCAACGTATTGGTAGGGTTACTAGCGACTCGAATATTATGCTGCTTTACTATAGAATTTGTTTTTTTTCTGTGGCACCTTTGATATAAGGCGCGGATATGTATTTCATTGATTGTTCACTATCTTCAGTAAATCTTTGTTTTTTCTTGATTGTCAAGTTGATAAAATATCTAAGGTATCAGTTTTCTAACAAGATGATTTTGACCCTTTGCTTTGCAGTTGTTTCATTCCTTGGTGAAAAATAATACTCACTTCGATCCATTAATGATTTAATAACAGCCTGTTTGGTGCTCGTAGGGTGGTAACTGCTGAACTTCAGATAGTTGTTAGAATTCGTAGGTTTTCTGTAGATGACAGAGTTTACTTTTCCATTTATCTCGTGTGTTATTAGAAGGTCGAGGAAAGGTAATTGACGGTCTTCTTCTGTCTCTGCTGGGAACTGAATAAATCAGTTGATTCTATCGATATAATAAAAAATTTTAAACTTATTGGTCAGGCAGGATGGTTAAGATGTCGTCAAGATAGCGTTTCCACAGTACAGGCTAGCCAAAGTTTCTACTAAAACAGCATAATATTCGAGTCGCTAGTAAACTCACCAATGCGTTGCACAAATTTTTTCATAAAAGCAAAGATAAATTCCCACTATTAGAGAGAAATAATGTAGTTTATCAAATTAATTGTAAATAATGTGATGCAGTCTACATTGGAGAAACGCGCAAGTAGGCTTCAGAGAAGTAAAAGAACATGATAATAATGTAAGGTAAAACATTCACGCATCATTAGTTAATAATCATGTACAGTCAAACAATCATGAAATGACAATTGAGTCTCAAAAATTATTATGCAGTGAATCAAATCCAAAATCGAGACGACTTTTAGAAGCTTTTCACTCAGATTTACTAGACTAACACAAAAAATGAAATTTCATTCAATGCTGAAAATTTCATTATTTTATGATATATTATTAAGTTTTTCAAAATCTGTAGCCATGATTCAGCTGTTGTATACTAATTTCGTAGTTCTGCTGATGAGTTTGAACTTTCGTTCCCTTGCAGACGGGCTACGTTTAGTAGTTTGAAAGCTTGGAGTATATTAAACATAAAACCCAGAAGACTTTCGGAAACTCCCTTAACATGAATACACCTGGGTGACAACGTATATTTCAAGAAATGCATAAACATATACTGTATATGATATATTGTACAATACAATGGTAACATTGCACAAAATATTGGTATTAGGTTGTGTTACGTAACAGTGTCATTGCATACCTGTATATAAACAATATCCATTTATCTTATACTCTAAAACTTTAGAATACTGCAGTAGAAGCAGGAAATTATGTCGGAGCAATAAGATCACATTCTAGGACTGCGTCAAATCTACATATCCCTAAAGCTTAGAGCAACTTTGTCCTCGAGTCCAGAAGGCAAGTTTCTGTTTAAAAGAGAGATCATGTCTAGCATTTTACTGTGTACAGTATTTGTATAATCCTGATGTATAAACACTAATCACTAATACTAGTGTCATTTGGTAATAAATACTTGTCTATACCAGATGTCAATGCATTAAGCTAATCAGATGTAATGGTATTACGTGATGCATAGTTCATCTCGAAATGAAAAGTGAAGCTTTCCTTGTATCTATCAGCAGTATTGTTACAAAATGATTCCGTCGGCGGAAGCAACTTCCTTTAAATATCTGCAGTGGCAGTGAGTGCTCCTCATGTGCTCATGTGAATCTTGGAAAAACAGCTAACTTGCTCTGGCAAACAATAATACAAAATTAGTTTTTTACGTTTTGCCCTAGTTTGTGGGTTACTAGGTACTAAACACATAAATGCAATAAATTTGGACACAATTTCCTGCCGTTATTGTGTATATCATATGTAGGTATATATATTTGTCTTTTATATCATTTTATACTTTCTCATTTTTTCACAGCAAGTGTTATTTGTTGATGTATATATAACTGGTATTGCAGTCATTATGATGATGCATTAGCAGATTCACAATAGGCCTGTGCGTGAGCCTATTGCAATATTAAGGTGTTGTACGTCACTGCCTTTTTTTGCACTGGTGTACTAACCGTCTATTGAGATTGTGTTATTGTATGAATGCCTTCCTGAGGACAGAAATAAATGCTTTTGATTGGATTTACCGATACTGGAACTTTGGGAAGCCGTTAGTACTCCACAATTTACGAAATAATGCAGTGTTGGCCACAATAACTGTTTTCACTCATACTGAAGAAACGAAAGATAAAAAGTAAAAGCATTCATTTCTCCCCACGTAGAGTATTAACGCAGTGGTACTGTTGCAGTACTTATTCAGTGAACTAGAATGAAACATCATCGCGTGAGCCTTGCGGATTGAGGAACAAATTGATACCACCATTCTACTTTACAACCTACATTCTGTACGAGTATGCTGTACACCAATTAAGCTCCTACCTGAAAGTTCTCCCGAAACTACTTCAATTAATTTACTCGCTTTCTGTTTTCGGAGTTCTGCTGTACCGCCATCTGCAACATCACTTTGACCATAGGTTATATAATTTGGTAATTAACGTAACTTCCTGAGTCTCTGCATCAACGTGACGACACATTGCCTAATTGATAGTAGGTCTATATGAGAACCTAGGGATATAAGAGACATCTGTATAGAATAGAGCATGTATTTCGATTGTAAAAATAATTGTACTGTATAACTTTGCATACAATGACCCTCTGTACTGTATAACTTTGTATACGATGACGTTCTGTACTGTATAACTTTGTATACGATGACGTTCTGTACTGTATAACTTTGTATACGATGACGCTCTGTACTGTATAACTTTGTATACGATGACGTTCTGTACTGTAAAACTTTGAATACAATAACGCTCGGTACTGTATAACTTTGCACACAGTGACGCTCTGTACTGTATAACTTTGCATACAGCGACGGTATGATACACAACCTATATTTATAGGTTGTGTTGTATAATAGCATCATTCTTTACTTGTATTCATATGATATATATCTTTCCTATGCTTTAATATTCTGTCATAATAATAGCAGGTTAAATGGAAGCAATAAGCCTTATATTCGAGGATTGCGTAAATCTGCATATCCCCAGCGCCTAGAATAACTTTGCCTTCAGTCAAGTAGGCCAGTTTTTGTTTTCATTGAATCATTGTTCCAGGCCTTCTATATTACAGTGCAGGTTGCATATAAATTTTACCTTTTACGTATGAGGTGTAATAGTATTAAGCTCATCAAATACAATCGTATTAAGTCCTGAATTAAGTCTTTGGAGAGAAATAGATTAGATTAGATAGGCGGCAGTAGACGAACCAATAGGCCCATTCCCAAAGAGACACCGGAACATACGCCCCGGCACTCTATGAGCTCAAATACATGAATTTTCTTTCAAGAGTGAAAATTAAAGCTTCAGCTATCTTCTTCAGTGCTATGATTTCAACTTTAGCAATGAAACGGCGCATTCAAATGTAAATTCGCCCTATACTTTCCAATAGATCCGATGTATGGAGAAGGTAATAGTCGGAAAAATTAGACTCCATGGCAGCGCTAAAAGAAGCTTTGTGTATCATAGTTTAAATTTCAACTGTCACTAATTAAGATACACTTGCCATTAACTGCAACGTGGACTATTTTCTATCAATTAGTTTTCAATGAAGCTTGAAAAGATGACCACAGTCTCCAACATGGCCAAACTTTGGCCTACCAGTTTTTTAAAGCGTGAAAGAAAATGAACAAATAAATAAACATATAAATACACACTAGTCTTCATTACATTGTAGATCACAAAATATCATATCATGTGTTCTGAATATCATATGTCAGATAAATGCCAGAAGATGGACAAATAGGCCCATTAAAAGAGAAAAATCTCAAGCTCTGCTTTACCTGTTACTGGGACAAAGTAAAAATAAAACTGTTCAGATTTCTGAAGGAAAACTTCCGCCAAGGAAGTGATTGTGCGAACACTATTTGTTGTAGCAGACTAGAGAGGGTTTGGAGATGCTAAGTTGAATGGTTCACGAATGACAGCGGAATGAGCGCCCTTTTGTTAGTTTGGCGTTAGCAGTTAGTGAGTTGTGAAGAAGTAGTTTGTAGTACAGAGCTGCCTGTAGAATTTGCTGCTGGAGAAACTGGCGCTCCCAGCCTCCAAAGTCGAGAGTGGGAGCGAACTACAGAGCCAGATCAAGACGGCAGCAGAGACACCGCACGGTTACAGAGAGCATAACTTTCAGTTGTGATGGAGGATACACATCAAATTATGTGAATATTTACACCTCAGCACTCGTACAACACCGGGGGAGCGTGCAATTTCCCCGGACATAAACAAAGTTTTGTCAACTGCGGTGCATTTAAAACAAATACTCAATTTTAATACTGAAGCAGGAAAGAGAAGTCGATGAAAATTATATTTAGGCATTTTATTAGCTGCATTCATTAATATTAATACCAACCCCTCAATCCTCGGCTCATTACAGAAAAGCAGTACAGTGTATAAAGAAACAAACAGCACTATACTGTATTCCTCTTAGGTGTAAATTAGTGAGGTAGACGTATTAGGAAGTACAGTGCATATCCCGATACCAATATCTCTCTGTGGAAAAAGTCGGTTATCACTGTTGTAGTGGGCAGAAATGATTCACATTTTGACTCCCCAGACACATGAACTAAGAATAACTTGCCAGGTAATTTCGGCAAGGCGAGAAGAGCTTAGACTAGCCGTGCTTTATTACTAAACAGAAAATGAAGGTTGCAAGGCACAAGCTAAAGTACTGTACAATAAACTCCACAAGTAAGAAATATGAACAATCTTTTCAAATATTCTGCATTTCACCGTACATGATAGTTTCATATAACCAATTTGGCTTGAGGCCCCAACATTCCGCAGGGAATGGAAGCGGCTATGCTTACAATGAATCTGACAATAAATTAGTTCTAATAATAAGAATTTTATTGAAATCACTGGACGCAATCATAGAGCATAAAAACACTAACTGGAAATTTTGCCTACAATTATAAATGATTTCAAGCCCATCGCTACTTTGCTTTAGCTATTTGGGCAAAGTATAAGAAGAATGTACACACACTTATTAGCAAAACTTTCACGAAGTCAGGTATATATTATTAATTTTGAGCAACACCACGGAACTTATAGCTACACTGTGGAAAGTAGTAGATTGTGATTGTGTTGAATAGGAATAGATTGAGCCTCCGTTTACATAACAGTGGCAATGAAACAGAAAAAGAAGAAAAAAAGGAGACACAAAGTATATCGACGCACAGACACGCCGAAGTCACGCACGGAGGTACTTCCACACAGGACCACGCGCATGGGCAGAGAGAGAAGAAGAAAAATAACAGAGAAATGTAACGTCAGCAGAAGAATGAAAACGGTAAGAAGTAAAGTGAGCAAAAGGAAAGACGTTCTGCAGGTGCAGCTTACGGCCGAGGTTAACACAGTTTGTTCCCACACCCCGGAGGTGGCTGCTCGCCACAACATGAGCCTGGTGAACCCAGCAATGCAACTCAGCGACATATCGACCATCCTATGCCCCATTAGGAGAGGGAATTAGGGAGCAGTGGAAGCCACGGTGCGTCCACAGGGCATGTCCGAACTCATCCAATAGTAATATGGCCCATTAATTATTCTGGTCCATGCCGCTCCACAAGCAAAATGCGAGGATTCAGGAGCGGGAGAAGACACAGGACGCCAGCAAAATTACAGAATACATGCACGAGGGAGCTTCACAGTTGATAACCAGTACCGAGAACACCAAACCAGAAAAAAAATGACTTCACAGCCGATTCTCACGGTCTGACGCGCAAAAGTAGAAGGGAGTAAAACGACGAGAAAAAAATATTAACAATAATAATAAATAAAAGGAAGGAAAAAATGATACTCTGAAGGTCCAGACAAACACTGTCAATCCGGGAGGTCGTCCCAGCCGTAACTCCCAGCGACACCGCCTGGCCAAACCTAACTAAAGCTCCCATGACAACCTATAACGCCCGTAATTGACCCGCAGCTAAGGTAAAGCGAGATTATTGTTTTATATTGAGTAGTTTAGGCCTTCGTTTCCACAACAAACTGACCTACCAGAGGGAGAAACAAGGGACGTATAGTATGATGATATAAATGGGGAACACATGCACGAAGGTGTTCCCACACAGGATCAACGCGCATGGGAACAGCAAGTCGGGAAAGAAGAGGTAGATCCTAAGAAAGCACGAGCAAGAAGGAATATGAAACTAAAAGCAAAGCTGGCACGAAAGACAGACGTCCCGTAGGCCTAGCTAATGGCTGAAGTAACCCACACGAGCCCCTGAGGTCACCGAGGTGTATAACGTCGGATGAGCAATGCTAACTTAGGTAAAGAGAGATGCGTCATGCAGCACACACTTTTCATCAAAAGATTTTAGCGTTAGAACATTAAGCATGGCGGTGTACATCAGTTAGCTTACTGAATGTCGAGTAGATAGGGTTTCAATGTCCTCTCGAAAGACCGCATCTTGGTCAAGTCACGGAGAGCAACAGGCAAGGAATTCTAAACTTGAACCGATCGACGGTGGAAGGAATCAAAGCACTTGGTCTTAGACACCCGAGGACATTGCAGTAACTTATTTCTTCAAGGGCTAAACGGATCAGAACATCACACCGGAATGTAAAACCGATTGTTGATATCTATCATTTAAACAGGAAAATGTACACAGCAATATAGCTAATAATAAAACTTCCTCTTATGATAATGAATATTTGATGTGTGTTCTATTTTTCTCTCCGTGATGTCGGGGAAGCTGCCTTTCAATAGAAATGGTATCATTTTAATTTTTGCTAGATTGGAATAGTTGAAGACATGCTAGGGATGCATTAGGTATAGAACATATGAAATGCGGAAGAAACATTACAATCAAAGATAAGAAATAATTTTAAGCACATTCAAGTCATGAGTGATAATACAACACTATAGTCAAACCAGTGTAAACAGTCCTTTAGGGGCGGGCTGAATTGAACGCAGCAGTGCCAAATTGAATCTATTAACTATTATATTTTGAGTTTTCATATATATATATATATATTTATTTTTATCAATTGAGAAAAGTACCACACGCTTAGGTGAGATTTGGCAAAGTTGCTTTGTATTTTTAGCCACACCTATCGGACTCTTTACGCTGGTTTGACAATAGTAAACGAGCAGCTCACACTGCATAACTTCTGCTACAACTAAGGCTCCAACCGCTGGCCCTACGTACTCAGCATTGGACGCCTCTGTCCTAGCCTTGCCAAAATATCAGCACCGGACTGTTTCTACATTGTAGGTCGCACAGATCTTGAAACTCCGACAAATATGCGTTTCTGTCGGTATTTCAATGATCAGAATAACTGTTGTTGCTATTTGTTGCCTCCAAGAGGGCGGAGTTTGAACAACACCCTCTCTGACCGCATGAAGGAAATAGTGATGGAGTTTGATCCCGCAGGCAAGTATTGCAGGCCCTGGTCGACGCTAAAATCTAAGTGGGGCGGCGCCACAATCGGACAATAATTCTGACCAAAATGGGGAGCATTTGAGTGTAGTGCAGTAGGCCACGCCGTATCCACACGACAAGACGCTCCCCTGGACGCGCCGGCGCCCTTCGTCTCACGCACTCCAGCAACCCCCAAGCAGGGCACAAGCCATCGCTCCGACCCGACGTTGCCGGGTGCGCGGAACAGCAAGGCACGCTCCGCCCAAAGGCTGCTGGAGACACAGAAAAAAAGCAAGCAAGCGCAGACGCGCTCCACTGCTCTACTGCACGCGCCCGGCATCACACTGCATCACTCCTCGCTGCAATTGGGGCAATTGCAGTCGATGCAGCAAGTTAGGTACCATTGTAGGTCAAATTCTCAAGGAAAGTGGACATTAAGCAACAAGTAACGTTTGCTTTAGCCCTTGGGAGGAAAGGCATAAATATAAATTAGAAGCCCATCGAGTTCCCAGAATAACTGCGATTTAGTAAAACACTAGAATGCCCAAAAAATTTCATACACAAGTTAACGATATCGTGTTTTTTGTGAGCTTGTTCACTTCCATTTTTGTCAGGAAGTTCGTATCCCTAGACTGGATGCAAGATTAGTGAAGAGAGCAAATTCTTTTCCATTTTTGTCAGGAAGTGCATATTCTAGAAACACTCTGATCCATTAGGACGTAATCACAGTAGAAAGAACAATAGACGTAGAGTTCATCAATAGCAGCATGGAGTCCATGCACGAGAGGTGTTCCCAAACACGATCAACGTGCATGCGAATAGCAAATGAAGAGGAAGAACAGAGGAAATTAAAATCAGTAGGGGTATGAAATCGGACGCAAGCAAAGAGTGTTGGAGGACAAGTTTTCAATTTGCACTGCTCCAAGTTCAAGCTATACTCTCTGACCTGATCGCTTATAATTAGCGCTACATATGTGGGGAAGCCGCAACCTAGAGCAAAAAGCACGAATAATTCTAGTAAGCAGTGCATTGAGGGCACTTTATTTAGTAGATTGTGGGAATTTCCTGTCTGCCACTACTGCTCAAATCTGTAATCCTGATCGTTGGCTTCTTGCCACATCCTTTATTACTATGAAGACGAATATTTGCGCATTAAATGGACGACCAAGAGAGCCAGCGCGTCTAAGTGGCACAGCAATATCAACGAACAGTACATGCACAGCGGGCCATTAATTCATTTTCTCACTACTTTAGTAAGGATTAGGGTTTCTATTTAGATAAAATAAAAATTTAAATGACTCCTGAGGTAAGGCACTTGAGTAACTCCTTGGGTACAAAAGGCTGGAAGAAGTACCATAGGAAATGGAGTCTATCAGAACATCTCCACAGTCATTCCGTGATACATGCTGATTAAATTTAGGTATATACAGAGTCCGGCACTTTTGCAACAAACTTTAACATAATGTTAGGACCGTAACAATAAACATTTTTTGCTAGATAAAAATGTAGTCTAAAATGCTTCATAAAAAGTTACTAAGACCTTAAGTTTGAGAAATAGTGAACTGACATTAATGGCAAGCAGTAGCAAGGATTTGAAACGTGTGCTTCAGGCAAACAATTTTATTACTAACACAAGAAGCAGGAGATCAATTACAAAAGATGTTCAAAATGGTCACCATCTACTTCGATGCAAGCGGTCAAACGCCGATGCAATGATTGCCGGACGCGTTCGCATACTTCAGGAGTCTTACCAATTCTTGCCGATGCTTCAGTAATTCTGCCAATGAGGTCTTCTTCAGACTGAACCGGGGTTTCCTACACCAAGCCTTCAACATATTGCCATAAGTAGAAATCAAAGGGCGTCATATCAGGAGACCTTTGCGGCCATGCAACGGGGCCTCCACGTCCAATCCAGAGATTTGGATATCGGCATTCAATATCTGCGTAACATTATGCGCGAAGGTAAAGGTAAAGGTAAAGTCAACTTAGACCACACCCTCACCTGGGAAACCCACATGCACTGGTTTGTGCTGCGGGTATAGGCCCACTGGCCCCAGATAAGTAAATGAAGTCGCAGTCGCCCTCGGGTTACGAACTATGGCGCCAATTTGACGGAAGGAACAAATAACCCGAGACCCCCCACCCCCCTCATCTCTGAGGAAAGCAGTTCCGCCACGGTGCCGAGCATG
>LQNS02278129.1:6784971-6802892 GCA_001587735.2 Parhyale hawaiensis | reverse complement strand
CACTTGAGTAACTCCTTGGGTACAGAAGGCTGGAAGAAGTACCATAGGAAATGGAGTCTATCAGAACATCTTCACAGTCATTCCGTGATACATGCTGATTAAATTTAGGTATATACAGAGTCCGGCACTTTTGCAACAAACTTTAACATAATGTTAGGACCGTAACAATAAACATTTTTTACTAGATAAAAATGCAGTCTAAAATGCTTCATTAAAAAGTTACTAAGACCTTAAGTTTGAGAAATATTGAACTGACATTAATTGGCAAGCAGTAGCAAGAGATTCAAACGTGTACTATAAGCAAATAATTTTATTATTAACACAAGAAGCAGGAGATCAATTACAAAAGATGTTCAAAATGGTCGCCATCTACTTCGATGCAAGCGGTCAAACGCCGATGCAATGATTGCCGGACGCGTTCGAATACTTCAGGAGTCACCAATTCTTTCCGATGCTTCAGTAATTCTGCCAGTGAGGTCTTCAGACTGAACCGGGGTTTCCTACACCAAGCGTTCAACATATCGCCATAAGTAGAAATCCAAGGGCGTCATATCAGGAGACCTTTGCGGCCATGCAAAGGGGGCCGCTACGTCCAATCCAGAGATTTGGATATCGGGCATTCAATAACTTTGTAACATTAAGCGTGAAGTATGGAGGAGCAACGTCGTGTTGGAACCACATTCCTCTCCTGTCGGCTATGAGCACATTTTCGTACAACTCAGAACAGTGGTTAAAAATTTTAAGTCCTTGTAACTTTTTAACAAAGCTTTTTAGACATCTTCATTTATTAAAAAAATGTTCATTTTGACGGTCTTAACCTTATGTTGAAGTTTGCTCCCAAACGTACGTGTTATCTAATATCAACAAGCAGACCAGAGAAAAGAACAAAACCAACTCAATACCGTAATACATATAACTCGTAACACAGTAGGTAAATTGGGAAATTACTATACTCAAACCAGCGTAAGCAGTCCTTTAGGGGCCGGGCTGAATTGAACACGGCTGTGACGAATCTAATTTATTAACTAATGCATTTTGAGTTTCCGAATATAAATATAATTTTATCGATTGAGACAAGTTATACCACGCGCTTAAGTGAGATTTGGCAAAGTTGCTTTGCGTTCTTAGACACGCCCATGGGACTCATTACGCTGGTTTGACTATAGTATTAATATTATGGTTAGTGAATAGAACTGAAAAGATGCTTATCAAAGTTTCTGCTGAGGGGACTTTCATGTAGGGTTCGTCCGAATATTTAGAATATACACTGCTTGAGTTCCATCTCTGGTGTTTGCAATGTTCATACAGGGCATTCGTCCTCCATAAGTCGCATTACAGCGGTCTTCGGTACATTTGAATTGATATATGATATAAGACTCCTACACTATCTGCAGATATAACTCAAAAAAGAAGTATACATTCTCATTTTTAATTCGTACCAACACCATATGAATGTCCCCAAGCCGAAACTTTGATCAATTTAATTTCAGTATATTAATATTGTAAACCTCTTACATGTGAGAGTAAAAAATTACCCGCACTTGGCACTTGCACCTCCGCCATAATATATTTTTAATACCGTCAAAGTGCGTCCTGAGCATGCGTCCTTATCGGTAATCGCTATCGTTGTTGTCACGTGATCAAAGTGTTAGTCCGATCACGCCAGTTCGCCCTCTGTCATTACAGTGTAACTATGGCCGTTCCACTAGCGCTTTGCACCACGGAAGAAAAAAAAGCAGTGATCCGATTTCTCAGGTCCGAAGTGTCAGGGGCTGACAATCATCGGATGCTTTTATCAAAAAACGGGGACAGGGCACAACCGTATAGAATTCTGCACGAGTGGATTAACAAGTTTAAAAGTGGCCGGAAAAGCGTGACAAAAGATAACCAGGATGCCCGTCAGCCTCCATCACCAAAGAGAAGATTCAGCAAGCTCGACAGATGGCAACGGCGGTACCATACTAACAATGTAATGTGATCAACGTCATAGAAGCCAGTAAAGCCATCAGGCTACTCTTATAGCTGGTTAACGATGAGACTGTTGGGACTATGCACCAAACCAGAAGCATTATTACATTCTCTGTTTAGTACGGTTTCGCTCCAGAATGTTTGCGAGCGAGGTGACAATGGAGATCATATTTTAATACACAAGCATAGTCGCATTCACTGCACTGGTACGGCTTTTCTCGAGAATGTTTGCGAGCAATATGTCTAGCAAGATCACACTTCGTAACGCAGGCATAGTCGCATTCATTGCATTGGTGAGGTTTATCTCCAGAATGTTTGTGCGCAATATGTCTTCTGAGCTCCGACTTTGAAACACAAGCATAGTCGCATCCATTGCATTGGTTCGGCTTTGCTCGAAAATGTTTTCGAGAAATGTGTTTATCAAGATCACGCTTTAAAACACAAGTATAGTCGCATTCACTGCATTGGTATGGTTTCTCTTCAGAATGTTTACATGCAATATGTCTGCAGAGGTCTTGGTTTGAAACACAAGCATAGTCGCATTCACTGCATTGGTACGGCTTCTCTCGAGAATGTTTACGAGCAATATGTGTACTAAGATCGCGTTTTCGAAAACAAGCATAGTCGCATTCACTGCAGTGGTAAGCAGTGTACGGTTTCTCTCGAGCATGTTTGCAGGCAATATGTCTATCAAGATCACGCTTTATAACACAAGCATAGTCGCACTCACTACATTGGTATGGTATCTCTTCAGAATGTTTGCGCCCAATATGTCTGCTGAGGTCCTGCTTTAAAACGCAAGCATAGTTGCATTTACTGCATCTGTATGGTTTCTCTCCCGACTGTTTGTGCACAAAATGACGAGTGACATCAAGCTTTGTAACACAAGCATTATCGCAGTCACTAACTTGGTACGGTTTGTCAAGTGAATCTTTGCTAGCATCATCAAAATTGACCTGCTGCTTAATAACAGAGTAATAATCAGATTTAAGGAGTGTAATAGGTTTGATACTGCAATGCTTGTACATAAAATGGCCCATCATCTCTATCTTTTGAGCGGTAACATAATCACATCTCTTGCACTGGTAAGACTGCTGTTCTGAATGCTTGTTTTGAAAATGAGTCTCCATATCTTGAGCAGAAGCACCGATATACTCACAAACACAACATTCGAGAAGACTTTCACTTGGAACCTGACTAGCAGCAGAAGCTGAAGGGCGGAGATTAAAACAGGGCCTGCGAGATGTTGAACCACACGGTATGATTGAAGTCTCACGATCGCCCAATAGAATTGGGTCAGCGGAGGTGGTAGCTGCCATCCGGATCTCAAGAGAAGAATGTGCAGCCGCTCTGTCAGCGTCGTGAGATGTTTTGGCCTCTGTTTTGGGTGTATGGCTCCACTCACACACCTACAAGAGGATGCGAAAGTAGCAGAATTTATCTGCTGACATTAAGCAAGGCCTCGGGGAAAAGCAGGAAACCATACTCATAGCCTCTTCTTTACTCCAGCACATAGGTACAACACAGTGCACAGCCTCCAAAATGTCTCAAGAGACTACTGGTTCCTCATCCCATGATATAATATTTTTACTCCCAAAAAAAATAGCAGGAGGTAACTCTACTGCAAATCTATTAGGTATATGATAGAAGGCTTTCCCAAAAATGAACAAAACAAAAACATTTCAAACATCAAATTCTCATCAATGCAGCATTTTTAAACAGATGCAGTACTTTGAAGAGGAGACGACTAAGGGCCGTGATGCTTCACTTTACATACTGGATCATAACAATCTTTAGAGTAAAATAATAAGTTAGTTCAAAATAAATAGGAGAAAATAGGGCGCCTCGTGGCGTAAGATAATCTGCCGTGGTGGAGGAAAATTCAACGCTATCATTTTTCATGGCCAGCTATGCTTAGTTTTTTGGCATGGGTCACATTTAGGTCAACCCACCAAACTCTTAACAAAAAATTGCAAACATTGCTCAACTCCTTCGACCACTTTTAGTGTGGAAAAATAAATATATATAAACTTACAAATATATATAGATATCTATACTTGAATCTTCAACGAAAACATTATTACCTCTCTCACTTTGTTCGCAGGAGATAAAAACAATCGGCTTAAACTACCGAGGTGAAAGAACAGCTTCGTATTACCTGGTGATCTGGTGACCAGTCCATGGGCTCTTCTTTCACAGATATGCACTCATCATCAATCAATTCGTCTTTGATCAGAGGAGCGTCTACAACAGCAAGTATAACAGAAGCAGCACTAGTATCTTAAACTCGAAATAAAAGACAAAAATAACTTTCTCTCTGAAATTGGACAATACAGGGCACAGCTTGACATTGACAACTAGAGCACTCTGAGAGCAGATACCTCCGCAAATGGTAACGTAAAATTAAAATTTGACTCGGAAACCATGATTTTCTTTGTATCAACTTCAAAATCTAATCATTTGTGTCTTTTTATAGCATTAGAAGTTTCTGCAAATATTTTGCTTTGAAGTGCCATTCATAATTTTTTAGTTAGGCTGCAAACAAACATTATGACAAACATAAGTTAACCATACAAACGAACCAACCGATCTGCATCAAAATTTGATCATTTTGTGTCCTATAACATTACTAACAATTCCTGTAAATTTCATAAAGATCCATTGAATCTCCGTAAGTTATTACGCTAACAAGCAAATGTCGAACACAATGACAAACAAAGAGATCATTTACTCCTCGTGATGTACTCAACAACCTACGTAAATTACATAAAAATCCGTCCATAACTTATTGAGTTATGGCAGTGAGAAAAATGAGGCACTAACTCACAGATGGACGTATCATCACAAAAACTTAATGAGTTGTTTCTCCTAACATGCCCAACAATCCCTGTAAGTTTCGTCAAAATTCGTCCATAACTTTTTGAGTTATCTTGATGATAGACATACAGAAAGACACTACGAAAACATAACTTCCTTGGCGGAGGTAATCTACAGCCCAGGCGCTTGTTATTATGCAGTGTAGTAGAGAAGGGAGGATCCACGAGTCCACTGCTTAGCTGTGGAGCCTCTCAATAGTTAAAACTTATTACAATTAAACGGCACATGTGGTTGCTATAAAGCGAACGCGTAGTGTACACTAGGTCCAAAGATATATCTTACGAATGTAAAGATGATTTAGTATGCTACGTGGAAGAGTAGAATGTTTTTTAGGACTATCATAGTCTGATAACAGGGTGTTGTGTTAAGAGGTGGCACTGCATTAGGGGTTATTAATAATTTAGGCCTTCAATAATAGCTAAAATTATCAACCAAATATCGTATCCAAATAGTATAACTAAATTATCAATCATGCATCATACTAGGGCTTAACAGACAAAATTTGCCAAGGAAACAGCCGATACTCTTCATGAGATTAATGAGCATCAAAAAAGTCATACAAGAGGTCTAGTTGCAAAGGTGATGAAAAGTTAGTTAACTGTGATCATTTGTACTGAGGCTGATGAAACGTGTTAAACAACAAATAACGATTAATGTATTACGATCGATAGTGTTTTGCATTGAGACATAGGTAGCTCTTCAACGCCAAATGGCTTGCCCTCCAAATATTAACTACACCCCCTCATTCATGAGAGTACACGCAAGTTTTTCTAGTTTACCAGATTTTTCTCCGTACACATACGACTGGTTAAGCCTATAAATCAGTCCAACAAACGGAAAGAGATGGCTGCAGCTGACGTTCAGACAACGCAGCATCACTCCAAAAGAAGCAAACAAAAACAGATAATCTTTTTAAGGAGATACAGCAAGAAACATCCACAGAAGTTGCACCCTACATCAAGCACGTTACACCAGGCCCTCAAAATTTGAGTCAAGCGTGAACTTACCAAAGACACCAAGCGGCTCGCTGCACACGTCTGGTTCATAGGTTCATAATATGGAATCTGTATATACGACCCTGTGTCTACTATTCCCGACCACTCTTTTCATCCTTTCCCTGGCTCATGCAAACCTGACGAGCCTCTGGTACGCCGCCAATATTATCTCCATTCCTAAACGTGGCCAACCACTCTTCGGCAGTAAATTTCACCGTCAAATATCCCTGCTTTGCCCAGCGGCTGAGATCCTGGAGCGCTTGCTTCTTCTCCTCCTTGAAGAATCCTTGGATGACCGACTCCCAAAATGAATTCCGCCCTGTGCGGTCGACCACCTCAGCCTTTTAACCTTAGTCCAACACATTGTACGGTGGTATAGCCAATATATACCCCAACTCGGTCGATAGCCTGAACAGTGGATTTTGCTAGGCCTTTGGTACGCTGTCCAACCACCACGTGCTCTTCAAGATCACGCATTCAGGCCTATCTAATGACCTCATTGAACTGATCTCTTCTTATTTACGAGGGCGGAGCGCCTCCTGCTTGAGAGCGGGTAAGAAGTCGCCCAAATCGCCTTTCCGCCCCATGAATGCGGGCATTCCACAGGGATCGGCTATCTTGCGCTTCTACTGAACTTATACGTCAGTTATTTTTCACTGATTCGCGACGTCACTTACGCACACAATTTTACTCTCCTATCCTCAGCAAGTCGCGTTTCGGAGGCAGCGAAGAGCCTGTCAGTCCATACCATGGCTATCAAAGCCTGGGCCGGGAAGACAGCCTTGACTGTCTTTCACCTTAAAGCTCAGTCCATTCTGTATAGGTCAGACTATCATCAATTCAGGTTGGACCCAGAAATCAAGATGAGTGCATCGGACCTCATCCTGGTTCGCGACCCAAAAATCCTGGGCGTGGTGTTTGACCCACACCTTCATTTCGCCATTCACGCGAGCAATGTTCGCGACAGGTGATGCTCCTGTTTGCGGATTCTCACCACGCTGGCGGGCGCAAGATGAGGCAACAGAAAGAGACCCTGTTGCTAAAATATCGGGCCATCATAAGAAGCGTTATGCTTTACGCGACCATGGTTTAGTTTCCTGCATCAAAAACTCCGGCGAGCAAACTGAAGACGGCGTAGAATGCAACTCTAGACAGTCACTAGATCCCAACGCATGGCATTAGCCCGTCACCTCGATCAGGACCTCAGCCTGGGAATAATTTATTGGCAGAGCTGTCGAAACAGTACCTCTTCAGTGCTTCTCGGGTACATCGTCCAGCTCATGGTACAATCACGACCTCTTCCGGCCCCCGCCATATACAACACACTTTTTAATCAAAATTGGAAACTGATATGGCTCCCCTTCTAACAGATGGAAGTTTCCTTGACTAATACCGTACGTACAGACCTCAGTTCATTACATACGTCTGCAGTTAATACTGCAGCAGCTGCATATCCTCCCAGTAGGGTCCTGGGTTATCAATGCCCCCCTCTCTGTGCGGATGAGTCTCTCCTTTGCAGACTATTCCTGTCTACCTTCCCTCAGGTATACTCTGGCCAATATTCAGTCTTAGCGGACTGAAAGTTCCGAGCGGGACGGACTGATGAACCCTCCTGTCAATTCCATAGACTGGAGGAGCAGATTGTTGGTCACCTTTTCAAATGTCCTAGGCACCCCACTGTTCGTTTGGTGAGCATCCTGTGTCTATATCCACAAAGGGCTGGGCGTTTCCACGCTTCTCTTCCTCTTTTCATCTTTCTTACCCCTCGGCAAAATGAAATAAATATCTTAGAAAATGATAAATCCGCTATGGTGCTTGTTCATTCCGCTACAGGCAGTGCGTGAGGTGCCAGGAATAAACAGCAAAATTGAGTCACCTGATTCAGTCTCAACCTTTTAGAGCTCACCTGAGGGTTTTGCTGCAGGTCTGTCACCATCGTGAATTGCCTGTATTGTTGCTTGTTGGTGTGGTGGATCTCTCCTCATATGCTCCTGCAGGTGAATGCATAAAATATCGATAATGCGGGAAAGGTTTCGAGGATAAATTGACTGGAATTAGGGGAAAAATTGCGGATTGGGCTTATTTTCATATGTAGGACGATAGCATGAAAATTTAGGATCATTCACTACTGTAAAGTTTCACCGAGCTTTTCTGTATCCCTAGAGACATATTAAATGTTTCTTCATCAAAAAGTTGAGTCTCCACTGACGATAATATATAAAAATGGTTAACAAGTTTCTCGATATCTGGCAAGTTAAGGACTAAAAAACGAATGGTGCTTCATTCTGGAATTCAAAGCACAACATATATGAACGTTGCAAGATGCAACCCGAACATAGATCCACTTTGAAAGGTCCAGAAGTTCAAGCTTTCAATTAGATACGAGAATAGGCAGATTAGAAGGTTCAGCTCCAGCGATATAATTGCAAAGAGTGAGTTGAAAAACAAACGAGGTCTAATAATAAGATGATAGGTAAAATATTGAAATTCGTTGGTACCTAGAGTTGGGCTAGAACACTGTACTATACAGTTGGATGTGGGGGCTTCAGTTCACCAATCAGCTGCGTTATCAAAAAAAGGAAAGATTAGGCCAGCCACTTGTAGTGTGCTTGAATAAGACCGCAGTGCTCTTACAACAAAAGTACTTGTGAGTTTGGTGTTGAGTATTGACGATATGAGTTTCCACAACACGTGCCAGCAGCTGAATCATTAAGTGTCGAGAATGCACTAAGGCAGTATTACAAACATGCACTTCTCAAGGAGCCTGATTCTATTGTAGCATATTTAAGCTCGCACATACGGTGACTGCATCAGAATGAGAAGAGAGTGAAGTTAGCTGTCTTTGATAATGCGTTTGTGCACTATTTTGCACTATCAGACAGAAGATCAGCCAAGATACGATTTCACTAATAATCGGGCGACGCTATCCAAGTTGTGTATCATAGTTTATATTCTCAAGAATTGACTGACAGCACATTGCATACAAAGAGATGCAAATTATTTCTATCGAAAAACTAAAGTATATCACAAGCAGAGTCGATCACAGTACAACCAATTATACTATACGATTTAGATCTGTACATGATGCTATCATGGTTGGTCACAGAACGTCACAAGAATGTCTACTTGAACAAAGAGAAATTTCTTTTGGTATGCATATGCTGAGGTTCTATGGTGATGTCAAATTCAGTTCTTTTATTAATTTTAAGTAACTCAAACTTTCAATATTATAGTTGACTTACAACCCTAATAGTTATATTTAAATTAAATCTCTTAAATCTTTTTTACTCATATGGAGAACGCTTGACACCTTTACTGAGTTAACGCAATAGTCCTTTAGTGACACTGAACGATCTTCTGCTTTGTATGGCTTTACTAATTATCAATTTTGTTGCTTTCCTTCTGGGAACTCAAAAGCCTCTGCTTAGCTCTCGTGAAGCATGTCAGTACTATGGTAGAAAAAAAGCAAGACTTATAAAAAAATGACACCGATTGACTCATAAAAATAGCAATGGTAGCCCAAAGGCTGAGGACACCCGATCGTCAAATTCAGCCAAGAAAGACTAACTTCAGCTGTCAAGGGTCACCGTTCCAGAGCACACAATATGAAAACAATAAGAAACAGGCACTAGTCTCACCAGCTCATCAGGTGTCCAGTCGCTGGGCTCTTCCTTCACTTGTATGAACTCAATAGCAGCCAATTCCTGCATATTCGCAAAGCTTTCCATAGTAGAAGCAGAGGCAGCGCTGGAATCTGAAACTAGCAATGAGACGGAAAAGTAAGATGAGACTAATTCAATACTGTATCTGAAGTATGATAAGCTCAGCTTATTTCTATTTTAAAGCAGTTTGACACACTCGATGCACAAAATTGATAGATTTGAGCACTACAGCAGCTCGGTTTCCAAACAGATTCACATGAGAGATTTTTCCTCAGAGCTGTCTAAACATCTGATGGTAATAAGAGTGAAAAATCTCTCAATACTAAGAGAACTGTTCTCATGGACAGGGCGTGTTCTAGATTTTGCCTTACGTTTGCATGAGAGTTTGAATTGTTATATTAGTTTGAAAGAGAAGCTGTAAATAATCTGGGAGCAACGATGTAAATTATAAGCAATAAATGAACAGAAATATTTTCATTTAAAGACATTTGTTCATATTGGGAGCAATAGTCGATATTTTTATGTTATTATTGCATAAAATCTGAATTAAAAATATATATGTATGAATAAATATATGCAATTATATATTTTTTTTGAATGATTACCATGGAAATATCCTCATGCTACATGTACTATGCCTATGTCTCAATTTAAACACTTTCCAAGGTTCACCTGCAACTACACATTAATAAAACTTGTAAAGTATCTACAGTGTAATTTCCTTACTGATTAATTTGTCAGCAGCGGAATGTGTAACGCTAGAAACAGTAGAGAACTTGAAACAAGATGATTCGCTCAGTGCCACTGACGTCTTACCATCGTCCATCCGTCCTGCTTAGGACTCAATTGAGGGTTCTGCAGCAGGTCTGGCACCCTCGTTATCAGCGTGAGTTGCTGGTACTTTTTCTTGGTATAATGGATCCCCTATAATGCCCACCTGCAAGCGAACATACAAACTTTCTTGGGCATTCGTCTGACCGCTCCAAAAATTTTTGCGACATAAACACATTACCCTATTACGTTCCTTTAAAAAATTTTTACATACATAATGCTAATGCAGCGACGTGGGTATTCTCCATGCGCATTTAAAACCTCATTTTAAGCAGAAACGTATCTTCGTTTAAGCTTTTAAAACAATTACAGTATAAGCTGTTATAATGGGGAGACGGGCAAGGCAAAATAATTGGTAAATGAGACTGAAGCTTCAGCTTCAGTCTCTCATAAAAGATGTGATCAGCACACGTGTCCCTGCCGTAGCAACAGCTTTACACGTACGTTTTCGTTACTTTCTTGACATTCAAATTTGAGTAACAAGACTTGTAAAACTGCAATCATTCATGTTTTACTTGCGAATTGTGCATAGCAAAAGGAATCTAGTATTTCCCATATACCTCCAATCCATGATTGAAATCCCCATGGTGTGGTTCCATTGGACACTAACATTTCATTTCCCTGCGACAAAAATACAAAGTTCACTATTGCGCTTCAATGTTACACAAGGGGAAAGCAAGAGGTAGCTTTGGAGATGGCCATAATATGAAACTGCTCTTTGTCATTACCGCTGTAATTGCTGGCATTGTCAGTTGAAACTACTGATCTTACAAAGTTTAATAGGCTTATTTACAGCGAACTGATTGAGAGTCGGATAATATAATATTGTTGATTTTTATTTTAAACATATTGTTATCTAAGTTTTCCTTGGTATTTCTAACTACTAGCTCTATATCACACCCAGAAACAAGAAGTCTTGGGAAGGTGGTGAAAATTCAATGTATTTTTATGTACATTTCATTTTACTTGAACTTAGCCTGCTGGTAAGGTCACTGAGCGCTCGGCCCGCACCACACATTCCGTATCCAGTGGCACTTCTACCACACTCCTGATTATTGGTTAGAATTCAAGCCTAATGCATTGGTTAGCAAGTCACCCGAGCCATTCATATCAAATACAAAATAACAGACCATTTTTCTGGCGACTTACCTTTTGAGTAAAGCAAAAATGGTAGTTAGTGATGAATTGAAGAAACAATCAAACCCTACTGTGCTGGGATGTCGGGTCTGGAGAAGTACAAAGGCAACTTGAAATGTGGATATAAGGACAATTAAGAGTCATTACTAGAAAGGCGAAGTACCGAGTAGTCCAAGTTGACAAATGAGTGTGGAATGCGTCACATTTGTATCCTTGCAAGATATACTAGCTAATTTTACTTGGGATGCTGTACCGTAAAGGTCAGCTTCGGCTCTTTTTTCTTGTTCAATACTCAAAGAGGCAAGGAAGGCCAAAGAATTTTTGACTAAGTAGTTCCATCTCCACCTTCAAATCAATAGTTAATATCTCAGAAATATTGTTAGGGATTTAATAAAACACCAAGGAATAAGTCAAGCTACAGTACCTATAAAGCAATGCAATTCACACATAGATTATCATACGGTGATAATGTTGCTACAGATGCAGCCAGTCTCGAGCAATATGCAAACGAATCAAGTACATCCTAAGATGGGCAGCTATAGCGTGAGTCGCACCTCTTCATGTCCAACCTACAACCGTAGCGCTAAACATCTTGCAACGCCCTGCAACAGTCTCACTACTTCACTACTGCATTGTTGCGACATTAAAAAATTGAAGGTGCTGCGTTAAATTTAACAGGCACACAAGAAACCCATTAACTCATGTGTCCAACTACTGGGCTCGTCCCGTGGTGGTATGCAGTCATCAGTCAATTGCTTGCTCTGGAGGCCTTTCATAGCCATAGGAGCCACAGAGACATTAGTAGCAGCGTTACCAGCAACTACCAAAGCAAGCAGAGGATATAAAACAATAATAATATTATTATCAAGTCTGATTATTATTAACTATTTAGTGTAACATGGGCGTGGTCTCGTTGCGGCATGCGACGTCTGTGGTTGTGACAAAGTTGCTAGCAGTCTGCAGCTGGTTTCTGAGAGATGAGCACGCGGATACTCGTGAGCAGTAGTGTGCGTGACAATTATCGTCTCTGCTATTCTATAAGCTTAAGCCTCCATTCTCCAAACTAAGCATAAGCCCTTAACATTTTCAGACAGATGAAGAAAGTTTGCATGAGTGTGTCCACACACAACTCAAGGGCGTGGAACAGTAAATGGTGAACGAGGGCAGAGACAGAATAAAACATCATTAGTAGGAGTATGAAAATACAAGGAAGCTAAGTAGGTTTGAAGCGACATCTCAAAGGCTAAACCAAGGCTATGTCAACATATGTATTCATCTGAGGACGTGAGTCCTGGCAAATGATGGATGAGCTTAACTAATCTAATTTTATGGTGTCGGAATGCATATTGGAAGGAATCACATATAGAGTATTCGTATGTAGAAAATGGGAATAGCAGCTCAAACTAAAACAACTGACCTCTGTAACCCACAAAAGTCAGACTGCCCCAGAGCAGACCAGCCAGACATGGGAGGCAAGCACGGTGCCGAGAATCACACCAGTGAAACCAGTAAAAACTGCACAGGTACGAATAGCAAACGAGCCGGAAAAGTGCACAACTGGTTATCAGCAAGACACCAAGGCTAAAACAGTGACAGCACCACATCCATACAACAGGTCACATAACGACCAATGCAAAGAAGAGTTGGAAGCTCCAACGCCTTCCGCCACCACAACGGCATTGTAACTAAATCCGAATGTATGCACGGCTTTACTGCAGCTATGCACTCTTTTGGGGACAGTGGACCTATTATCTAAAGTATGAACATGTGCGTGAGGATTTCTCAGAAATGGTGCGGTCACGTTGACTTTAGCTTCATCGCAGGACAGTAGCAGCTGGCCAAAAGTAATAGAAAGGACAATCCAATGCAATCCTGTACATAAAAAACTGAAGGATTTATATTTTCTTAATTTCGATGTGCCATATAGGCTGGTATATCAACTTTATACCTTTTTGTAGAAGTAATGAGCTTATGAAGTTCCATATGGGCATTAATCAGTGTTTTTCTAATGTGAGAAGAAAAAGTTTTCAAAGTTGAAACATTGGGTACGGTAGATTTTCAATACGAGTAAATAAATTTATATGAAGTATGTTCCTACTTCTGTCAGTTACTACTTATGACATGGTAAAGTTTTTTTTCCAGAGAATTTAATCTCCAATTGGTACTCAACTTGAAGCGTTGACGCTATCATTGAGATATTAATAAATTATTCCTCAGCTGCAGTAAGCAGTGGTGCAGTGTAACCTCAAACCCTCTCCTACTTTGTCTCTTCAAGACTTTTGGTCTGACTCAGGCGCGACCCCACCAAGGCTAGGAGTACTCAGCTGAAGGATCAAAACGTCTCAAGGCATGTTCTTCATGCGGGCAGAGAAGGCGGTGCAACAACATCAGCCAATTTGCTCAGGCTGATTCAAAAGGCCCCTCCAACTGAACCACAAAAAGAAGCCACAGGCTCTCATATCTGACTTGCAGAATCTTTGAAGTTGACTCGCAGATCCTTAATGTTTGACAGAAGTATTAAGAACAGGATAAGAATTGCCCATTACTCAAGTAAAGATTAGAGTTTGCATTTACTTATGATGCATGAAAATTTTTATGAGTAAATAGAAAATGGTTGCAAAGTGGATAGAAAAAAATGGCAAAAAGATGTATGGAGCAGCGCCGCTAGTAACTACATCAGAAATATCTGCAGCGGCAGCATTGAACCAACTAAATATAGCAACTTAATGATGTTGCAAAACTGAGAGAAATTAAATATTCATGGAGGAACCAATTTTGGATAGTTGGCTTAAAGAGATAGAATCTGAGCTACCTGTTGCAAATAATGTTATGCATCGTGAGAGATGTTAGTTTAAGCCAGCTGAACTAGACACTGGCCTGTTCCTTTCACTAGTTGTTCTTAAACATTGTGAGCATCTGCAGTTCTACTCAAATATCAGAAAATTAAACCGAAGTAAGAAACATAGAAATAGAAACACAATGTGAATGTTGATATATAAAGTAATAAACATAGAAATAGATACGCAATGTGGATGTTCATATACCACATTGAAGATATCTTCCAGCATTGTCAGCTGAAGTTTTCTAGAAAATTACCTATTCCACCAACTCCAACGTAACAATTTATCATAATATTAATACGCTTGGATCTACGTCAGTATGTGTGTCACGCACTTCACAAATAGATAGGCGTAAATTAGAAATTTTACTTCAAATATGAAGCAAGCAATGAGTTATATTGCCTAAGGTAGTCACGGTATCATATATACGACGTAGTATACATATCCGTGAATTAGAGAAACCAAATTCATTTGCTTCCCGAACCTCGCCATGCAAGCAAGGCCCTCCAGAGTGATCCTTCTGTTCAACGCGCTCTACTCCAAATGCAGATTATCTAGCACAAGTTCCAGAGACTGAGGCCTAAACTGAGCACCTTTCAAATACTGTGTTAATTTAAGAGCAAAGAGCTTCAATAGAGAAGCNATGGCAAACGTATCTTAAGCAGGGACAGATGAAATTCCAACAATGAAGACATCGCAGGCTTAGTCTGATTTGTACGAGTATTAGCTTCTCCATACATCGAATCTACGGCAAAGCATACGGCGACCCTATGTCTGAATGCACTTCTTGCATTGCCGAAGTAGCACTGAAGATATCTGAAGCTTCCGTTGGCACTCTCATGCTTCTTTATTCGTAGTTTCTCCCCACAGATGATTTCGTTGCATGAGCTATTCTTCTCACTTTGATGAAATTGTGAACAAAACCGGTGAAACATAAGCTTTCACGGGCAGTAGACAATTATTTCTTCTTGCTTACTGCTTTCCTCTGACAAAGCAGTTCTCTCTTCATAGGCAAAATTTGAGCACCTCAAATGAAACAGATATTTGAGGTGAAAAGACGGTATCTTTGCTACCGAGGAAACACATTGAATATAAGCTGCTATTTTGTTTAAGTTTGTTGAAGTGTTTTACTCAAGACGTTGCTTCTGCCTGTCTATATAGAAGACCTATGGATGACAGCACGACAAAGGATCAATGAAGAAAAGAAGAAAATTAGGAAGCAAATAAGAGAAGAGGAGATTCCGCACCGGCCTAGAGGCATTAGGCAAAAGTATAGGTTATTGCGTGAATTCTTCACGCACGGGTCCACTAGTAATATTAATATGCTTGGATCTACATCAGTGTGTGTGTCACGCACTTCACAAATAGGCGTAAATTAGAAATTTTACTTAAAATGTGAAGCAAGCAATGAGTTATATTGCCTAAGGTAGTCACGGTATCATATATACGAAGGGGTATATATTTCCGTGAATTAGAGAAACCAAATTCATTTGCTTCCCGAACCTCGCCGTGCAAGCAAGGTTCTCCAGAGTGATCCTTCTGTTCAACGCGCTCTACTCCAAATGCAGATTATCTAGCACAAGTTCCAGAGACTGAGGCCTAAACTGAGCACCTTTCAAATACTGTGTTAATTTAAGAGCAAAGAGCTTCAATAGAGAAGCTTCTCTGTAGAGTACGTAAAATTTGTATGCTTTTAAATGCAAGGCTATTAACTACTAAATGTCAGCGAATATATTCAAGTTTGTAAGTACTGTTATTAATCTACAGCTGTTACGGTGGACGAGTGAAAAAGACAGCAAGGAGAGGCTACTAAAGAACGTCAAAGAAGAGAACGCAGCGATTCGGAGAAGAAAGACGAGCAATGCGTGATTAAAACAGAGCACAGATGAAAGCAACAAGAAATGATATGGATGAGCAGCAAAGAAAAATTTATTTAGCCAATAAGAGAAACAGGGACATTTAAAGAAGAAATAATATGAACGAAGAAGAAAGAAAATATATTGCTTGACAACAAGAGAAAAAGAGCTAGGCAACAAAAAAACATTGTCGCACAGTCACTACAACCTGGGAGATATAAAATAGATGCATATTTTTTTAAAGAGAATATGCTGCTGGGAAAGCATCTGCCACTATACATGTATACAGTGTGATGTCTGAGGAAATGCAATGACATCTTGAGAACAAAAGTCTGGAGCGAGTGAAGCAATTGACCCAATCTATTTTCGGTTATTGTGTTGCTATCGCATTAAACAAAGAACAAAAAAGATGGGCTACTAATCAGTATCCACGGGTCATGGAATAGTGAGAAAAAATCGGATACGCCGACAAAAAACTGAAACATATAACCCTATGGAGGGTTACAAACAGAGCTTGGAACATGGGTGCAAATGCATAGAACATAGCAAGGAGTACCGTCGTATTTCTATATCTTTATCAAGATACAAGTGCGAATTCTTCGCTGATGGAACAAATGCGTGATACGCTAGTCTAGGAAAGGCTAGTCCAGATGTAAGATAGACGGACAGCGTGACGATAGACGGGGTTAAGCGGCGGACGTTAGTTCACCCGGTGTGGGCTAAGGTACAAGCGCTACCTCAGTTTAAATAAGGAAAGTGAAAAAATTCACTAATTGTGTGTGTCACGCTCTTCACTAATAGATAGAAGGAAATAGAGCGTCCGTAATCAGAAGGGTAGGAAGAAACGTTTCCATGTTTCGTTAAGAGTGAATTTGTCAGGATTAAGTGATTGGCATTATCTATGGGGTAGGTTAGAGGTTAGAAAAGCTGCATTAGGTCAAGCTGAAATGCGCTGTAGTAAAGTAGCTTAGATTGCAATATCTTACAAATTGAGAGTTTTAACTAATCGTAAAATTCCCACGGGTAACGGTAGCTTATCTATAATAGTAATAGCGTTGTTCCTTCGTTCGTTCCTTCCTTCGTGTGTTACGCCTGAATTCAATGTTCAACTTGCATTTGGCCTTACATGCGAAATCCGGTATCTGTGCTACAGCTAACACGAGAGGCAAATATATTAGCGATTTTCGTCCTTCATTCTTCATTGCTTTCCGCTTTATTGAGTTTAGGAAGCTGGCGTATCTGTGATACGGCTGGTGACTAATCTCTCGGCCACAGGCCAGGTCTTTTTAATTGTTTATATGCCCGAAAGTTTTAGGCATAAATTTTGGGGAACCTGTACCGTGGTTTACTGCCAGAGGAATTCCACGGGTCCAGTTAGACAGAGGGTCTTATAAATATAATCCACGGGCCACTTAGACATGGGCAGCTTCAGTAATTATCAGCAAAAAGGTTGGTCATATAAGATATCATACATCGAATCACGGTGTTTTTTGTGATGTTGACGGGGAATAGCCATGGTACAATGCGAAGGTTTCACTGATCTATCTGAAGCGCCTTGAGCTATAGCGTAAACGTTTCATTGGTGCTGCTAACTTATATAAATATTCCACGGATCCAATCATACGCGGAGGTCAGCAGTTCTGTGCAGCTGGGGAAGGTCTTTTCAATAATTTTTATCCCTGGGCTCTTCTGAATGAACGGGTAAGGACCTGGAAAATTTCCATGTGGGGGTGGGTACTAGGAATGCTAGCAAAA
>LQNS02278129.1:6755218-6768045 GCA_001587735.2 Parhyale hawaiensis | reverse complement strand
CAGGAACTGCGGCAAGCTGCAACATCTCCTGCGGATAAGGCACTCGGGAACCCTGGGTGTGTGATGCCCAAACATATTGTGGCAGGGAAAGAGCCCGCCACAATATGCCCCTGAGGGCGGCTCTATTAGTAAAACAAGACAAAAAACGGCAAAGCACTAGAGGTATCAGAAACAAATAAACGATGAGCTGCAGCTTCTCAGATCATACTTAGAAATAAAACGCATCGGCTGGTGAGACCAGAAGGGAAATAGCAGTAATGTATTACCTGTTGACCTAGCGCCTGGTCTACGGACTCTTCCTTCACAGCTATGCACTCATCATCAGTTGAATAGTCTTTGATCAGATGAGCGTTCACAACGTCAAGTGGAACAGATGTAGCACTGTTTTCTGAAAATCAAAATGAAACATAAAATGGATATTCTTAACTTGAACAAAACATGACATGGCAGTAGCACCAAGAGTATAGCCAGACTAAAGGTCCAAAAATCAACTCTCACGGCCGCGAGTTTAGTTTCACTGGCATGTAGGCAAATTCTTTTCTGCGGTTTTTGATGTGATCAGTCAGCATCCGGTCTACGTGTCGCTGTGGGCTTACTGACTTTTGCCAGGAATGGCTAAGGTCGGGTGTGCAATCTGCTTTATAGAACTTTCTATCACTGGCACCATAGACCTAAAGCTTCGTACATCGATTGCAGCCATATACTCCTCAGGCGCCTGTTGGTCATACCTGCTGCACAAGTGGTAGTAGTAGTAGTAGTAGTAGTATTACAAATTTTACTAGCGCATTAAGGACACAATGTCTATATCGCGCTGAACTATTCCTGTGGTTAAACGCAGGCTCGTGCGCTACAAGGGCGCGAAGTATGTCCCATTTCAAATTATTAATGATTTTTATCTCGGCTTTTCCGCCGGTAGGTCTTAGAGTGGTCAGTGCGCTACTGACAAGAAAAAGGCGCAAGTGGTGCATCTCCAACACACGGGCATGGCAGAACGCATTTGCTCAGCCACGCCGCGCACGAAAAGGAAACAAAAACAAAAAGTTAAAAGTCTAGCGGGAATTAGTCGGCCACCTCCATCAGCGACCCACCTCTCGAAACAGGAGGGGAAGTATTGAGAACCTACTTAACTTTATTATTATTAGTAACTTCCGTAGCCGCAACTCAGGCGCTCCAACAGAGATGAGTGTATAGTATTCAAATACTACATAATTTGTCGCCTGGCCAATGTGCGTTACTTCGGGCAGGAAACAAGGCGCAAAGCATAGTAGGAGGCACTCAAATGGTCGGCCTCTTTGAAGGCCTTCCACACAAGTTGAGAGTATTTCCGCAGACTAGGCACGCTATTTCGATCGACAGTCCACCTCGCAGAACAGAAAAGGCAACAGAGAACCTACCTAATTTTACAAAACTAACCTCGTCAGCAGGAACTGCGGCAAGCTGCAACATCCCCTGCAGAGAAGGCACTAAGGACCCTCGGGATTGTGAGGCCTTAATATATTGCGGCAGGGAAAGGGCCCACCAGAATATACCCCTGACTGCCCTGCTGCTAAAGCCAGTGCATGTGAGTTTCCCAGTGTAAGATGCCATCAAGTTAATTTTACCTTTACAGCTCGATATTCACAATGAACAGCCTGCACGTAAGTTATCACACAGTGCAGGAGAGAAGGGAAACTGTAAGACTTCAATGATTGGTATCGGACTTTCTTTGTAGTTAAATGATAACAATTAGCTATAACGCATATCAGTCTGCTAAATAGCTGTAGTGTAAACCATGGAATGAGTCATCCTATTATAAAAAATCTTGGTGATCTCATCTATTTTTCTGTTTCATGTCCACTTTGAAAGAAATGATAGGCAAAAAATAGGCAACGTTGCAAAATTTGTAAATCAATGACCAGGTTGCAGAAGATGGTGAAGGCTGATCCTTCTTATCCCCTAATCTGAAGACACTTCTCGCTTGAAACCCTTCTTGAAATCGGAACAATATGCATGCAGCTTCTGGAGGCCGATTTTATAACTTTTTCTTTTAGGTCACGATGTATAATTCGGCAGATGGTCAACGAAGCGCTTTGGAGGTGACGAATTTTCACAGGAAGAAGACAATTATTTCTTTTAGCTTACTGCTTTATTATTTGACGAGACAGTTTTCTTTTTGTATGCTAAAATGTTGCGCTTCTAATGAAGCAGATATTTGAGTTGGAAAGACTGTATGAACGGTATCATTGCAACGGAGTGCTAACATTTTATAGTAGTGGAACCATACGTGAAAAAATTCACACAATAATCGATACATTTGTTTAATATAGGCTGGTGCCAAATTTTCTCTTCTCTGACTTGCTTCTTCTTCATCACAAGAAATTTGTGGTGACTGATGACACTTCTTCATCACAAGAAATTTGTGGTGACTGATGACACTTTTTCATTAATTGTACTTTCCTTATTAAAATACATATAGAGTAAAACGCTACGACGGCCAACTCGCTCGATTCCTGCTAAATTTTATCATTTTTTATATTTGCTTTGATTACTCTATAAATTTTCTGCCATAAGAAATTTTCCACAATCTATCAATCATGAACTATAATGTCAATCTACGTGTATAGCGTTCACTTCATTGTCAAGAATATTTTTATTCCAACTTCACTGAAATCAACGTGGTTTGGGGGTGGGAGGGTGTACCGCCGAAGTGCGGCAAATTGCACGCGTTGGCGCGCTATGTCACGTCGCTCACCAATGCGAAGTTCCTCTATTCTTCGGCTAGCAGAGTTCGACCGCAGCGCTGCATATCCGTGCAGCTGAAGAACCGCTGTAGTCCAATATCTTCAGCCAGTGAACCAACGTAACTATATCACCGGCTTGACCATTTTCGACGGGTACCTTGTTTAGTTAAGAATGAAGATACTTTAGAGAGCAAGTATCCCGGGTGTCCCGTGCTCGTTCATGTCCATAAAACACATACCAAAGTGGGAATTTCCTGAAGCTAATAACTGTTGTCTATTTTTGGTTTTCACGTGAATAATTTACATGTATCGTGAACCAGGGACAGTGAATGTTGAAGTCGTTTATCGAAAAATTTATCCACGAAACTGCTTATTAATTGCGTAGTTTCGCCTATCTTGTTGTGTCAAAAAAATTGGTCAACTTTTAAGAAAAGCGTTACCTGTTCAACGGGCACCAATTAGATGGCGTTATTTTCTACATGTTCAATACGTTTGTTCCTTAATAGTTCAGTAAAGTTGAACCCGTGACCTTGAATGCTAGTTGGGGACTTTTCCCTCTGCATCGATGCATAATGTGAATCTATGAACGACTTGTCCTGCACTCTCCTGTTTAAGTGTTTCGCCTGCAAATCTAAGTGTTTTGTGTTAGGCCTACCTTGACTGTACCGCTCAGCCTTTTATATAATTTGCATTAATCATATACAGCAGATTTTGATTATTTGACCTTAAGCATATTATGAACTTTCTCTTTTTGTTTAACCTACCCTTTCTTTCTTAGCGTGGTCGGTGGGAGTCACCGGCCGGGGAAACTGTGATCTTAAGCTAGCTAAGTTTATGTGTGGGGGCCTTTTTCCCTCCCTCTACATTGCGTCGTAAGCGCTGAAACATTACCGAATTTCATTTCTGCTGCGTATCCAGATTACACAGAGATAGTTTCAGCAGAAAAAATTTTCGCTCTCGAAAAGTTGGAATTTTACTGATTTGCCACAAATGTGAACAAAATGAAATATTATTTCAATGTAGAGAAAAAGTAATTAATATCAGACTTCACGGGAATGGCAAGAGAAGCTGGAAGAGCAAGAACTGCATTCCATGTTGAGAGTGATAACTACCGTATTCCGAATTTGGCCGTCTTCTGCAATATGGTTTATTGTCTACTGAATCCCATCAGATGGGAACAGGATGGCCAAAATTTCCATCGGGGCAAGAAATGCATTCAGATAATAGCGGGGTAAGGATTTCACATCAGCCTTCTGCAACCTCGTCATCGTTGATTACGAAATTTGCATCCTGGACTATTTTTTTTGGTTATTTTGTTAAGAGCGGACACGAAATAAATATATATTGATTGAAGGAAACCTCCGAAAAGAGTACGAACGATGATGCAACGGAGTGCTTAGAGAAGCTGTACCGTATATGCATCTGCATTGAGTGAATTTCAACGTCGGAAAAGAATTTTTACCAATGTATTCTCAAAGTGCATGACCACAGTTCATTTACAGATGATAGCTGTGACAAATTTGAGTATACGCGACACGCCCTTATATTTTCAGGCTCGTGACGTCACAATTGCATCACACCACTGTTGCAGCGAGGAATTTTTGATATTTCCACAGTGGCGTGACATAAATTTGACGTAACAAACCTGGATATATAGGAGGGCAGCGCAGACACCAAAATTTGACACAACTATCTTCTGGAAATGAACTGCGAGCGTGACACCAAACATATAAATATATAAACACTCGACGGTCATTCTTAGTGTTAGATAAGCTAACCTGACTGGAGTGGCATTAAAGTTTATTGGAGTGTTTCACTTCTGCCTATCGATATAGAAGACCTAAGGATGAGAGCATGACAAAGAATCAATGAAGAAAATGAATTAAGTCAGAGAAGATTCCGCCCTGGCCTATAGGTTTTGGGTAAACCTATCGATTATTGCGGTAATTTTTTCCCGCTTTGGTCCACTAGTAGCTTATAAATGCCTTGTTCAGATGGAGGAGTCGCGCGATTGTAAAAATGATTTGGAGGCAATCTGGTAGAATGACCTGTACTTTAAGTATATCATAGTATGATAACCGATTTTTTCAAGAGTGCCACAGTATTAATGGCAATAAAGAAGTTAGAATAACCAAATAATTAACTACACATCGAAATTTTCTACATAAAACATTTCCTGAAGACATTACAGATAATTTTCATGAAGAGCTTGGGAAGCATTAGAAAAGATATACTAAAGGTCTAACTGCGGGGGAAATGAATTTTCTGCAAGGAGAAATTAACAGAACAGTGATTGATCAGACGCAGAATAAAAGTAATGAGCAATGTGGCACAACCGATATAATGTAATGAGACATATATACTGTATGTAGCTCATCAAATGGAAATGACTCGAACACTCAGAATCGAATACATCCTCTCATTCATTAGAATACTAACCATTGCCTACTGAGTTGACCAAACTTTTCTCCAAACACATAGAAGGCTGATAAATCCAGTAAGTCCAATAGAGGAAAATAGCTGGCTGCAGCTGAAGGTCAAATTATTATTATATTGGTATTGTCCCGCTATTTCTGAAAATAAGACAACCAATAGCGTTCTAAGATGATTTACTCAGCTTGCAGCCGGAATCAAAACGTTGTGCTCAGGTGGCAAGAGATGGAAGACGAAAAGCGAAGGAGACAGAAGAAAGAAGCACCCTTGTGGACGGTCCCTTCTGTAGCCCTCCGCACGGGCAAAGGTAAGAGCCCCGCAGAAAAAGTCGGTCACCTCGATCGGTGGCTCACCTCGCGGGACAGAATTAAGCAGTAGTTGAACCCTACTTCAAGCACATGAAAATGAACACAGGAAACTTAGGTAAATTTTTAGGAGAGGCACAACAGTGAATTTTGAATTTTTGAGGTCATACATAGGTAAATAAGCACATCTTAGGATACTTTACACAAATACCATTTTTTGGCTGACGATTTATTTTCGAGGTATTTTTTACTTTGTAGTTCCCATTGTTTTCCAATTTGAGAAGATACCCGATGACCCCATATGAACCTAAAGTGACCCAACATACCCTAACCTTAGACTACTTTCACCAAATCTAACTTACCGTAACTAAACTTGACCTAACCCAAAGTAAAATAGCCCAACCTAACCCAACCAAATGTAACCCAACCCCCAAAAAAACTAAAAATAGAGGTTTTCCATTGCACTGTGCGAGTGTGATTTTCTCTCATAGGAAAACAATGGGAACTTCAAAGTCCAATATCTCGAAAACTATGCATTTTTGACGAAAATGTTATTCGTGAAAAAAGTTTCAACATACTTTCTTTTACCCAAATATGTCAACAAAAATACTAAAAGCAAGTTTAGTGCAATCATAAAATAATACAAATTTTTTCCTCTCTAAAAACAAAAGGAACTTTAAAGTGAAGTATCTCAAAAATGAAGCATCAGCCACAAAAATGGCATTCATGTAACATGCCTTAAAATGTGCTTATTATTTATATATGACCACAATTCATCAAAATTTGCTGTTGTGCCTTTATAAAATAATACTAAAACTTGTTCTAACCGTCAACTTAGCAAACAAGACCCCGAGTAGCTAGCAACGCAGCTTTGGCTCATAACATGTACCTATTTGCTACCGGAACGTCAGAGCCCGTTGATGTAACAGTCTGAGTTGGAAGTAAAATTATTGTGTGAGGTGTGTACCGTGAGATAAAAAACTCTCAAAGCAGTGTTCCTGTTACTTTTTATCAACGCGGAGACTGAAAAGATCAAATCATAGCAGAGCAAAAGCGCAAAAATATTCTAGAACCACAAATCAGCACAAGGGTATGCTCAAATAGCTACACGCAACATGTTGAGGTGCTAATATAGCACAATAAAGACGTGTCACCTGAAGCAGTCTCAGCCATTTGCAGCTCACCTGTGGGCTTTGTTGCAAGTTCGTCACCATCGTGAGTTTCCTGCACTGTTCCATGCTTTAGTGGGTCCCTTCTCATATGTTCCTGAAAATGAAATTGCTCCATGTTGATAATGCAGAAATGGCTTCAAAGTTAGATGAGTTTGAATTACCCAATAGAAATGGCTTCAAAGTTAGATGAGTTTGAATTACCGCAAAATTACAGATCAATTTTACTTAGCAACTGACTAGGTTATTATAAACAAGAATTCACTAATAAAATCTCCTACTGGACGTTACAACCTCTGGAATTCACGTCAATGAGTTTTTGTTTCCACCTTAAAATATGTAAAGATTCTAAAATTCTCACATCTAGGAAACAACGTCTTTGGACTAAAATGTGAAAACTATAATTCTTAACTAAAACGTCACCCTTCTCACAATGGTTGTGCGCAGAAGAATGACAAGAGTAACCAAGTTAGCTACCGGAAAGATTATAAAATTTTACCCATGAAGGGGTAGATCTAATTTTAACTTGTAAAGTCTCATATTGAACGTTTCGACCACAAATTTGAGTCAGGTCGAAACATTCAATGTGACATTTTATTCGTTAGTACTCGTTTTTATATACCTCATCAGTTGCCAAGTAAGATTGACCCATAATTTGTTAATTTTAATTCATCATACAAATCCCTTAGTCGTAGCTCCTCACTTCGCTTGTGACGTCATTTAATTTGAGCGAAGTCGACCTTAAGTTCCCTATTTGCTTTCTTACCGCTGAGTTCCTTTTCCGATCCTTACCGCTTAGTTTCTTGTTCACCTTACCGTTTAGTTCTTCGGCCATTGCGTGTGGACAAGTTATTCTCAGAACTCTCGTATTAAAACCTTAGACATTAACTTAGCAGCTTCAACTTCCTAAAATAATTGTTGCTACTTAATTAATTACCCTCATTTAACGCGGACTCTTTTGAAGCTTCCTTTGCCTTGGCCATTAACTTAGGGCAGTGGCCACGAGTAGCTGTTTTAATCCCTTTGATGAAACTTATCCGGGACGTGGAATGCCTCTACCTGCTTAATTAAGGCTATCAGCAGCTGTGGGTCAGGTATCCTCGAAGCTGAAGTGCTGCAGTGTTTAATGGATACCCCTGTCTGTTTTCCCCTGTGCTGTTGAGTGGGGAAGTGGAGTGAAGGAGTTGCCTCTATCAATTTCTCTTTTTCTAACTAATGTTGGGCGTTCTTACTGTCACCTACTATTAATTAATTGATTTGTGCGTTAACTCGCATCAGCCTTAGGGTGTCGATTGAGTAAACTTTTCTGCTTTCCCGTAACCGGATGCCGTTTTATCTCCTACTTTTCTTGCTTGTTTCCAATCAAAGAATGCACTAGTTTTTCTCTATTTTCTTTGGTATCTACTACCACTTACCTACTGATGCCCAGCATCTAACTGTAACGTATCTAACACAAATGAATTCTCCTAGGAAAATTCCCTGCAAAATTGCCTTGCACTTGCCAAAACGTTTATTGTTCCATTCCATTTTGTCACTTTTATATCCGCCTCGCATGGGTGTCCCTAGAGAACAATCATTAGGTAGGTTCATTAATGTGAAGTCTTACTTCTGCTCCGCCAGTACAATTACCTGGGCCTGCTGACGAGATGGCACCCTGTTGTTGCTACACGGCTTTCGTCGCTTTTCGCTTCTTTTTCCTCTGCCGATTTGCTTAGGTAATTATTCCTTCTGCCGGCGCAGTTTATCAACTCTATTTAGTCAGTTCTTTGCAGTAAACTTCCGTTGTTGATCGACAAGAGCTATGATTGGAAGCGATAATTGCAGTTCAAGTTCTCAAGTAGATGATAGTTCAGACCTAAAGGGTGGATTCATCTCTATTATTAATTTTCCTTTCTTTTCTCATTTTCAGTTGTTTTTTTTATTAAACTTCAATGAGGTTTCTAACTCACCGATGGTAAAGCATTACGATTTTTTACAGCTCCTGTTTGGCGGCCCATGTCGTTTGGGCCGGTGTTCTTGGCGGCTCGTACACCTCGTAGTACGCTACATCTTGCCGTGCGCTTGGCAATGTTGAACAATAAAGTAGTTATGGTTTCTTCCTTTTGTGTTCCTTGCCTATTTAGGTTTGGTAGGGAAGATAAATTTCCACAATACAATTGCGAACCGTTTCTCAAAGCACGTACAGTAGACAGACGTACCTACCTGACGTGAGCAACTAAACTGGCATACTGCACAGAACTGCAGACCCACCGAAATGGCATCTTTTGGACTGGAACAAGCTTGATAAGGTGGACGAGTTTTTTAGCATGATTTCGAAGTTGAGATCAGTAAAATACTTTTGTAACAGCACTGTCAAGTCGAATCTAGTTCTTCGAACTGCTTCCCCAAACATGACGAAATAAGATACCTATTAGTTGCTCTGGTAGAAGTCTATGTAGGTGTAGATGCTGCGGAAAAATTCAGTAGTAAGCCAAGTGCTGCATCAAATTTTATGTAAGCTGATTTATTATTGGACACCCAAACTCCTACTAAGCAATCTAAAAAACCTGAAACCTTATTGCTTTCAGTTTCTACAGTAGCTTAGTCTAATATTTGGGTGCTTTTGGAATCACACATTTTCTAGGTTAACCGAACAGCGTAGTGACAATCAATGATCTCCTACTTTATAGCTTCTCTTCATGGCACTCAGAATGCCCAATTTCATTCTTGAGAACTATTTCAGTACTGTGGTAGATAAACCAAGAATTTTCAACTAATTAATACCAACTGGTTGAAAAATAATGATGACACTCCCAAGGCTTAAAACACCCGCGCCTAAAATTCAGCTATTGAAGACCAGTTTAAAACTAACATGTTTTGCTGTTTCAGAGAAAACTATTATATGGATGCAATAAAAAACAGTAATAGTCTCACCAGCTCATCAGGTGTCCAGTCGCTGGGCTCTTCCTTCACTGATATGAACTCAATAGCAGCGACTTCCTGCTTGATCGCAAGACCTTCCATTTTAGGGAGAGGAGCGAAGGCAGCGCTTGTATTTCAAACTAGCAATGAAACAGAGAAGTAAGATGAGACTATTTCAATACTGGATCTGAAAAAGTAACAGTTCGGTTGTACTTCATTTTACAGCAGCCTAACATTTATATAGTCGAAGTACAAAATTAATATGTATATTATTCGAGCAATACACCAGCTCAACTGTCAAACGGGTTTATATGTGGACATGGTTTACTCCTTATATAGCTGTGCCGCATAGCTAGTGCGACAATGTTTACTACGTAATGAAGGCATATTTCTGAACCTATTACTTTCTTATTGAAAATTAGTATTATTATATAGACTAGCAGCGATCATTTGCAACAACTTGCGATTCTCGTCTGAAAAAACACTTTTTGCTAGAGTGAAAACACTGAAAACACTTTTTGCAGTTAAGAGGCAATACTCCATATCTCAAATATGAAGCTAGAATTTAAAAATCCAGCTATACTTGCTTACCAACCAATAGAATAACAATCAAACATCACTGCATCTGCAATGTTCCCACATATTGGGATTTACTTGCATTATTTTTCATATTCTAACACAATGTCAGAAATATTGAGGTCATGTATATGTATATTGATCAAAGGTTCTTAACAGGTTGAAAAAGCATTATCATCCAAGACATGTCAACTCAGTCTATGAAGGGAACTCATGGAAAGGAGTGTACTGCTTAGTTGAATCAAAACCAAAGGAAATCATTTTTATAATTTCAGATAGTAGTTGTAGTGTTCTACCATATATATTCATCATGAAAGTAAAATCCATGAAGAAGCGGCATTATAAATTCCTTGCTATCATCTGCTCACTGTAAAATTAAGCAGCACCGGATGGTGCAGATTATGGGAAGGGATCTAAGGATCTTGGCCAAGACTATCATTTCCTCTGAGGTGTCACCACATTTACAGGCTTAATAACGATAAGCTATACGCAATCAATAATCAAATTATTATATTGCTAGTTAAGCCTCCTTACCTACAGATTATGCTGTGATTTAAAAGAGAAAGACAAAATAAGAAACATATTCACTGTCAAAATGAACGTGGAAGACATGAATAATTCAAAACGCACAAGAACATGAGGTCGACAAAGAAGAGGGTGAACAAAAGAATTCATCATCGGTAGGAGTATGAAGGTGGAAGGAAATAAAGTGAGTGTCAAGGAAACATGTCTCAAAGACATAACTAAGATTGAGGTAACCTTAAGAGTCCTTCTTGAAGAGCTGTTCCCTATAACAAAGAATGGACAATGGGCACACCTAACTAATCTAAGCTCTCTGGGCCATGCTACGGTACCTAAGACAGCTGTCTTAAAAACGCTTAAAAAATTAGAAGAAATACAAATTCTCCACAAGATATTACCGCTGAAGATGAAAAAAATTGAAACAATATCAAAATATTTACATTTCTTCCCATACTCTGCACCCACCCAGGCGTCAGAACATTTTGGGAATGCGTTTTTATTTCTTTACAAGTTCTAAATATTTCTGAGAATAGTTTATTCATGCTTACATTATGTCACTAAATGAAGCTGGCTGCGATGTGCTCATCTCACTTCCATCAGTACACCAGAATATAAATACTCAAGAAATGTCAGGTCCACCTGGAATCAGGCTATAACATACAGGGTATAAATGGGATTATCAACAACTGTAGACAGGCAAGAGCGTAGCCAAACGCTGAGGCAAATTTCAATTCAGAGCATTACATGCAAGTTTATTGAAGTTACTGTAAAAAGTGGTCGAGCAAAAGTTCCTAATTTACAACGCTCCAAATTGAAGCTACTTTTTCTAACCTAAACGCTTGTGCTTTCGAAAATTTGTGCTGTTGATATAGTAATACAGTAATACAAAGGATTCTAACAAGGAGTGCACTGAGTGCACATTATATCTGCAGACTGAGCAGTCTATACCTACTTGAAATCCGTGATCCTGCTCACGAGCTTCTTGCCAGATCACTCATTACTATAAAGGCAAACATTAGCACATTAATGGGAAGAGCAAAAAAGTCAGGTCGTCAAAGTAACACAAACAAACGCACGTATTTCTCCAAGGAATGCTGGGCCCAAAATATTAAAGACACAGTACCCTGAAGTTTTCATAATTGATATTGGCAGAACATGAGAGAAATAGCATTTTGTCGGCAGAATTTTACTGGTACAATTCCTGCATGTTATTAAGGAAAAGATAGGCACAGAATTTTCAGTCAAGAGCTGATGCCAAAAAAGTAAATTAGAATACGAAACATGGTCTATTTGACGTAATAAACTGGGGCAAAATTCCATTGATTTTTAAATGATAAAATTGCATGATTATCAGAGCAATGCACAAAGTGGAATGTGAAATTCACAAGATACAGACCAACTAAACATTTCATCTGTGTATCATGGCTATTTGGGGCCATCAAAGTGATGCGGTACTTGGTTGGGGAATGCAGCAAATCTAACGTACTGATGATAACATTCCTGCCTGACAGGCAATTACGGGCTCAGCGGGCAACTACTTCAAACTTTTAACTCCCGTAGTAAGGATTAGGGCCATGACCCCTCAGGTAAGGCTCATGACCTCCTCCTTCGCTATAAGAGGCTGGAAGAAATGCCTTCGCAAACGGGGCCTAACAGTACATCTCCATGGTCATCTTTGATAGCTGTTCATTGAACTTGAATATACACATAATTTGGCAACAACATTGAAGAAAACTACTAGCAAAACTCGTATCATAAGTGAGACATTGGCCACAATTTGCTCAGGTATAAAAGTATGGGCAGTGAGCTGCACAGACACAACTACGAACAGAATTTCCTGCTGATAAATCTTATTTGGGCTGCGTCATATGGTTCCCTACAATGCTATGTTTACCCCACTGTATGTCGACTATTTAGCTGAAAATTAGGAGACCACAGCTATGCCTCCAGCATCTGTTCACGATATCATACAAATGTAAAAATTGAGGAAGAACGGGAAATTATCTTTAAATTGAGAATTTAATACTAAGAATAACCTTCGTGTGTTTATGAATAAATATATATATATATATAAATATATATTATATATTTATATGTTTGGTGTCACGCTCTTAACGAAATAGATAGGCGGAAATTAGCCCAGGTTGGAGGCTCTGGTGCTCCTCTCAAGCTCCATTGAAAGTGATAGGCAGAAAATAGGC
>LQNS02278129.1:6699989-6712544 GCA_001587735.2 Parhyale hawaiensis | reverse complement strand
TAAATAGTGTGACGACTCAACACGTCCTCCTGATCTGGAGTCCCCTCGAGTGCTACCTCGAATCGCGGGTCAAGGTGCTACCGACAGAGGTACTCTGCCGGGAGCGCACCACTGCAAAAGTTATGAACGGATCTTCAAGAAAATTGCACAAGCTATTATCACTATCAAAAGGCACAAGTGATAAGATTTTGGAGTTCATATAATGAAAATTATGGTTTCAGAGCCAATTTGAATTTTTTGTTACTGTTGCCTCGATTGGTGGAGGTATGCGCTCTCAGAGTGCTCTAGTTGATGGGAAGCAGAGCCGGGACCTGTGCGCATTCCTTTAGCACGTGATCCTGAGCCGAAGTTCTCCGGTTTTGCCTTTAGATCCTCTGAAGTGCACCGCATTCTTCTTGACCTGGACCTCTATGGGGACACTGATCCATCGGGTATGTTTCCTTTCTTTCTTCGGAGGGTTGCTGGTGTGCTCGCAGCCCCGCTTGCTTCCGTATTCCGTCGAATGTTGCGGCTGGGCTCTTTTTTGGAGTGCTGGCGTGTCGCCCATGTGACGCCTGTTCCGAAGAGCTCGGTTTCATCCCGTATCTCTGATTATAGACCCATCTCGATCACACCTGTTTTGTCGAAAGTTTATGAGAGGTTGGTTGCGTCAAGATTGGGTTGTTTTCTTGAAAAGCACGGTGTCTTACCCCCAACACAGCATGGTTTTTGTAAGGGCTTGGGAACTTGTGATGCTCTGCTTCACATTTCTCATGTGTTGCAGCTGGCTCTTGATGGGGGTCATAAGGCAAGGTTGGTACAGCTTCACTTCACGGCTGTTTTTGATCGCGTGAATCACCTTGGGAACCTGCATAAGCTAAGATTGATGGGTATTGGTGGTTCAGTTTTCACGGAATTAGTCAGTTTTTATCTGACAGACATCAATGTGTAATTGCTCAACTGGAAGAGGAGTGTGTTTTTAGACGTGGTTTCTGGTGTACCACAGGATAGTGTTCCAAGTCCTTTGTTGTTCATTGTATTTACAGCGGACCTGTTTGATCACTAGTTGGTTACGCAGATGATGTTGCTTTGCTTGCTATCTGCGATAAGCCTACTGATAGGTTGGAAAATTCAGAATCCAGTCAACATTTTTTGGGAGTGATCGATTCCTGTGTTCTAGAAGGGGGATGAGGCTAAATGCAGGCAAGACTGAGATCATGCTTGTGTCTAAGTCACGTACAGTGAGACCTCCTTACCCTGCACTCATACTGAATGGTGTGTCACTTCCTGTGGTTAATGACTTTGTAATCTTATGTGCTATTTTTGATCCAAAGTTGATGTTTGAGAACCACATTCGTTCGGTTGCCTCGCGTGCATCGCAGACAATTGGTCCTATGAGACGTACTTGGAGGGTGTTTGGCTCGGTAGAGTTGATACGTCGCTGCTTTAATTATTATGCCCTACTTCTTCTCGGATATTGCTCCGTAGTTCGGGGTTCTGCTGCCGATTGTCATCTGTGTTTGCTTGACAAAGTGGTTCGTCGATGTGCGTTCATGCTGGATGGTGGTGTGCCTTGTGATCTGGCGCATCATTGCAGAGTTCGTGGGGTCTGCTTTCTGTATAAAATATATAACTGATATGGTCATCCAATGCCTGATTTTCTAATGAGCCATTTGTTCGGGAGATTTTTACTCGACGTACTGGAGCTCTTCATCATGAGTTCATCTTGGAACCGTTACGAAGCCATATGGGCAAGCAATCTCGCTCATTTCTTCCATAATTGGTGGATGTTTGGAATAATCTTGATGGCCCTGTCTTTGCTGGTGCGGGTATTGACAGCTTTAAGCGATCTGTACACAGAGTTATTCCGCAATCTCAGATTTTCTCTTTCTTTTTCTTTTCCTCGCTCGCTGGGCTGGTTGCGTGGGGGTTGATTAACCTCATGGAGCTTTTCCGTTCCCACGTCACCAGTCTAGTGTAATTTAATAATAGTGATAATGTTATCTGGCGCATCACTTATTATTACGAAAGAGAAATTTTTTACCGTAAATGGACTGCTAGCGCGTCAATGTAGTACAGCAATACAATAGAAAAATACGTGCACAGCGGGCCATTACTTCATTCACTAACTTCTGTAGTAACGATGTAGGATTTCTGTTAAACAACATCACTGATGAGACGAGTCAACAACTCGACAGAGGACAATCGCAATACTGTACTCTCCATATTGTGATAAAATAAAGAAAAGGCGGTAAAAGCAGCTTTTGCAGTAACCAGGCTATTCATACTGAAGCTTCCTAGCAATTATGGTAATACGACCGTTGGAGTAACACGTCAAAGCATAAGCATTATTAGAGTCACTGTTTAGCTCGGCTTTGCTCCAGCATATTTGCGAGCACAATGACAGCTGAGACATTTTGAAACACCAGCGTAATGACATTCAGTGCACTGGTATGGTTTCTCAGAAGAAATCTTATGCGCAACATGTCTACTTAGGTTGTTCTTAGTAACACAAGTGTAGTTGCTCTCTCCACACTGGTACAGTTTCTATGCAGAATGTTTGTGTGCAATATGCCTTTTCAGATCTTGCTCTAAAGCATAAGCGTAGTTGCATTCACTGCACTTGTATGGTTTCTCCCCAGAATGCTTGCGAGCAATATGTCTACTGAGGTCATGCTTTGTAGCACAAGCATAGTCGCATTCACTGCATTGGAGGGGTTTCTCCACAGAATGCTTGCGCATAAAATGTCTACCGAGCTCCTGCTTTGTAGCACAAGCGTAGTTGCATGCGCTGCACTTGTATGGTTTCTCTCCAGAATGCTTGCGCCTAACATGACTACTGAGCTCCTGCTTTAAAGCAGCAGCATAGTCGCATTCACTGCATTGGAATGGTTTCTCCACAGAATGCTTGAGCATAAAATGTCTACTGAGATCTTGCTTTGTCACACAAGCGTAGTTGCATGCGCTGCACTTGTATTGTTTCTCCGCAGAATGCTTGCGTATAACATGACGACTGAGCTCCTGCTTTAAAGCACAAGCATAGTCGCATTCACTGCATTTATAAGTTTCCTCCAAACAATGTTTGCGCATCATATGTCTTCTGAGCTCCTTCTTCAAAGCACAAGCATAGTCGCATTCACTGCATTTATGTGGTTTCTCCCCAGAATGTTTGCGCATAATATGTCTACTGAGCTCTTGCTTTAATGCACAAGCGTAGTCGCATTCACTGCACTGGTGTGGTTTCTTTCCAGAATGCATGCGCATAATATGACTACGGAGCTCCTGCTTTAAAGCAGAAGCATAGTCGCATTCACTGCATTTATGTGGTTTCTCTCCAGAATGCTTGTGCATAATATGTCTACTGAGCTCTTGCTTTAATGCACAAGCGTAGTCGCATTCACTGCATTGGTGTGGTTTCTCTGCAGAATGTTTCTGTGCAATATTTCTACTGAGACCCTTCTCTAAAAGACAACCGTAGTCGCATTCACTGCAATAGTATGGTTTTGCTCCAGAATCTTTTACACTGCAATGCTTGTATGGAAAATAACCTATAATCTCTGTATTAGGAGTAGCAACATTAACGTATCCTTTGCAATGATAAGGCCGCTGCCCTGAATGCACACAATATTTGGGAAGTTCTTCACTTGAAATCTCACTCGCAGCTGAGGTTGAAGGACTGAGATCAACACAAAACCTGTGATGTGATGAAGAACGATCATGCGTCTCACGATCGCATAATGAAGTGTGGTGAATTGTGGTGGTACCTGCCACATGGGTGTTATAATTGGAATGGACAGCAGGTCTGCCCTCATTGTAAGGTAGCTTCGGCACTGTTTTGGGTGTATTGCTCCACTCACACACCTGGAAAAGGATGTGAAAGTTGCAGAATTTGTATAGTTACATTATAAAAGCCCTTAAGAAATAAACAAGTAAATTGAATTCATAACCTTTTCTTCATTCCAGCCCATACAATACAATGCACAGTTTCCAGCTGCTAATTATTTCAGGGGAATGGCGAAAAACTTTCAAAATATTCAAAGTTTATAAGAGAAACCTGGCCTCTAGAGCCATTACAATAAATTTTCTTCTCCATGAGGAAACAGCAGGCGTTAACGTTACTATAAACGTATCCTATAAGGCTTGCACAGTTTCGCAGAAAAATATAAGTACAAATAAAATAAAGATATTTCACACATCAATGCTCATGAATACATCAAAAATATTTGCATAATTCATGAAAGAGAAGACAATTAAAGCAACCACATTCTATTAATATGGGCTCATAAAAACTCTTGAGTAAAATAAGAGCTGAGTACAAAATAGGCGCTATTAGTAAAACAAGACAAAAACGGCAAAGCACTAGAGGTATCAGAAACAAATAAACGATGAGCTGCTGCTCCTAAGATCATACTTAGAAATAAAACACATCGGCTGGTGAGAACAGAAGGGAAATAGCAGTTATGTATTACCTGTTGATCTAGTGTCTGGTCTACGGACTCATCCTTCACAGCTATGCACTCATCATCAGTCAAATCGTCCTTGATCATATGAGCGTTCACAACGGCAAGTGGAACAGATGTAGCACTATTTTCTGAAAATAAAAATGAAACATAAAATGGATATTCTTAACTTGAACAAAACATGACATGGCAGTAGCACCAAGAGTAGAGCCAGACTAAAGGTTCAAAAATCAACTCTCACGGCCGCGAGTTTAGTTTCACTGACATGTAGGCAAATTCTTTTCAACGGTTTTTGATGTGATCAGTCAGCATCCGGTCTACGTGTCGCTGTGGGCTTACTGACTTTTGCCAGGAATGGCTAAGGTCGGGAGTGCAAATCTGCTTTATAGAACTTTCTATCACTGGCACCATAGACCTAAAGTTTCGTACATCGATTGTAGCCATATACTCCTCAGGCGCCTGTTGGTCATACCTGCTGCACAAGTAGTAGTAGTAGTATTACAAAGTTTACTAGCGCATCAAGGACACAATGTCTATATCGCGCTGAACTATTCCTGTGGTTCAACACAGGCTCGTGCGCTACAAAGGCGCGAAGTACGTCTCATTTCCAATTATTAATGATTTTTATCTCGGCTTTTCTGCCGGTAGGTCTTAGAGTGGTCAGTGCGCTACTGACAAGAAAAGGGCGCAAGTGGTGCATCTCCAACACACGGGCATGGCAGAACGCTTTTGCTCGGCCACGCCGCGCACGAAAAGGAAACAAAAAGTTAAAAGTTTCGCGGGAATTAGTCGGCCACCTCCATCAGCAACCCACCTCTCGAAACAGGAGGGGAAGTATTGAGAACCTACTTAACTTTATTATTATTAGTATACATTGTGTAACTTCCGTAGCCGCAACTCAGGCGTTCCAACAGAGATGAGTGTATAGTATTCAAATACTACATAATTTGTCGCCTGGCCAACGTGCGCTACTTCGGGCAGGAAACAAGGCGTAAAGCATAGTAGGAGGCACTCGAGTGGTCGGCCTCTTTCACAGCCTTCCACAAGAGTTGAGAGTATTCCCGCAGACTAGGCACGCTATCTCGATCGACAGTCCACCTCGCAGAACAGAAAAGGCAACAGCGAACCTACCTAATTTTACAAAACTAACCTCGTCAGCAGGAACTGCGGCAAGCTGCAACATCACCTGCAGAGAAGGCACTAAGGACCCTCGGGATTGTGAGGCCTAAATATATTGCGGCAGGGAAAGGGCCCACCTGAGCGCCCTGCGGCAAAAGCCAGTGCATGTGGGTTTCCCAGTGTAAGATGCCATCAAGTTGACTTTACCTTTACAGCTCGATACTCACAATGAACAGACTGCACGTAAGCTATCACACAGTGTAGAAGAGAAGGAAAACTGCAAGCCTTCAATTATTGGTATCGGACCTTCTTTGTAGTTAAATGATAACAATTATAACGCATATCAGTCTGCTAAATAGCTGTAGTGTAAACCATAGAATGAGTCATCCTATTATAATAAAACTCTTGGAGATCTGATCTATTTTTCTATTTTATGTCCACTTTGAAGGAAATGATAGGCAAAAAATAGGCCACGTTGTAGAATTTGTAAATAGATGACCAGGTTGCAGAAGATGGTGAAGGCTGATCCTTCTTATCCCTTAATCTGAAGACACTTCTCGCTTGAAACCCTTCTTGAAATCGGAACAATATGTATGCAGCTTCTGGAGGCCGATTTTATAACTTTTTCTCTTAGGTCACGATGTATAATTCGGCAGATGGTCAACAAAGCGCTCTGGAGGTGACGAATTTTTACAAGCAGTAGACAATTATTTCTTTTAGCTTACTGTTTTATTATTTGACGAGGCAGTTTTCTTTCTGTATGCTAAAATATTGCGCTTCTAATGAAGCTGATATGTATTTGAGTTGGAAAGACTGTATCAACGGTATCATTGCAACGGAGCGCTAACATTTTATACTAGTGGAACCGTATGTGAAAAAATTCACACAATAATCGATACATTTGTTTAATATAGGCCGGTGCCAAATTTTCTCTTCTTTGACTTGCTTCTTCTTCATCACAAGAAATTTGTGGTGACTGATGACGCTTCTTCATCGCAAGAAATTTGTGGTGACTGATGACACTTCTTCATTAATTGTACTTTCCTTATTAAAATACATATAGAGTAAAACGCTACGACGGCCAACTCAAATTATCGTAAGAGATGCGTGCTTTCTTCTGAGCAGCACATTCAATTCGTCTCTAGCAAACTTCTTCCCTAACTTAGATGACATGCAAAAAATTAACTGTATTCGTTGTAACCGTGCAGGCATTTGCCCATGTCGCTTTTGGTTCTTGAATGGCTTTACCGCCAGCTTATCTGCGGTATCTTCCGAGAAATTGTAGTTGGCAACATTTCTTTTGGCTGCTGGACTCCAAATGGAGTGGCAGGGTTGCTCGATTCCTGCTAAATTTTGTCATTTTTTATGTTTACTTTGATTACTCTATAAAGTTTCTGCCATAAGAAATTTTCCACAATCTATCAATCATGAACTATAATGTCAAACTACGTGTATAGCGTTCACTTCATTGTCATGAATAATTTTTATTCCAACTTCACTGAAATCAACGTGGTTTGGGGGTGGGAGGGTGTACCGCCGAAGTGCGGCAAATTGCAGGCGTTGGCGCGCTATGTCGCGTCGCTCACCAATGCGAAGTTCCTCTATTCTTCGGCTAGTGGAGTTCGACCGCAGCGCTGCATATCCGCGCAGCTCATGAACCGCTGTAGTCCAGTATCTTCAGCCAGTGAACCTACGTAACTAAATCACCGGCTTGACCATTTTCGACGGGTACCTTGTTTAGTTAACAATGAAGATACCTTAGAATCCCGGGTGTCCCGTGCTCGTTCATGTCCATAAAACTCATACCAAAGTGGGAATTTTCTGAAGCTAATAACTGTTGTCTATTTTTGGTTTTCACATGAATAATTTACATGTATCGTAAATCAACTCTTAAGAAGTGCGTTACCTGTTCAACGGGCACCAATTAGATGGCGCTGTTTTCTATATGTTCAATACGTTTGTTCCTTAGTAGCTCAGTAAAGTTGAAACCGTGACCTTGAATGCTAGTTGGGGACTTTCTCTATATCGATGCATAATGTGAATCTATGAACGACTTGTCGTGCACTCTCTTGTGTAAGTGTTTCGCCTGCAAATCTACGTGTTTTGTGTTACCTTGACTGTATTGCTCAGCTTTTTATATAATTTGCATTTATCATATACAGCAGATTTTGTTTATTTGACCTTAAGCATATTATGAACTTTCTCTTTTTGTTTAACTTACCCTTTCTTTTTTAGCGTGGTCGGTGGGAATCACCGGCCGGGGAAACTGTGATCTTAAGCTAGCTAGGTTTATGTGTGGGGGCCTTTTTCTCTCCCTCTACATTGCGTCGTAAGCGCTGAAAAAACATTGCCAAATTTCATTTCCGCTGCGTATCCAGAATACACAGAGATAGTTTCAGCAGAAAAAAATTTTTGCTCTCGAAAAGTTGGAATTTTACTGATTTGCTATAAATGTGTACAAAATTAAATATTATTTCAATGTAGAGAAAAAGTAATTAATATCAGACTCTACGGGAACGGCAAGAGAAGCTGGAAGAACAAGAAGTGCATTTCATGTTGAGAGTGATAACTACCGTATTCCGATTTTGGCCGTCTTCTGCAATATGGTTTATTGTCTACTGAAACCCATCAGATGGGAACAGGATGGCCAAAATTTCCATCGGGGCAAGAAATGCAATCAGATAATAGCGGGGTAAGGATTTCACTTCAGCCTTCTACAACCTCGTCATCGTTGATTACGAAATCTGCATCCTGGACTATTTTTCGGTTATTTTGTTAAGAGCGGACACGAAATAGATATATAATGATTGAAGGAAACCTCCGAAAAGAGTACGAACGATGATGCAACGGAGTGCTTAGAGAAGCTGTACCGTATATGTATCTGCATTGAGTGAATTTCAACTTTGGAAAAGAATTTTTACCAATGTATTCTTAAAGTGCGTGACCACAGTTCATTTACAGATGATAGCTGTGTCAAATTTGAGTATATGCGCCACGCCCTTATATTTTCAGGCTTGTGACGTCACAATTGCGTCACACCACTGTTGCAGCGAGGAATCTTTAATATTTCCACAGTGGCGTGACATAAATTTGACGTCACAAACCTGGATATTCAAGAGGGCAGCGCAGACACCAAAATTTGACACAACTATCTTCTGGAAATGAACTGTGAGCGTGACACCAAACATATAAATATATAAACACTCGACAGTCATTCTTAGTGTTAGATAAGCTAACCTGACTGGAGTGGCATTAAAGTTTATTGGAGTGTTTTACTTCTGCCTATCGATATAGAAGACCAAAGGATGAGAGCATGACAAAAAAAAGAATCAATGAAGAAAATGAAGTAAGTCAGAGAAGATTCCGCCCTGGCCTATAGGTTTTGGGTAAACCTATCGATTATTGCGGGAATTTTTTCCCACTTTGGTCCACTAGTAGCTTATAAATGCCTTGTTCACAATGTTCAGGTGGAGGAGTCGTGCGATTGTAAAAATGATTTGGAGGCAACCTGGTAGAATGACTTGTTCTTTAAGTATATCATAGTATGATTTTTTTCAAGAGTGCCACAGTATTAATGGCAATAAAGAAGTCAGAATAACCAAATAATAAACTACACATCGAAATTTTCTACGTAAAACATTTCCTGAAGACATTACAGACAATTTTCATGAAGAGCTTGGGAAGCATTAGAAAAGATATACTAAAGGTCTAGCTGCAGGGGAAATGAAGTTTCTGCAAGGAGAAATGAATAGAACAGTGATTGATCAGACGCAGAATTAAAGTAAAGAACAATGTGGCACGACCGATATAATGTAATGAGACATATATACTGTATATACTGTATGTAGCTCATCAAATGAAAATGACTCGAACACTCAGAATCGAATACATCCTTTCATTTCATTCATTAGAGTACTAACCATTTCCCACTGAGTTAACCAGACTTTTCTCCAAAAACATAGAAGGCTGATAAAGCCAGTAAGTCAGTCCAATAGGGGAATATAGCTGGCAGTAGCTGAAGGTCAAATTATTATTATACGGGTATCGTCCAGCTATTTCTGAAACAAAGACAACCAATAGCGTTCTAAGATGATTTACTCGGCTTGCAGCCGGAATCAAAACGTTGTGCTCAGGTGGCAAGAGATGAAAGACGAAAAGCGAAGGAGACAGAAGAAAGAAGCACCCTTGTGGACGGTCTTTTCTGTAGCCCTCCGCACGGGCAAAGGTAAGAGCCCCACAGAAAAAGTCGATCACCTCGATCGGTGGCTCACCTCGCGGGACAGAATTAAGCAGTAGTTGAACCCTACTTCAAGCACATGAAAATGAACACAGGAAACTTAGGTAAATTTTTAGGAGGGGCACAACAGTGAATTTTGAATTTTTGAGGTCATACATAGGTAAATAAGCACATCTTAGGATACTTTACACAAATACCATTTTTTGGCTGATGCCTCATTTTCGAGGTATTCTTTACTTTAAAGTTTCCATTGTTTTCCAATGGGAGAAGATACCCGGTGACCCCATAGGAACCTAAACTGACGCAACATACCCTAACCTAGACTACTTTAACCAAATCTAACTCGCCTTAACTCAACCAAACACTACCTGACCTAACCCAAATTAAAATAGCCCAACCTAACCCAACCAAATGTAACCCAACCTAACCATATCTAACCCAACCACCCGAAAAACTAAGAATATAAGTTTTCCATTGCACTGTGCGGATGTGATTTTCTCTCATAATAAAACAATGGGAACTCCAGAATCCAATATCTCGAAAACTATGCACTTTTGTCGAAAACGTTATTCGTGAAAAAAGTTTTAAAATACTTTCTTTTACCCAAATATGCCAAAAAAAATACTAAATGCAAGCTTAGTGCACTCATAAAATAATACAAATTTTTCCTTTCCAAAAACAATACTAACTTCAAAGTCAAATATCTCAAAAACGAAGCATCAGCCGCAGTGGCATTCATGTAACATGTCTTAAAATGTGCTTATTTATATATGACCACAATTTATCAAAATTTGCTGTTGTGCCTTTTCTAAAATAATACCAAAACTTGTTCCAACCGTCAACTTAGCAAACAAGACCCCGAGTAGCTAGCGACGCAGCTTTGGCTCATAACATGTACCTATCTGCTATGGGACAATCAGAGCCTGTTGATGTAACAGTCTGTGTTGGAAGTATAATTATTGTGTGAGGTGTGTACCGTGAGATAAAAAAAACTCCCAAAGCAGAGTTCCTGTCACTTTGTGTCAACGCGGAGACTGGAAAGATCAAATCATAGCAGAGCAAAAGCGCATAAATATTCTAGAACCACAAATCAGCACAAGGGTATGTTCAAATAGCTACACGCAACATGTTGAGGTGCTAATACATATAGCACAATAAAGACGTGTCACCTGAAGCAGTCTCAGCCATTTGCAGCTCACCTGGGGGATTTGTTGCAAGTTCGTCACCATCGTGAGTTTCCTGCAATGTTCCGTGGTTTAGCGGGTCCCTTCTCATATGCTCCTGAAAGTGAAAGTGCTCCATGTTGATAATGCAGAAATGGCTTTAAAGTTAGATGAGTTTGAATTACCGCAAAATTACAGATCAATTTTACTTTAGCAACTGACTAGGTTATTATAAACAAGAATTCACTAATAAAATCTCCTACTGGACGTTTCAACCTCTGGAATTCACGTCACTGAGTTTTTGTTTCCATCTTAAAATATGTAAAGATTTTAAAATTCTCACATCTAGGAAACAACGTCTTTGGACTTTAATGTGAAAACTATAATTCTTAACTAAAACGTCACCCTTCTCACAATGGTTGTGCGCAGAAGAATGACGAAAGTAACCAAGTTAGCCACGAGAAAGATCATAAAACTTTACCCATGAAGGGGTAGATTAATTTTAACTGATCATGCAAATCCCTGAGTCGTAGCTCTTCCTTCGCTTGTGACGTCATTTACTTTGAGCGAAGTCGACCTTAAGTTCCCTATTTGCTTCCTTACCGCTGAGTTCCTTTTCCGATCCTTACCGCTTAGTTCCTTGTTCACCTAATCGTTTAGTTCTTCGGTCACTGCGTGTGGACAAGTTATTCTCGGAACTCTCGTATTAAAACCGTAAGATATCTAACTCAGCGGCTTCAACTTCCTTAAGTAAATGTTGCTACTTAATATTAAACGAGGATTATCCTTATTTAACGCGGCCTCTTTTGAGGCTTCCTTTGTCTTGGCCATTAATTTAGAGCAGAGACCAGCATTAACTATTTTAACCCTTTGACCAAACTTTTCCGGGACGCGGAATGCCTCTACCTGCTTCAGTGGGGCTATCAGCAGCTGCGGGTCAGCTATCCTCGAAGTTGAAGTGCTGCAGTGTTTAATGGATACCCCTGTCTGTTTTCCCCTATGCTGTTATGTGTGGAAGTGGAGTGAAGAAGTTGCCTCTATCGATTTCTCTTTTTCTAACTAATGTAGTGCGTTCTTACTGCCACCTACTATAAATTGATTTGTGCGTTAGTTCGCATCAGCCTTAGGGTGTCGATTGAGTAAACTTTTCTTGCTTTCCCGTAACCGGATCCCGTTTTATCTCCTACTTTTCGTGCTTGTTTCCAATCAAAGAATGCAATAGTTTTTCTCTATTTTCTTTGGTATCTACTACCACTTACCCACGGATGCCCAGCATCGAACTGTAAAGTATCTCACACGAGTGAATTCTCCTAGGAAAATTCCCTGCAAAATTGTCTTGCACTTGCCAAAACGTTCATTGTTCCATACCATTTTTTCACTTTTATATCCGCCTCACATGGGTGTCCCTAGAGAACAATCATTAGGTAGGTTCATTAATGTGAAGTCTTCCTTCTGCTCCGCCAGTACAATTACCTGGGCCTGCTGACGAGATGGCACCCTGTTGTTGCTACACGGCTTTCGTCGCTTTTCGCTTCTTTTTCCTCTGCCGATTTGCTTAGGTAATTATTCCTTCTGCCGGCGCAGTTTATCAACTCTA
>LQNS02278129.1:6627238-6652382 GCA_001587735.2 Parhyale hawaiensis | reverse complement strand
AGTTATTCACTAAAACAATTTGTAGGTCTACACACATAAAAAATTTGTTAACTAAAACTGTTAAATCTTTTTTCAGTTTCTCCGACTGATGGCCGAAGAAAGACAGAGATATAAAAAGCTTCTTTTTCTTCACAGTCAACATATCAGTAGTAGCAGAAAACTTATGATCTAAAAACTTCTTTATACAATCGTTCACTAAATGAAGAGGATACCCATTTTTTTGAAAAGAACTGCTTTAAAAATTCAAATTCACTGTGCAATGACATATAATTTTCTAAATTTCACCATTTGTTACATTAGTGTCATTATGAAATTTCTTATATTCCAGATTGTTGATAATGGCCTATATGGTCGAAACGTCCATATTTTAAATAGACATGTATTTTAGATTAATCGTCTTCGCTTTAACCCTGGTTTTAAAATTGTATCGTGTTTTACAACCAAACTTGATAAATCAAATATATACTTCCACACATAGAGATTCAATAATTGCAGTATTTCTTACTTTCAAACTAACACATTGTCAGAAATACAGAGCACAGATATAGAATGATGCAAGGTTCCTAACACTTATAAAAAGCATTACCATCCAAGATAGGTCAACTGAGTCTATGAAGGGAATTTGCGTTAGGATTGTCCCGCTCAGTTGAATGGAAGCCAAAAGTGCTCATTTTTTATAACTTGAGACAGCAGTTGTAGTGCTACTAGCATATTCGACTTGTAGGAAGAGGCATCACAAATTCCTTGTTATCATTTCATCGCAAAACAACTATGCTGTTTAAGGGTGCAGAGTATGAGAAATTCAAGGACTTAGGCTGATATATTCACCTATTATATTTATGATCAACAGACCCAGACTGCATAGTGTATTCAATATTATCCCAAGACTATAACATTTCCTCAAAAATGTCACTACATTTACTGGCTTAATTATGAAAAGCTACAAAGAATCTATAATCAAATTATTATGTTGCAAGTTGAGCCTAATTACCCACAGAGAATGCGTGATTGAAAATTAATGTGGAAAAGAAGGAACATATTGAACATCAAGAAAACGTGGAACCCATGAAAAATTCGACATGCACATGAACAGCAACAAGGCATAAAGGCAATGAATCAGTGGGAGTATGCAAGTGAAAGGAAATAAACTGAGTGAAAAAATAAACATGTCCCAAAGTCAAGGCCAAAAATAAGGTTGAAGTAAGATAGAGGGTCTCTCTCAAAGGGCTGTTCCCTATAACATAGAATAGGCAAACCTAACTAATCTAAGCGCTATGGGCCATGTTACAATGCCTAAGGAGGCTGTAATTAAAATGTTGAAAAATGGAAAAATGCCAGTCCTTCAAAAGATTTCATAGCTGGAAATAATAAAATAATAAAACAAAAAAAAGCAAAAACACTGTCTAGAATATCTATATTTTCTCCCATACTCTGAAACCAAACTTCAGAACAATTTGGCAATGTAATTTTATTTTCTCTAGCTTCTCTAAATATAACTCACAACAACTTATACATACTTACTTTATGTCACTAAATGGAGCTGGCAGAGGTATACTGATCACACTTCCATCTGTGCACCAGACTATAAATACTCAAGAAATATCTGATCCACATGAAGGGATCAGCAAGGGTATGAATGGGACTGTCAACAGCTGTACACAGGCATGAGCGTAGCCAAACGCTGAGCCAAATTTCAGGGCATAGCATTGCATAAAAATTTGTTGATGTAATTGTACGGAGTGGTATCGAAGAAGTTCCCAGTTTGTGACCAAATTGAAGCTACATACCGGAATTGTAACCTAATTGCTTGTAATTGTAATTTGTAATATTACTATCGCGAACAACACAAGTTATTCCAGCAAACTGAGCACACATTATCTGCAGATTTCCACTGATCGCACATTATCTGCAGATTGTGCATGCTGCTCGAAAGCTGTGATCATGCTTGCGGGCTTCTTGCCAGGTCACTTATAACTATGAAGGCGAATATTTGCGCATTAATGGTAGGAATAAGAAAGCACGTCAAAGTAACGACGCAAAGGTATGCATTACTTCTATGAATGCTGTGTCCAACATATTAAAGGCACAGTTCCAAGAAGTTTTTATTATTAGGAAGAAATGGGATAAGTAGCATTTGGTTTGTAGAGTTTCACTGATACAACGCCTACATGTTGTTAAGGAGATGGTAGTCACACAGAGTTGATCCAGAAAAAGCACAATTTGAATATGACATACAGTTTGCACGACGCAATAAACTAGGACAAAATATCAAGGGTTTTTAAACGATATCTTTGCAAGATTATCAGAGCAAGGCAAAAAGTGGAATGTGAAACTAACAAGATACAGACCAGCAAAAAAAAATAATTTCCAAGAGTACAAAAGAAACATAAAGAAAACACACCTATTCTCTGAGCTGGTTGCAGTGTTCAAGATACCAAGGGCGCAGCACACTTAGGTATTCGGTCTAAAGGTGGCATGGGGAGAAAATTAACATTTAAACTGTAGATTTACATTGGTAAACAGTCAATATTCATCTATTTTTTAAAGACATAATACAAAGAACATACTTGTACACACACATGTCGGTTAACCGGTTTATACTCTGATATCATAAAGAATCAAGAAATTTGAGAATTACAATAAGCGCATGAGAATTAGAGATACAGTGCGCATAAAGCTCAAGACTTTGACTGTGTCATGGACAGTCGCTTTCATCTGTGTATCATGGTTATTTGGGCCCAATAACGTTCTACTTGGTTGTTGTTATACAAACATTCATTAGAAGCTGATGATAGCAAATATCCAGGAAAATACGCATTCTGTGGGACACGATTTCAAATTCCTAACGTCTGTAGTAAGGATTAGGATTCTTGTATATGTCAAATGCTGAGGAATACTGAAGAACAGGTCGGCTCTACAGTAGCAGCATGTTAAGTTTGCAACTCAAACTCCTTGTATTGCAAATTCGATGCCAACCCAGGCACGCAACCTCTTTCCTCATCTAGGTATGATAACTCGACGGTTGAGTGCATCACTGCGCTGTGGCGGAACTTGCCTTCCTCAGAGATGAAGAGGGTGGGGGGAGGTCGCGAGTCATTTGAGCCTTCTGTCAAATTGGCGCCATAGTTCTCGATAACCCGTGGTCGGCTGCAGCCGCACTTGAACTTCTGGGGTAAGTGGACCCATATCCGCCGCAAAAACCAGTGCGTGTGGGCTTCCCAGTTGATGATGCGGTCAAAGTTGACTTTACCTTTCTTACTTTTACAAACACAAAGTGGAAATTTAGCTACCAACGACGTACCATTCGCTGTACCTCCTCAGATTATCAGGTGGGAAGGTGAAAGATGGTCGAATTTAAAAACGTCAACATTTTGCGAAAATTTTGGAAGGTTACCAAAGTAAGATTTAGCTGTGATACCAACTTTTCCAAAGACTTAAATACAATTTTCAGAAAACCAAATGTCTCATCAATTTTGAAATATTGTCCGATGCGCTGCCAAGAGGCAACGACTAATCAGGCAAGCCATATGAGCTACTCTTCGGGTACGAGAGGCTGGAAGAAGTCACCTTTAAATTATTATCAACTCCATGTTTAACCACCGCCGTGGGCGTAATACACCACGGATAACCAAGTGTTTAATGACACATTATTCTTCTCGATTCGGCTCGGTGCGCTACCACGGACAGGGAAATATGGCGCAAAGAACAGAAAAAGACATACCACTGCGTGGTCTTTCACACCAGAGAGAGTAAAGAAGTCCAGCGGACTAGGTCAGCTATCTCGATCGCCAGCCACCTCGCGGAACAGAAAAAGATATATAGAAAACCTAACTTTACAAAACTAACCTCGTCCGCAGGAGTTGCGGCCAGCTGCAACATCTCCTACGGAAAAGGAACACAGGTTTGCCTCTGGATTCGTCAACGACAGCAAATAAACATCTTAGGAGCGAGCAGGACAGCGATTATGCTCTCTGTATGCGTGCGGTGTCTCTGCTGCCGTGCTGATCTGGCTCTGAAGCTCGCGGCAACTCTCCACTTGAAAAACTTGAGCACAAGGTTAACCAGCACCAATTTCTGTCGGCAGTTGTCTGTTTCAAAATTCTATGTATGTATATTGAAATTCAATGAACAGCTATCAGAGATGACCGATAAAATGTTTTAATTGGCCCCGTTTACACCTCACCATCACAGATGTGATGGTGTAAAACGGTTACACAGCGGCACTCGTACAACACCGGGGGAGCGTGCAATATCCCCGGACAGAAACAAAGTTTCGTCCACTGCGGTGCATATATAACAAAATGAAAATAAAATAAATGTTTTCATTGCTACAACTAGCATAAGAAGAGGAAATGAACGAACATACGGTATTTTGAAGTTGCAATATTCATATTTATTGAAAGGTATCAGAAAGCATACCGGGGAAGTGAACAACACCAACCCACTACACTATAACTCAGAACTGACAACTAGCAGAGTAGATTGTAAAATTATTATTATCTATATGTTAATATGCTTGTATCTACGTGTGTGTGTGTCACGCTCTTCACAAATAGATAGGCGTAAATTAGAGACTTGACTTCATATCACCCGTATCATATCTACGCTTTCGTTTTTCTTTACAAAAATTTTACTCTTTGCTGGTAGCGGGTGGCATTCCTCATAGGGTCTGATGCGTAGTCAAGATACGCCCTGGATAAAGAAAACGAGTAGTGTTAGTCATCTCTGCTCTAAATTCATTTTTCGAAGAGAATATGCTGCTGGGAAAGCATCAGCCAGTACAGTGCGATGTCTGAGGAAGTGCAGTGACATCTTGAGAACAAAAGAATACTCTCCAGCGAATGNAGGAAAATGATGGGTTGTTGATCAGCAGTATTCACGGGTTCCGAAATAGTGAGAAAAAATCGGATACGCCGACAAAAAATTAGAAAGTGTAACCTTATGGCGGGCTAAATTATCTGTAAACTGTGGGAAACGGAACTTTTAAAAAAATGTGTGCAAATAAAAGGAGAACATTGCAAGAAGTACCGTCGTGTTTCTATGTTTTTATCAAGACACAAGTGCAGATTCTCTGCTGAGAGAACAAATGAGTGATGGATTTTATAGAGTGAGAGCATTAACAAATCGTCGAACTTTCACGGGTCATCCACGCTTCACGTTAGAGACGGAATGCGTAACGATAGACTGGGCTAAGCGGTGGAAGTTTAGTTCAGACGGTGTGGATTAAGTTAGAAGCGCTACCTCAAATTAGATAAGGCGAGTGAAAACATTCCCTAACCATGTGTGTCACGCTCTTCTCTAACAGATAGAACGAAATTAGAGCGTCCCGAGGTACTTTTGGATACGACCCGTGAAGGGGTCAAAGGAAGAAATAGTCAAGTTCAAATTTCAGCTTCTATGCGGTCTAGGGTAGACGCTTCACGGCCAGACTCAGGACATTTTCAACCTCGGTATGTGTGATACTGGTCCGAGGGTATCTTAATAGAGTGCCGGGTCGTTTGTTCCGGTGTCTCTTTGGGAATGGGCCTATTGGTTCGTCTACTGCCGCCTATCTAATCTAATTAAAGAACAATTCTTTTGTTTGTAGAATTTCCACTGGTTCATTCAGTATTAGATAGGGGAAAATTCGGATGAAACGGAACTGAGATATCACTGAAGAACATAGCTTCTGGAATTTCTGAGAGGTTCCAGCTGCACCCACAGCAGCGTAATCAGAAGGGTAGGAAGTAACGTTCCCATTTTGCGATAGACTGAATTCGCTAGGATTAAGTGACTGGCGTTATTTATGTAGTAGGTTAGGCTAGAGGAGCTGTGTTAGGTTAGGTGCGTTATAGTAGCGTATTGCTTAGATTGCTACATCTTATAAAGTGGGAGTATAAAATAATCGGTGAATTCCCACCGATCACGTTAGCTTATACGACTTAATTAGGCTGGATAGACAGATATTGTTGAGTTGGAATGAGCGACGGACGTTTACTCAGACGGGGTGGGCTACGTTATAAGAGCTGCATTAGGTTAAACTGAGGTAAATTGAAATAGTGTAGCGTGGGCTGGGTCATTTTGGAAAGTATAGTCTTTATTCAACCATGGAATTCCACGGGTCTCGCTAGTTATTAGTATTACTTCCACCAAGGAGGTTATATTGTCCTCGAGAGATTCTATCTGTTATGGCGATGCCACACGCGAGTCAAAACAAGGAGTATCGTCATCTTTCCGTCCGAACATTAAATTGAGCTCTTGTAAACACAACTTTGAGATTGCAAACAATATGTGTATAAATGTTTACCGTCCCTTCAATTTGCCCTGAATGTGCCGTTAGTTAACTTTCGGACATATCATTATCTTTGAAGAGATCCGTAACTCTTAAATTCTTCGCAAGTGTGAGCTATGTATTTAAATGAGCACATCAACACATTCGGACGAAAAGATGACGATTCTCGTTCTTTTGACTAGCGTGTGGCATCGGCATTACCTGCTTGTCTGTCACAAAGGTAACTAAAAAATTATGGACGGATTTTAAAGAAATTTACAGGGATCGTTGAGTATGCTAGGAGGACAAGATGATGAAATGTTGGTGAATATCTGCCCATCTTTTTCTTTGTTTGATGGTGGGCCTCATTTTTAATGGCATAACTCAAAAAACTTGACGGATTTTTATAAAATTTACATGAGTTGTTAGTTATATTGCAAAGAGTGAACAGACAAATTTTTATGATTTTTTTGTACGTTTTTTGTAGCTGTGTTCAATTTTATGCTTGTTGGCAAAATAACTCGAAAAGTTATGAATGGATCTTTATGAAAATTATAGAGGTATTCAGCAATTTTAAAACTCATAAATGGTTAAATTTTAGTGATGATCGGTTTGTTTGTTAGTGTGTTTGACTAATGTTTGTTAGCAGCATAACTCAAAGATTTAGCAACGGATCTTCAATAAAATTACTAGAATTGGTAATGCTATACTTAGACAAAGATAATTAGATTTGGTGTTGATACAAAGAAAATCACGGTTTCAGAACCAATTTGAAATCTTCGATATCGTTGCCTTGCTTGGCGGAGGTGTGCACTCTGAGAGTGCTCTAGTTAGCTATTATTATTTTCTAGTGCCCCATAGTATATCTTTAGTATTGCTACACTACACTCTACGAATGCGTGCTCATAGTTACTACCATTGCTGTCACATGATCGATGTATAAGCCCAACCGCACCAGTTTGCTTACTGCATCTACTACGAAAACATATCTAATCCACAAGCAGCTCGCACGAGGGAGGAACAATGAGCAATGATCTGATTTCTCTGGTCGGAAGCGTCAGAAACTGAAAATCATCAGAGGCTTTTTTTTACAATAGGGAGACAGTGCACAACAAGTTGAAAAATGGCGTGTTAAGAGCGACGAACAAAAATGAAGTAGGTCGTTCGTCAACCTGTATCACTGATAAGAAGATTCAGGAACTTTAACAGACGACAATAGCGGTAATGTACTCTTCCTATATTGTGATTAAGGCAACAAAATTAAGCCTGTTCAGCCAATAGGCTATGCTTATAAACGCTTGCAAGAAGTAACGTTGAAGTAACGCGCTGATGCATTTGTAAGCATTATTACATTCACTGCTCAATACAGTTTCTCTCCAGAATGTTTGCGCGCAAATAAGATGATACTTTAAAGCCAAAGCATAGTCGCATTCACTGCATTGTTACGATTTCTCTCCAGAATGTTTGCGAGCAATATGCCTATTGAGAATTTGCTTTGAAGCAAAAGCGAGGTCGCATTCCCCACACTGGTAAGGTTTCTGCCCAGAATGTTTGCAGGCAGTATGTCTACTGAGGTCGTGCTTTGAGAAACAAGTGTAGCTGCATTCAAGGCATTGGTAAGGTTTCTTTCCAGAATGTTTGCGTATAATATGAGTACTCAGACCATGCTTTGTAATACAAGCGTAGTTGCATTCCAAACACTGGTACGGTTTGTCCCCAGAATGGTTGTGTGCAATATGTCTTGTGAGCTCCTGCTTAGCAACGCAAGAGTAAGGACATTCATCACACTGGTACAGTTTCTCCGCAGAATGTTTGCGAGCAATATGTCTTCTCAATTGCTGCTTCGTAACACAAGTGTAGTCGCATTCCCTGCACTCGTGCGGTTTCTCCCCAGAATGTTTGTGTGCTGTATGTCTAGTTAGCTCCTGCTTCGTAACGCAAGTGTAATCGCATGCACCGCAGTGGTATGGTCTTTCCCCAGAATGTTTGCAGGCAATATGCCTAGTAAGTTGATGCTTTGAAACAAAAGCGTTGTCACATTCACCGCACTGGTACGGTTTCTTCCCAGAATGCTTGCGCCCAACATGTCTATGAAGATAACGCTTTGAAACACAAGAAAAGTTGCATTCACTGCATTGGTATGGTTTCTCTCCAGAATGTTCTTGCGCAAAATGACGAGTGAGATCAAGCTTTGTCACACAAGCATAATTACAGTTACTACATTTAAATGGTTTCTTACTTGAATGTTGGCGACCAACATGCACACCAAGTGTACATTTCATAAAACTAGTGCAATTACATTGACTGCATGGGTATGGTCTCAATTCAGAATCCTCACAAACACAGCATTCGGGAAGTTTTTCAATTGGAATCACACTAGCAGCAGAAGTCGAAGGACTGAAGTCAACACAGATCCTGTGAGGAGATGAACAACCCAGCAAGGTTGAGGTCTCTCGATAGCCCAACAAAGTTGAGTCAACTGAGATGGTAGGTTCCATATGGGCCTTAACGGATGAATGTGCTGCAAGTCTGCAAGCATGGTGGGGTGTCTTGACCTCTGTTTTGGGTGTACTGCTCCACTCACACACCTGGAAGGGGATGTGAAAGTACCAGAAATTGTATACTAACAGCATAAAGTCCTCGCGAAAATGCAACTATAGAGTTCATTAGCTTTTCTTTAGTAAAGCACGTACAATAAAGTGTACAGTCTTCAGCTGCAACTATTTTATGCGAATAGCAACTAAGGTCTCAAATTTTTAAATTACTTTAGGAGACAACCCTTTTCTCAAGTCATGCTAATATACTTTTACTCCAAAAGAAAACAGCAGGTGTTAACTTTACCTTCAACATATAACATCATGATAGTAGCGGTTACAGAAAATGAAGTCACTAGCTAATAAAATAACATTCCACGCATCAAATGATCATAACTATAACATCTGCAACTAGGGGCAATACTTTGAAGAGAAGACAAGTGAAGTGCCCAGATTCTTCACAGCTAATACAGAGTCATAGCAAACTCTCGAGTCAGACAACAGCTCAGTACAAAATGCACTATTAGTAAAGCGTGAAAACAGAATTGACAAAGCACTAGGGGAGTTGCAAAAAAACATTGACCGGCTGTTTCTTGCTTCATTTTTATGAATAAAACTCATCAACTCGAAACAACACATGAGAAACAGCAGCCATATATTACCTGTTGACCTAGTGCGTGGTCTAACGGCTCTTCTTTGACATGCATGCACTCTTCTTCAGTCAAATCGTCTTTGATCAGATGGGCGTCTACAATGGGACGTTGAACAGACGCAGCACTGTCATCTGAAACTGGAAGTAGAACACAAAAATTGCTGTACAACCTTAAATTGAACAATGCATGGCACGGGAATAGCACCCTCAGTAGCAACAGGGTCACAGCTATAGACGAACTGTGATCGACTGCAGCCGTATACTAATTTGGTGCCTGTCGCCCTACATCTGCAGCACCAAGCAAGGTCATATGGATTTCTCAGTCGGGATGCAGTCAAGTGAACCTTACCATTACGACTTGATATTTAGAATGAACTCCACAGTAACTCCACAGAAAGTAGAAAAGGGAGACTATAGGGTAGAGCTACCCTATAATTATGCTAATAAAAATCACAAGTGAAAAAGGTACAAAAATTACGCAGTGCATTACACTGGTATCACTAACACATGACAGTGACTGCGCTTGTGCCTTGAAACACATGCGCAGAACACGGCGCTACACAAACACCCAAGGTACCTTATCTCTCGCGGTTCTCTCTCCGCTTTCATACTATCCAGGTTCTTTTTAAGGCCCCCTCGTACTCACCACAGCTTCTTCGGAGCCCACAGTGCACAGTAGAGAACTCTACCGCAGCTGAACTGCGAATATGGTGGAAATAACACACCGATGCACCGCACATCCGTGCACTAATACAGCTCATAGATCACTTTTGGCGCAGCTACTCGCAGTACTCGAGGCTCACAGATTACCCAAAACGCACAATCCGGCTCGGTCAAATTACATTACCCTCACGGTCCAAGCAACCACAACAACGCACATGCGACGCTAAATAGCTATTATGTAGTGAACACCGGGTGATCGGGTAATGCGACTGTACCGATTTATGCAGTGAGCAACCCTGCAAAGTAGCAGGTTCTCTAGTAATATCTTAGTCTGCTAATCGGGTCTTTTGTTGAAAGGTGGCACCGTAGCAATGGCAATAAAAAAAATGTAAAATATCTAAGTTAGAAACCCTACATCGTAGTAAGGCATAGCACTGATGCATATTCCAGTGAATATTTCTCCATGGGAGCGGAAGACAGAGCACCTCTTTCTGTGGCACCAGACCAGCATCAGCGCCAAACTCTGGGTATCGCATGCGTCCATACATACAAGTTTTGAAGTGCAACCCTCCTTAGCAACAGATTTAGGTTCGCTGACCATTTTCGCCACTCTCTTCTCAGGTAGGTGCTATCACCAAGGCTCTCCAGTCGGTTCTATAAGCGTCCCAGTACATTTTAATTAAAACATAGGAATAAATAACATTTTCAGCTCGAGGTACACTGCCTTCCGCTGACAATGAGAAATATTCATTTGAGTTGCATTCCATTCTTAGTCGCTCGCTCCCGATAGAGAACCACAGTCAGTAGTACCAACATACCTACGGCGAAGCAGAGATGGGTTCTATGGACCCCTTGAGTTACTGGCACTACATGATACTTAACACCAATGCTGACCGTATAGATTTTACTTTTGCTCTATCCATTTTTTCATCTAAACTCTTGCCAATCGTATGAGAGAAACCAGCAAAGACTATTCAGCTCCTTTCCTGACCGTTTTCTTTGGCCTTCATTGGATCCTGAGGGCTCTATAGAATTGGAGTGCAAACTATGGTAACTAAACCATAGACCTTTCTCGATCAAGTGAGATTCGTATAATTGACATCAACCTGGAGTTAAGCCTCGAGATTTGTCCATGGTCCTTCGTTCTCTAACCGATACGGTACCCTCTGGACTTTTAGTAACTAGGATTGCAGATCTGCACTTCAAAATTGTTCGAATACTCAAACTCTCTTAAAATGGAACTCCTAGGATTACTGAACCCGAACCTCTGCCGTCAAGACTACCATTCACAAGCTCCACTCGCAGCGCTGCTGGGAAACCAGTGTGCTACCTGTTACCTGACAGCACTGAAATTAGTCACAAAGACACCAGCAACCCAAAGCAATTATACCTAAACTGCTCGTCTGGAAACTACAGGCACGAAGTGGACTCTTCCTCCCCAGTGCCACTTGTACACAACACCACCAGCAATCACCATAGTAGGCAACCCTCTCCTGTCCGTTTCCCTTCTCTAAGGCTGATGGACTAGCACTTGGGCAACATCTTCTGGATTAGCTCTCCTTCTGAGAAACTTTGTGCCTAGCCAACTGTAATCCAGTGGGCTTTTGCCCATGCCTTCTTCAATGTCATAAGCAGTTGAAACTCAACTCACCAACCTTTCACATGTCATCGTTCTCATAACTTACTATATATATCTATATACATATAGTGACAGAAAGAACAAATTCTGGACAGGCGTTTTCATTAGCATATTTAAGGGATTGTCCCATATCTCAACGGTTCCTAATGTAGCTACAGCTACAATATATTGTTGAAGGCCAAAGTTACGCATCAACTCATACAATGCGTGCTTCCCCGCCATAAGTTGCATCAGTGAGCACTATTTTCTTATTTGCAAATAAATGATTAAGTTCTTCAAAGTTAAAAATAAATTTGTGATTTTGTTCGATCTGCTACTATTTAGCATCCCCATATATTTTCCATAAGGAGTCCACACTTTTCACAACCTTTTGCTTTAAATTACATAAAGGCACATAGGATATAGCTACAGGTAAAACTGAAAGAATGCTTTAAGCCCGCCAGGGTCAAGAATTAAGCACATGAATTGTGAATATACATATATCTATCTAATTTCCGGGCATAACACCATGGCCGATCGATTCCACCAAACTGGCTACGTCCACTAGTCCGGTTTGGGAGGCAATATGCCGGAGGGGCACAGTAAGCATGGACAGTGGACTTCACTAAACCGGCTGCGGCCACTAGCCTGGTTAGGGATGAAATATGCTGAGCATTATAACAATGCCTGGAAAGTCGACTCATTTAGACCGGCTAGGGCTGTAGAGGTCGGCCACAGTAGGGTGTCTAGGGAGGAAAGATGGCGGCCCCTGGAGCTCTGGAGCCAAGAGGTCCACCCTTCTTTGCACCGTCGACTCCGTTAATCCCAGGCTACCGGAGGAAGCTCGCCTTCCGGGTCTGCAACTTGCAGTTCCCGAAAGGCGGAGCAGTGCGGGAAATTGACCAAGGTCTTTCCCTTCCACATAGTGGAATAATGCAAATAATTCCATACAGGAACAATATACAGTATTTGAAATAACGCTTTATGACTCCAGAGCCGACTGCCAAGTATTTACTCCTAGAATCGAGTTGAAAACAAGATACTAAATATTTACGAAATGCCAAAGATTCAACACACTCCACTATCACCAATATGCACTGGGCTCTGGCAACCACTGCCAGAAATAGAAAGGAATGGGGCAAGGCTGATATTATGTAATATAAGACACAGGTAGCTCAAGAAACCATCGAATATGATAGATACATCCTCTCATTCCTGAGGTCAAGACAATTTTCTCTAGGATTTAACAAATTTTCGAAGAACACATACGGTTGGTCAAACTGGAAAGTCGGACACTCGGTCCCAAAGATGAAAATAGATGGCTACATATGACGTCCACAAAAAGCGAAACTACAGTACTCCAACACAAGCAGAAAGAAAGCAGGAAATTTTCATCAGCAAACGCAGTATGAACGTTAAGCAGGAGTTGTATCCGATGTGAAGAGCATGGAAACAGCCACTTTTAACTAGCTCCAAATGTAAACTTATCTAGAACGATACTAAGCGGTTCACTACACACGTTGCCTCATAACCTGTATCTGTTTTACGACCCTCAGAGTCCGTTGATGGAACAGTCTATGGTGGAAGTATGATTTTCGTGGGAGGCGCGTATATTGGGATGAAGATCAGGCCTTCAAATAAGTAGCTAAGTGCTGGTGTCACTTTCAATCTTAATAACCTATTCAAAGTTGAGCAAGCGGATACAAATATTTAAAAATGACCAATCAGCTCCAAAGGTAGCTCACCTAGCTACACACAGCACGTGAACGGTACTAAAATTGCACAATACAGTCGGGTCACCGTAGACAATTTCAGCCATTTGAAGCTCACCTGAGGGTTTTGCAGCAGGTCTGTCACCATCGTGAGTTGCCTGTACTGTGCCATGGTGTAGTAGGTTTCCTCTCCTCGTATGCTCCTGCAAGTGAATGTAGTAGCTACATGATGATAATGCAGGAATGACTTTGAGGATAAATTGGTTTGAATTACGAAAAAATTGCAGATCACGTATACTATATTTATATAAAGGACAAAAAAAATTGAAGGCATTTATTACTGCCATTATCTTTATTGAGCTTTCCTATTTCCCTAAGAGCTATTGAATGTTTTCTGTCGAAATTAGCTGAAACTTCACCTAAAGTAAGATCTTAAATTGGCCGACAGGTTTTACCAACATCTGACAACATCTGTATCTTTCAGTAAGACCGCAGTGTATTTGACAACAGGGGTACGTGTGACATTGTGTAATGGGTTACGGCTCCCAGGGTTTTAGGAACACATGCGGCCAGATGCATCAATAATCGTTTAAAGAGTGTTGAGGCGGTGAGTACTATATTAAACGACCAAGTATCAAGAAGCTCTGATTTTATGGTAACCAATTTAAACTTATACGTAAGTGAACTCAGCTTCAGCATGAGAACAAAGCAAAGTCAGCTGCCTTCGATGAAGCGGCTACATAACATACTGTCTTGCTCTTACAGAAGAGTCAGACTGGCAAGTTTTACCTTGTGAAAAGGTGACGCTCCATCGTTTGGAGTAGAAAATATAAGCTCCCCTCTCAAAACGTTAGTCACCTGTTACTAATAAGGTATAGGAATTCCACGAGCACAAATAACAGCAGAAATTCTGGAAGGTATTTAATCTATAAATTTCTAATGTACACTTCATCCACTTTGAGCCACCCGTGCATCAATCGATTTCTTAAATAAGCCACAGTGCGGAACCATTTCGGGGCGTAACATATCGTTCAAATTTTGGATGGGGTTCATGTGTGGAGACTTGGCAGGCCATTTTTGGTGGCTTACAAAGCCAAAATGGTTTTCATTCCTGACCATCAACGAATCAAAATTTGAACTTTTCCGATACGGTAAAAACTTCTGCTTTACTGAATCTACGTCCTACACGACGAGAGATGGGAGCGAAACCGACAGAAGGCAAATTTTATGGGACCTTGGGGTGAGAATACAACATCATGCCACTTTTGAAGATCACGTGGCTCGAGATGTTACCATAGACAAGAAGTGGAGCAGACGGGTGCTTCGAACTTTCTCTTCGCGAGAATCAGACACAATGCTCACCCTGAGGAAACAACAGATACTGTCGAAGATAGAATACTGTTCACCTCTTTGGATGCCGAGCAAAGGCAAAGACTTAGAGCGCCTTCAGGTTATCCGAGGCACGTAAGATTTAAACTATCACGAAAGACTGGCTCAACTTCAAATGTATTCAATTCAAGGGGATTCGAGCGCTTTACGATATTTGGAAAATTCTAGAAGGAATTACTGTCAACGTCAATGGGCGACTCTAGGCCAGACACTCAGACCCTATTGATCGCACTTGTGAAGCACGAATTCCGATCAAAACTGGTGGTGATACAATAGCCACAAAGTATTCTAATAGTTTTGCGGTCCGGGGGCGAGATTATTCAACAAAATGCCTCCTCACATTCAAAATGTCACCAGTACGGAGACTGTGAAATTTAAAAACTTACTGGACGCATACTAACTGAAAGTGCCAGATAAACCAGCTGTAAGCGGCTGCATGAATTGTGGAAGTAAATCGCTGATAGCAATCCCACTGGTCATGGACTGCAGCATCACCTTTGCATAAGAAGGGCAGCGTTCATAACGCCACCTGAACTTCGTCCGAAGTATCATCAACGTAATCAAGGTAAGCCGATGCATGAACGATCCAGCCCAATATATATGGCAGTTATCATCTTGGAAGAGTAGAAAAGGAGCCGTTCGACCTTATACAGATACAGTACAAATGGCACAATTTGGTCATTTAACAAAACATTGTAGCCTTCCTGATTCAGATTGATAGTTATTTTAACCAAAGGGCTCACTTCCGAGTAATTAAACCAGCCCCAGAAAGTTGCAGACCCACTTTCTGCTTGTACTGCCCCTTGGGCATAGCACTGCCTTTTGTACCCGACTGTTTCCATTGTTTGATGAGTCGTAAAACAGCACGGGATGAAACACCAGCAAACTCCGCTACTTCCCTTACTCGATGTCCTTTAGATTGATCAAAAGCAATAACTCATTTTTGGCATTCCGTGACATCATATTTTTGCCAGCGTTCTAGAACAGATCAGGAACACGTATATACCTACTGTACTTAGGCAGTTGTGGAAGAATACTTGTGACTCCAAAGTGCTGCCACATAACTTAAACTTCTATGGGGTTCAAAATTCTGCAAATATACAAGCTCGTGGAGGTCCTACACAATATTAGTAACAGGAGTTTTTAACTTTTTTCCGTGGAAATTATATTCTAATCAGTGAATAACAGTAACCCGTATAATGACGGTTGTAAGTTCTCATTATCTAACTAATTTCAAGTAAATCTAATTTCAGTTTCAGTTAATTTCGAGTTTCATCTTCTTTTTAATAGAGTTGTTCATTCCTAGTTTGTACTGATTTTACAGTTATCACAAATTTTCTATGTTAATTAAGTAGCACAGGAGTGACACTTTACAAACGATAGATATATTTTGTCAATTTTATAGCTATTGCGAGTACTTACAAGCCCTATTCCACTCATGACTGCCTGTATTTACCTTGACTGTGCTGATACGGTATGACACCTTCTCTAGGTTAACTCAACAATCCAGTGACACTCAATGATTTTCAACTTTGAACAAACATTTTGCCTTGCAGTTTTGTAGCTTGCATGCTCTAGTTTCACTCTTGAAAAACCACGTTAGTATTGCGGTAAAAAAAAACAAAGGTTTTCAACAAACAACAAATTGACACAGATTGATTATAAAATACTAATGACACTGCCAAGGCTGGAAACACCCGCTCCTAGAATTCAAAAAATAAAAACCAGCTTAGAGCTAACGAGTGTCGCTTTTTCATAACACACAATATGAAGACAATATAAAACAGCTAATAGTCTCACCAGCTCTTCAGGAGTCCAGTCGCTGGGCTCTTCTTTCACTAATATGAACTCAGTAGGAATCAATTCCTGCTTGACCGCAAGGTCCTCCATTGTAGTGAGAGATGCGGAGGCAGAGCTGGCACTTCAAATTAGCAGATAGAAATCCATTTCAATACTGAATCTGAAGAATGAAGAGCTCAGTTTTATTCTATGTTACAGCAGCCTGACGCACTTGAAGTAAAAAAAATTAAGATATTCGAGCAATACACAAGCTTAACTTTCAAACGGGCTCACATGTTCTTTCCCTGTGCGTGGTCTACTCTTTATGTAGCAGGGCTTCATAGCTAGCGTAATGATGTTTACTATATAATGCAGGCATATTTGCGAATCTATTATTTTGTTAATAAAATTGGTATTAACATGTATTTATAATATAGATTAGCAGACAATATAAAATATCAGCACCTGTAATTATTTAATTATTTGTACCAACTTGCGTTCATCTGCCTACGAAACGCCTTATGTTAGAGTAAAAAAGTTTTGATCGGCTGAAATGAAAGTATGTACTGCATATCCAAAATATGCAGCTCGAATTTAACTTCAGCTATGCTTGCCAAACAGCCAATGGAATGACACTCAAACATTCCCGTTTCAGCAATGCTCAACAAATCCCAAATAGGGACTTGATTACATAGTATATTACATTCATAGTACGTTAATACGTTATCAGAAATATGAGAACAGATATAGAATGATGAAAGGTTCCAAACCATTCGGAGAAACCTCATCATCCAAGACATGTCAGCTGAGTATATGAAGGGAACTCAAGGAAGGGTGGTACCGCTCAGCTGCATGGCAACCAAAAGCTCTCAAGACGATTATATTTCCTCTGAAGTGTCTCAACATTTACTAGCTTAATTTTGACAAGTTACAAGCAATCTGTTATCAAATCATCATTATTATTATACTGCTAGTTGAGCCGCTTTATCCATAGAGTATTCTGTGATTGAAAAAATAAGGTAACAGAAGGGACATACGGTACTGACATCAGGTAAAATGAGGAAACTATGAATTAGTGAACACGCACAACAACAGCAAGTCGGCGAACAAGAAGATAAACAGAATAAATCATCATCAGGAGTTTGAAAGTAAAAGGAAATAAAATGAATGTGAGGGCAACATGTTCCAAGGGCATAACGAAGGTTAAGGTAACCAATCGAGTCTCCCTGGAAGGGTTGTCCCCTATAATCTAGAATGGCCAATCCTAACTAATCTAAGCCCTCTGGGCCATGCTATGATGCGTAAGGAGGCTGTCTTAAAAAATTTGAGAAAAATTGGAAACAATGCAAATGCTTCACAACATCTTATATGTGGAGTACAAAAAAAAAATGTCAGCTACATTTTCAAGAATGATTACATTTCCTCCCATACTCTGCAACCAGGCTTCAGAAAATTTTTGCAAAACATTTTTATTTTCCGTAACTTTTCACAATAGTTTTGAGAATAGTTTATTCACAGCTACTTACATTATATCACTAAATGGAGCTGGCTGCGGTGTGCTCATCTCACTTCCATCTTTGCACCAGGCTATAAATACTCAAGAAATGTCATATCCACTTAGAATCAGGTCATAACATAAAGGGTATGAATGGGACTATCAAGAACTGTACACAGACAAGAGCGTAGTCAAATGCTTATTCAAATTTAATTTCAGAGCAATGCATGGAAATTCACTGACGTAGCTAAGTGTAAGGTGTGGTATAGCAGAAGTTTCTCATTTGCTACGCTCCAATTGAAACTACATTTTCTCACCTAATCACTCATAATTCATACTAATTGTAGTGCTGCTATCGTGAATAAAACAAACAATTCCAGAAAGCAGTGAACTGAGCACACAATATATCTGCAGATTGTGCAGTCTATCGTTATCCGAAATCTGTAACCTTGCTTGCAAGCTTCTTGGCAAATCACTTATTGCTATGAAGTCGAACGCGCATTAATGGGAGGAACAAGAAAGTCAGCTCGGCAAAGAAGCACAAACAAACGCGCATATTTTTGCAGGGAATGCTGTGTCCAACATATTAAAGGTATAGCGCCCTGAAATTTTTATTCTTAATATTAACATGACAGGAGATAATTAGCATTTAGTCTGTAATGCTTCACTGGTGCTTGCCTGTTTCTTATTATGGAGATGATAGTGACACCATTTTATTCAAGCGAGACGCCGGTTTAGCGGAGTTGATGCAGAAAAGGTGCAGTTAGAATATGAATTACAGTTTACAAGAGACAATAAACGAGGGCATATGTTACAAATTTTTGAATGATACAATTGCAAGATATTCACAGTAGGCAAAAAGGGGAATGTGAAATTTAGAAGATACAGACCAGCTGAATATATTTCCAAAGAGTACGAAAGAAAGAAAACACACATAATCTCTGGGCAGGTTGCTGTGCTCAACATACGAAGGGCGCAGCACCCTGTGGTATGTGGTATTCTGCTTCAACGTGAGCATGGGGAGAAAATTAACATTTGGCCACCCGTTGTTAGACACAATACAAGAAACATGCATGATTGCGCACTGATTTGTCTGTTTACGGTTTTGTGCTCTGATATGCTAAAGAATAAAGAACTTAAAGAAGTAGAACAGGCAGATTAGAATTAGAGAGGCGGTGCACATTACAAATTAAACTTAAGACTTTGATTGCATGATGGACAGTCACTTTTATCTGTGTATCATAGTTATTTGGGGCCATAAAAGTTATACTTGGTTGTTGTTACGCAAACATTTACACCAAAAGCAGCTAACAGCAATATCCTACAAAGGAACGTGTGCAACGAACCACTATTTCAAATTTATAACTTCCGTGGTAAGAATTTGGGTTCCTATTTGGATTACTCCTAGGGAACATAGGTATTAGGTATTATAAGAAGATTTAAGCCTCCCTAAATAAGTACTAAGCTCTTCTAAGAGAGGAAAAGGAAGGGGCATATAGTATGTCGGCAGAAAAACGGGGATCCCATGCACGAAGGTGTTCCCACACAGGATCAACGCGCATGGGAAGAGCAAGTCGGGAAAGAAGAGGAAGAACAGACAACAGTAAGATCAGTAGGAGTATGAAAGTGGAAGGAAGCAAGTAGGGAACATAAGGCCGGAAGCAGGAGCTTTGCAAATGGGGCCTAACGAACATCTTTTGGTTATCTCTGACAGCTGTTAATTGAATTTGAGCAGACATATAACTTTGCAGCAACAAATATTGAAGAAACAAACAAGTAAAACTCGTATCATAAGTGAGATATTTGCCACAGGTACAAGGGTATGGGTGGGGCGCTGCACAGACATAACTGCCGACAGGATTTGCTGTTGGTTAAGCTTCCACGCCTTCCAAGTCGAGAGTTGCCGCGAGCATCAGATCTTGCCTACTCTCTAGACATTCATTTTTTTCTCTCTCGTCGTGATGGACGGCACAGATCTAATGGCTTAAAATAATTACACCTCAGCACTCGTACAACACCGGGGGAGCGTGCAATATCCCCGGACAGAAACAAAGTTTCGTCCACTGCGGTGCAAATACAAGAAAAATAAATTTATTTATTGTTAGAACTAGCAAAAGAGGAAATGAAAAATGTTGAAGTTTCAATAGTCACATTTATTCAACTGCATCAGAATGCAGACGAGGGAAGTGAATAACACCAACTCACTACATTATAGCTCACAACAGATAAGCAGGACAGTACATTGGAATCTGTCAATGTTATTTTTGGCAACTATTAATATCAGCTAGTAAGTTTATCGAGGGCAGCAACAACTACAGGGATTTAGCAGTGAATCGATGAAAAATTTGTGAGATTTTATATTGATCAAAATAATATTTTATATCGGCATTCCTTTCGTAAAGTCTCGGTTGAGTCATTGCGTTATTGCTGTGCGTCATAATTGCGGACCAGCTCTAACCGATAAATGACCAAAACAGGAAAAGGCAGAGGAAACACTAGAGCGAAGGGATTATTCTGTGGCAACAAACACGGGATATACTAGCGTCCCAATTAATAGGTTTACACTGGAATTCAGGAAGCTACATCTCTGGAGATTCTCGATGCCCTATATGATGAGATGCTTATGTTCGAAATGCATGCTAGACGTCACATGCCTTGAGTAAGATTGGTCTTCTGGGTCAAGTGAATGCTGTGTTTAGTGACACGGACATATGTAGTCCGTAGATGCTCTTATGCATTCCTGAAGCTTTCAGTATTGCTCATCGGTCTGGGCTTCGGCTACCACTACACTGGAGCGACTTGATATCTCAGCTCGAAAGCCGTGTGCTGAGAGTGATCTGGTGAATCTGTACAATACTATTACTTTGCGACTCACTATCTTTCATAGCAGTATATAGAATTAGGAGAGCGATATACAGACTAAAGAAAGAGACGTCCGATGCGCCTTGTTATACAAGAATATATTTCATCCATATTTCAAGAAGTATTTCAATCACATCACGCTCCACAGTTGTCGGTTTGCTAAAACGTCGCTCCTTTGCTACACTATATACACCGGTTATGGATTCATTAGCAAAAAATTTCCCTTGCAGAACAGAATTCTCATTCTCAGCTGTAACTGCTATCAAAATCTTGGACTGGCTAGAAATAAAATTCTGAATCTAAGACAAATACGGAGCTCAATGCATTTTCAAGGCATCTAGCCAGTCTGAAAAAAGTAAATCTATATTGTACAAGAAAACTGTCCAACAGAGTGGGATCAGCTGCATAATTTCTTTCATCACAAAAGACAAGACAAAGTGTGAACGATCAGTTGGGTCTTCATTGCACAATCGGTATCACAGATGGCAATTAAAGACAATTATAGACAACTGCATACGGGTTAAAAGCGTGACACAAAACATACAAATATATAAGCATACAAATATTGGATGGAAACATCTTTTCTTTGAGACAAGTTTCATTGCAGACCAGAGATAAATTCTTTATCAACGATTATCTGGTTCGTTTTCTCAATTTTTCTTAATAATTTCTTCTGCTGCTGTCCAACGTTGTTGGATAAATTTTCGCGAGTCATTTTTCATATTTCTATTTTGCAACGTTTCGAATGCGTAAAGCTATTTATCATGCAAAAGTAGCTCTGACACTCGGAGTAAGTATAAGGGGATACGACAGAGCTAAGTCCTGAGCAGTGGGATCAAAAATGGGTTTGTATTGGCTTTCTCATGACAGCCTTCTGTAGCCGCGTCCTGATGAGCTCTGTTCTCGAAGTCACTTTCGATATTATACTCAAGGGCTTGGCCTGCACACGATCAGCAGCCATTTGGACAAGCGTGAGTGGGATGTATGGAGCTTTAATAGAGAGGAGGGAGCCAGGAGCCTCGTCCGTGAAGCTCATGAATCGGGTGTGGCTGCAGCCAGTCGCCGTATGCAACAATCGCATATCAGTACATCAGTTTGTCTGCTGCTACCCAGCAAAACTCGCCGCTCCCGTGTCACTTCCATCAATGAGATTCATGAACCTGATCTGGTTGACTTGCTGGTGAAGCTGACTACGGACCGCAGGGTTCCCTCCTCCCTATGAAAGCTCCTTGGTGGGATGTCGGTACCTGCTTAGAAATCATTATCGTTCAGGAATTAGCAAGTGATGAATATTTATGGAGCGTTGTAACCTGGATACCAAAAGCCATTAGGCTCCAGTGCGCCAAAACACTGAAAATCTGAAATTTTTCTTGCGTGGGCGGTATTTGCAGCTAGCGCAAATGAAGAGAACCCGAGTCAACTGCTTTACAGTTAAAAGAAATCTAAGCTTAGCTTACATCTACGCCACCCATTCCAGTCAGCGTGTCAGCCAACTCTTCATGAAGTGGCCCGCAGGCTGACGTTCAATATTTCGAACAATATGTCGTCTCCCCATATACCTACATACTCAGAGCTCTGAAAATTTCCAATTTGATCAGTTATTAACAATGAAGTCGCATCATAAATACACATTGAACAATAATCTTCTACACATACACCATGTACATTAAGATAATTTTCTCAAGTTTTGGCAAATCCAGAGCCTTGTCTGTTCAGAAGAGGCAAGTTTTGCTTGATCAAAAGTGCCTCAGCAATACGTAGTCTCGTACAATCAGGACGATATCGCAATATTGTTGTACTGTCTTCAAGGATTTGTCTAGTTAAGGTGAAGACCTGTTCGGTAGAGAAGTGTAGTTCAGGGGATCCTTTAGCCATGTGCATAGTTGAACGCCGACTCAAGGTAGTTGTAGTCATCCCAATGTAGTTTAGGTCATTAAGGAGTTTATTAGTTTCATCGGGACATGAGAATTTGTAAACTACATTAGTCGCTTGAAGATGGCGTGTTCGTTTGATGCAGTTGTTTTTCGTGATTAAATTCTTGACTATCTTATAACGAAAGTAAATTCAGAGTGTCAGGCAATCATTGTAATTTCTGTACGAGACGCTGCCTGATATGAAGTTTTAATGAATTCTTTCATCGACGCGATGGGATTCACTCATTTGGTTTTCATAATAGACTATTAAATTTTCGTCAGCGTTGTATGGTGGCTGAACGTTTCAGTTGAGGTGTTGCATCATTTCGTTATCTACAAGAGAATTCACGCAACCATTACAGTTTTTTAATTCACATCTAATTTTTTCAGGAGATGAACAAGTTTGAGACACGTAGCAGTACAGTGACAGCAGCTTCTTTGAGCTTTATCAACAATCCTTTTCCTGGTATAAGCACTGGAGTCTCGAAAAGTAACCACGTTCATCGTTTTCTTCGTGCACAACCGTTCACATTTACGTATAGTCGAATCATCTTGAAGTGCGAGAGAAGTTTTTGATGCAAGCTAGTGTGACAGTGCGAGATCCATAACCGATTTATAGTTCAAATTATCTTCTTAAAGAAGTTCATGCTGAAGATAGACACCTTCTATCCCTTCAACAAACTTGCCTTTCAACGTAACTTGCAAAAATGGCCTGTAATGGCACAGCGACGTAAATTTCTTCAGGGCTGCCACATAGTCCGCAATATTTTCCTCCGGGCCTTATTTACGTCGTAGGGAGCTTTACTTTTCTGCAATGGTGCTCTTGCTTGCCGAATAATGAGTAGTTACAACTTCTATGTCTCGAAGGTTTTTCTGGTAGGCTCGTTGGGTGTACTAAATCCATCAGCACCGCACAAATCTTGCCATCAAAAAATGCCAATGGCACCGGAACCTTTTTTGCTTCAACTCTTTCGTTGATGGTGGAAAAAATTTCAATCGTTCGATACAAATAGAAAACTCGTCTACTGCTGAATGAAACTGACCCAAGGTACGACACTGCAATGTACTAAGCTCGACTCTCAAATGAATCAGACTTCCGTTCTATCAGAAACTTCTCGTCGTCACTTTGATGTCTTTGGCATGATATCACTTAGACAGAGCAAAGGCCTCCTAAAGTACAGGCCTGGGTCGGGGCTTTTGTTTTGGTTCGTGACGCCACGAAGTTGGTCCCTGCGCGTCGCGGAAAATGATCGGTGCTCGATGGTGCTGCTATAGTTAATCCTACTTTATAGATAAATCCTTGAACATAAGCAACGAGAAACCTTCAGAGAGGCGAGAAAAATGTTTTTAAATGTGTGTTACACTAAAGGAACAATTTTTTTTCTCGTGTGTGCGCCGTGTAGTTGAAAAAGTTGTGTCATTAACTTGACTTGTAGGCATGTAGGCTTCCTACGCGCATGCTATCGTGTGGTGAAGAAAGTTTATTCACTTTATTGCAACTAATTACGTTATTATTTTCACGATATTAGTTTGAGTTATGGACAACTGCACATCTTAGAAGACATTTTTTAAAGGAAAAGTGCTCAGGCAAAGTATTTGCTAAGGCAAAGTCTTTGGAAAAATTGCTTCAGTTGTGCCAGCTCTAGCTTAACTATCTGCCTTAGCATAGCCTGTGCTTCCTAGCCTTGCGGCAGACCTTAACTAGTTTTAGCTCACCTATTCATGAACTTAGACTATAATGAATAATTGATGCATCTGTTGCCCATGTTTCCCTTTCTGAACTGACCCCACTTCATTCCTTTTTAAAATTTTGGTGAAATTTTACTTTAGGTCCAAAATGGAATTTCGATGTTTTAAGGTGTTATACAGGTAAAATGACCCATTTAAACACATTTTACATGAATACTATTTTGCTTGCAAATGCTTAAGTTTTCGAGATATTTAACTTTGAAGTTCTCATTGTTTTCCTATGGAAGAAAATACCCGACGACACCACAGGAATCTAAACTGAACTAAACCGACCCTACCTACCCTAACCTTACTGACCCTAAACCTAACCTAACCTACTCTAACTTCTTGTTAAGTCGCCGGGTATTTTCTCCCAAAGGAAAAAATGAGAACTTCAAAGTCAAATCTCTCAAAAACCAAGCTTATGTAGCAGACGGGCCCAGCTTCTAGACCAGTAAATGGATTACCTCTCTGGAAGAGTTAGCATTTCATCAAGATGTAAAAATTCTAGAGGAACTGGACAAAATAAGCCTGAATAACCCAAAATAA
>LQNS02278129.1:6579048-6592297 GCA_001587735.2 Parhyale hawaiensis | reverse complement strand
TTAGCCTAGGTAAGGCTAGGCTGAGTCATGTCCAGTTAAAGAATACAGAAATGCAAACATAACCTACAGCATGTACTAGGTATATCAGAAATAAACGTAAACTTTCAGAGTTATACACGCAATGTCACGCATCTCTTTAACATTACTCGCCATTGAACTAATAGAACCTGGCTTAGTATACCGTAGCTTAAAACAAACCTATCCATTTATGAGTGATTCAATTCACTTATTGGTTAGGCATTGCGTGCATTGCTTAGTGACATTTACTCCCTATAACATGTGTGTAACATGTGCATAAAATACACAGAAACTCAATATAAACTGCTAACATACGAACAATTTTCACATGCTGCTAGCATTGAAACGAAGTTCAAGTACATCACACACCTTAATGTATGGCTATTATTTATGAGAATAATTTTCACGGCACGTAAATAATGAATTTACATAGTTTTTCAGAGTAGGCATTCGAATGCAACACCATCACTGACCATCACCCTTCGCCCCTCCCACTGTGGCCTGTGACCTGCCACGCCAGTGGCTGCCTTGAGACTGACTTGCTGAAAGGTTCAGGAAAAAAATTCGCTCCGGGGACTATCTGCTTGCCGATCAGTGCCCTTCCGTCTTAATGTAGGGCGTTGTTGGCCAAAATATATCGGACCGATAAGCTAAATTTTGGTACAACAGAAAAACTAGATCCTCAAGGGAGACACGTTTAAAATCAGTGAAGTCTTCAGCGATACTCTACGTGTGCTAGGGGAAGCAGGTATTAATTTACTTGGAGAAATTTCAACAGAAATTAATAACGTTTCCAAATTTTTCAATCATGTACTGAACGATGATGGTTAAACTAAACAGGCGGCAGTAGATGAACCATTAGGCCCATTTCCAACCATTAGGCCCATTTCCAACCAATAGGCCCATTCCCAACCAATAGGCCCATTCCCAACCAATAGGCCCATTCCCAACCAATAGGCTCATTCCCAACTAATAGGCCCATTCTCAACCAATGGGCCCATTCCCAACCAATATACCCATTCCTAACCAATAGGCCCAGAGGACAAACAATCTGCAAGCTTGATCAGCTAATCTAATGACCACTTAGATAAAAAAAAAACAGACAAATAGTAGTAAAGTGTAGTCACTACTGCCACCAGGCTACTCTCGTGGGTGCTTTCGTGCGATGTGTTTCTTTAGCTCCCTCTCTAGAGCACAGGCATAATCGCATTCGCTGCACTGGAAAAGTTTCTCTTTTGAATGTTTGCCTGCAATATGGGTAAGGAGGCTACTTTTTGCAGCAGTAGCATAATTACATTCACTACATTTATATGGTTTCTTTCCTAAATGACTACGAGCAATATGACTTTTTAGGTTACCCTTTGAAACACTAGCATAATTACATTCATGGCATTTGTGTGGTTTCTCTCCTGAATGATTATGAGCAATATGTAGCCTGAGCAAATCTTTTCTTTTACAAGCATAATTACATTCACTGCAACTGTATGGTTTCTCTCCTGAATGAACGTAAGCAATATGTCTGTTGAGAAAACCTTTTGCTATACAAGCATAATTACATTCATTGCATTTATACGGTTTCTCTCGTTTATGTTTGCAAGCAATATGAGTTCGAAGTTGGGACTTTTCAACAGAAGCATAATCACATGCACTGCATTGGTATGATTTCTCCTTTGAATGTTTGTAAGCAATATGATTACGGAGCCTAGTTTTTGTTACACAGGCATAACTACATTCACCACATCGGTATTCTTTCTCTCCTGAATGTTTGAAAGCAAGATGTCTACGGAGGTCTACTATTTTGACACAAGCATAATTACATTCACCGCATTTGTATGGTTTCTCTCTTGAATGTCTGTAAGCAATATGACTACCGAGGCTACTTTTCGTTCCAAAAGCATTATTACATTCACTGCATTTGTATGCTTTCTCTCTGGAATGCTTGTTGTCAATATGACTCCTGAGCCCTCGATTTGTTACAGAAGCAAAATTACATTCGCCGCATTTGTACGGTTTCTCTCCAGCATGAACCTCAGCAATATGATGGCTTAAACTCTCTTTACCTAAAGAAGAATAATTACATTCACCACATTTGTATGGTTTCTTTCCTGAATGAACATGAGCAATATGTTTCCTGAGCAAATTTTTTCTTTTACAAGCATAATTACATTCACTGCAACTGTATGGTTTTTCTCCTGAATGAACGTAAGCAATATGTCTGTTGAGAAAACCTTTTGCTATACAAGCATAATTACATTCATTGCATTTATACGGTTTCTCTCCTGCATGTTTGTTAGCTATATGATTTTTAAGATTGACCTTTCCAATAGAAGCATAATCACACTCATTGCATTTGTATGGTTTCTCTCCTGAATGTTTGCAAACAAAATGGGTACTGAGATCTTGCTTTGTAACGGCAGCAAAATCACATTCACTGCAGTTTAGCGGCTTCGAACTACAATGCTTACGAATGAAATGAACCATCAACCCGCTCCTGCAAGGGGCACTGTAGTTACAAATTTTGCACTTGTACGGTGGCTGCCGTGAATGATTTTTCCTGAAGTGGGTGTACAGATCCTGTTCAGAAGCACCGACATACTCACACACACAACACTCGTAAAGCTTTCCACTAGGACTATCACGAGCAGCAGAAGCTGAAGAGCTAATACTAACAGAGAACGAACGAGAAGATGATGAGCCACACAGCTTGCCTGAGGTCTTACGATCGACAAACAAAGTTGGGTCAACTGAGGGGGTGGCTGCCACAACATGGATCTCACTCGAAGATTGTGCTGCAGGTCTGTCACCACCGTGAGGTACCTTGGTCTCCATTTCATCTCTATTGTTCAACTCAGCTACCTGGAATTAAATTTGTAACCAGAAGATATTCATCATTCGAAATATTAAAAAATACATATGACCACCTGACGATGTGTCAAAGAATAATTCAGTATATTCCAGTTCAACTGTAATATCGCAACAAAGCCACAAATTTACCCACCCGGCCCCTGCCATATCAGATTAAAAACAGCCAAAAATGTTAAGAGATGCACTCTTGGTGATGACAATTTGCATTCAACGATGATCCTTTCGTACCATAGCAGATACCCCAAGATCAAGAGAGAGCATTGGTCTCTTTGATCCTAACACTACCATTATTACTTCATGAACGCCTCTTTAGTGATAGATAGGACCCTGCCCCTGGATATCCCCGAATTTACCTCCGTCTTCGCAATGTCTCCAAGAGGAATTTCCTAAATTTAACTTTGCACTGTTCTGTTGGCCCTATTTTACTGATGATGGTTTGGAATTGCAGTTTTCCTCTTCCACTTTCCTAGTTCAAAAGGAAATTCACATGTATTAGTCTGTGTTGCAGGTAAATACATCATTGGGCCAAGTTGAGTGTAGCGCGGCAGTCCACCACAGACTGTCTGGGCTCTACCGTTATATAGGCAAAATACCCGAAGGACTACCACGTCCCGAACCTAAAGCTAGTGCCTTAACAGTCATTAAAAGTCAAAGAATTACTGCTGCTATACATTCCCGAGCGTCTAACATTTCTGCCTTATCTTCCTTATAAGTGAAATCGGCCGCTTCGGCACCGAGCAAAGAGTAATATTTTGTTCTGGTCGGCTTGCTTCTCTAAAATTGCTGTTCTTATAAACGTTTGCACGGGATTTCAATCTTCACATAAGCTACACGTTCTGCTCGGCATTAAATCAGCTTTTCTCGTCGTGTAGCAACCGTCGGCTGCAAGTCTAAAAGAGCCTATGTTGTTCAAAAAAACATTGTTGCAGCTTCAATTTCTTTGACTCTGAGCAGCCAAGACATGCTGCTCAAGAACAGACTATATTCTGACTATAAACCTCTGAGCATACGTCTGAGAATGACACCACGAACTGATCCACCAGCAAGTCAAAAACTCAAAGGCAGTCACACTCGTGCGGAAATGAACTGATTGCTGCACTTATATCCTTATCTTGAACCTAATGATTATTCACCTTGATCTAAGCGCTTTCTCATAATATTCCATTCGATATTTATGCCAAGGCGCTCGCACTCAGGAGCATTCAGTAGCAAGATAAAGACGATAAACAAGTTTCCTTGATTAATGGACACGGAACATCGAGATAGACGCACAGGAACAGGAGATGAATTCGCTCAGAGTGATATATGCTTAGGATTTTGGATACCGACAGCACACACTATAGCCAGTAAGAGTTTACAGTTTTCATCAAGTATGCATGCAGATTGACTACACATATTTTCTGAAGTCTGTTTCATTATTCTCTGTATAGTTAATCAGTTAGAGTCACACACAAGTAGAATTTATTCGTGGAACACGTTAGTATGTAAAAAGTAGGGTTAATTTCTAACCTCAATTTTATATTGAGTATAACAAACCACCGCTCGAAGAACAACTGCCATCTCGAAGAGAAATTAAGAATGAACATTCAGTATATCGAATTAAACGTAGAATGAATGTACGAGTATGTTTCCACACAGAATCAATGTACTGTATATGGGAATAGAAAATCGAAAAAAAAAAACAAGAAAAAATGCGGAAAAACATCAGTGGGAGCATAGAATCGGAAAGAAGCAAAGTGGGAACCAACGACAAAGTCCCAAAGCCCTGCCTAATGCCAATATAACCTACAAGGTCCCAAATTGAGTGGCAGCATCTCATAACATAGGATGATACAGAGACTACACCCTATTTTAACTCTCCATTGAAAATGGCCCATTTGCACGTAGGCCTGACTGTCAATTTTTGTAATAATAGCCGGACCCGTGGAAACTCCGCGGTTGATGCATGCCTTTACATTTTCAAAATACACCAGATTACCTCTGCACTATTACAGATTACCAAACTGGCATGGCAAATAAGATTGTAATTTAAGCCTCGCTACGTAAGTACTAAGTGGTTATAAGAGAGGAAAAGGAGGGGATATGCAGGGTGTAGCAAAATTCTTGGTACAAACTCCGGCTTCTAGTAGAGAATATCAATATAAACACTTTTCATCAATAAAAAAATTAGAAAACCGCTTAGTTAGTGAGACATAGGACTTAGAATATTTTGAAACTCCGCCACAACAGCACGACGGCGGATTCGCAACAGACAGAAACAAAGGCAATTGGGAAATTAGAAATAACTAATTTAAGCAGGATTGAATGCACATTATGCTCTGAATGTGAGACGTTTTCTCGACCTTCAATTTCCATTCCAAATCGATGGATTGGTCATAATGGTGCTGTGTCCTGGCCACCAAGATCACCTGATCTGTCTCCGCGAGATTATTTATGGGCGACGTGTGAAAAATCATATTTATGAAACACCTGTCAAGTCGGCCGATTTGAGTTGCTGCTGGAGATATCCCTGAGGTCCATGGACGCCTTTGTCACCGTACGTAACTCCCTTGGAGGAAGGTGTCGTGTTTGTATTAATGTTCATGGGAGACATTTTGAACAATTACTGTAATGAGTTCGTTGCTAATAAAAACTATCTCTCGTTATTGAGTATTAGGAACTACCCTCGTGTGCATTAATGAGCAGAGTGCATGTAGGTAACTAATAATCAGCGTTCATTATTCACATGATTATCTCACAAACTAAGAGTTTTTCGGTTTTTATTGATGAAAAAGTGTTTATATTGATATTTTCTACCAAGAATTTTGCAACACCCTGTATAGTACATTGGCCGACAGACAGGTGCACGAATTTGCTTCCACACATATTAAACACACAAGGGTACAGCAGGAGGGAAACAAGACGAAGAACAGAGGAATGTGAGATCAGTTAAAGAATGAAGTCGGAAGGAAGCAAAGTGGACACAAAAGACAGACATTTCGAAGGTCTAGCTAATGGCTAAGGTAACTTCCAGGTGTACGTACTTGAAAACAACATAATGCAGCTCTTCCAACAAAATGCACACCGACCAAAGTTATGCTAGTAACTTAACCCTAACGAACGTAGTTCAACTGCACAATGTCTATCTACCCTACCATATATCATCTAAGCTAATGCCAGTCGTGAATCCAATGTTCAAAACGTATCTTAAAACATGTTGTACAACCTATGCCCCTCAATTAACCCTACGAACTTCTAATGTAACGATTGTCATCTAACCTACCACACAACCTCTAACCTATTCTTATTTAATCCAACAAACTTGTGCATCACCTCATCTTAGTCAACATTCAGCATCTAATGTAATGCACCACATCTAATATAAAGCACCTCATCTATCCCAATGTGCCTCTTATAACTAGCCACTTGTCATCTAATACTACTCCATCTGACCTAAGGTTCTTCCTCTAACTTAACACTCCTTACCTAACCTAATGCTCATCATCTTAACTAAAGCTCGTCATCAGAAATAACACTCATCTGACTCTTCAGCAAACCTAACGCTCCTCGTCTAACATGAGGTTCTTCATTTAGGCTAACGCTCCTCATCTAATACGACGAACCTAGGAATTCCACGGATGAATAAAGTCTATACCTTCCAAAATGAACAAGACCACGCCACGTGCACGTTACGCTATTGCAATTACCAGAGTTTAACCTAATGCAGCTCCTCTATAACGAAACACACCCCATCTCAGCCCGTCACTCATCCCTGACGAACTCTTTCCAACTCAATAATATCTGTCAACCATAACATAATAATTATATTGTCTATGGTAATGTAACCCGTGGGTGACTCGTGAGAATTCGACGATTAGTTAACGTTCTCCCTTTGTAAAATGTAGCAATCCTAAGCTACGGTAGCATAACTCCTTTGGCCTGGCGCAGCTCTTCTAACCTAACCTACCTTATAACGCCAGGCAGAGGGCCCCGCCGCCAGAAATGACGGCAGTAATTTTATAATTAAACTTTTTATTGTTCCGGTTCCTAGTACAGGTTTTGTGGTAAAATAGGTCTCATTCCTGCAGGGGTGATCTCCCATTAATGAAACGCAAGTTGTACAGCCATGAGTTTAGCGTGAGCAAAATATCCCCCTGCAAAATAAGGCGCGAATATCAACTTGAAATTGGGCAAATGCTGCAACACCAAGAAAATATAGGTCAGTCAAAAGAATTCACCGGAAATGCTCAGTATCGTATACTGCATACCAACCAATAGTTGAACCTCAAGCGTTGAAATTTGGCTGCAATGTAAGTTCAATATAAAAAAGGGTCAGCTCAGCGTGAAGTTTCAGCTACATCTTAGAGATTCAGCAAAAGAAAGCATTAGTGAAATGGATTACGCACGAAATGAACAAAAACTCCAATCAAGACTGAGTTTCTCGAGCTGTTAAGAAGAAATTCATTTAAAAAATATGCGACATAGCTTATACCTGACAAACTCTAATAAAGATATTGCTTTCGACGAATCCCGTCTAACGAAACATGGGAACGTGTCTCCGTAACCATCCAATGGCGCTGCTATGCATGCAGCTGAAAGCTGTTCAAATTCCACACAACAGCCGCAATATTCTTCAGTGATATCTCAGACCCGAATTATCATAATTACCCGTATCTAATATAATGAACGAACGTGTGCTATTTCAACAGAAAAGAATACTCTTCAACTGTGATGTCTTCGGATTCGTATCATACATTGATAGGTTGAAAATGTCCCAAGTCAGGCAGAGAATCTTTTACCTAAGACCTGCCTAGAAGTAGCAGCTAAAATTTGAACTTGGCTCCTTCTTCTATTCTCCTGTTGCGTAACCTATCCACATATCTGGCAGGCCTTATTAAAAACGTCGAGCGCCATGAGCAAAGCCAAAATAATATGATGTGAAAGAAATGAAAAGTGGTAGATAAGATACGAGTGAAATTGTCTTTATGTCATTGCTTTGAAATTGGCTTAAATTTTTTCAAGAAGCGCTAAAGAAGACAGCTATAGGCGAACTTCGTTCCGGGAACAATCAGAGGCGTTTCTCCGTGAACAACCACAAATTCGCAACCATAAACAAAGTTATGGTTCCATTGACGAGCAACTAGAGGAGTCACAAGGACACGAGATGGGATTCAGCGCCCTCTCTCGACAAACATGGCAAGCTCTTATTGTAAACAAACAAATAACTATACCCCTCTGTAAACAATGACAGTCTTTAATCACGCGGCTTAGGTGTAAATTTCAGCCTAACGTAGCCAATAACCACAAACCAAACTTTTTAGCCCAATACAAATTCAAATTCTGCTCCAATCAAACAACTTCACTTTGTAAATAAACAATGTGACGTCACAACCAAGACCGATAAGCGCACTCAAAATGAAGTTGCGAGTTGTGGNAAACACAACCAAAAACGAGTCTCCGTGCGACAACCACGTTTTTGGTCGTCACGTAGACATGAATTTGGTCATTTTTGCAACTTGTGGTTGTATTCACGCACACAACTTCGCCACAAAGAATCGCCTCAGAGCTTCTTACAAGTTGAATTTTCCCCCTATCCTATATTGAAAAGCGTAATGTGCAGACACACATACGGACGGACGGATTGAGCCTCAAGCAGAATCCACTATACATATAACACAGTAGCTGGTGGCTTGCTTGCTCCAATGTTGGTCCGTCTCTCCGTCACGCTGTTAAGAGTTTAATAGGAAAAAATTCATGTACTAAAAAACAAGTTGAGATCCATACAATATCAGCGTTTGGAGTAACGGTAACAAACATAGCTTTTGAAATATTATGGACTGAAGTGGAAATAGAGCATTTTCTGAATCTCGCTTCACTTTCGAAACTAGCTTGGTACTTTTTGATATGACGATAATGATTCTTCTTCTGAGTGTGGTAGATGAAAAGCGATATCTTTGATAGAGTATTTGATCGCGTTAGACATAGCCAAGATATGTCGCACATTTTCTGACAGAATTTCTTCTTAGCATTTTGAGAAGCTCAGTCTTGGTTGGAGTTTTGGTTAATTTTGCGCATAATCACTTTTGCTTATGCTTTCTTTAGCTGAATCTCTTCGATGAAGTTGAAACATCACGCTGAGCAGACGACTTTTCATACTGAATAAATTATCACTGCTGCCAAATTTCGATGCTTGAGGTTCACCTCTCGCTTGGTATCCAAGTTACCGTAATACCTGAATTCTTTTGACTGAACAATATTTTCTTAGTGCTGCTCAACGTTTAGCCAATTCCAAGAGTGATGTTCGGGCCTTATCTTGCAGGAGAGATATTTTGCTCACGTAAAACTCATAGCTGTACAATTAACTTGCCTTTTATTGATGGAAGATCAGGCCCGCAGGGATGACGTTTGGCCAATTCCACACTGATATTCAGGCCCTATCTAGCAGGGAGGATACATTGCGCTCTCAAAACTCATGGCTGTAAAACTTGCGTTTCATTAATGGAAGATCAAGCCTGCAGGGATGAGACCTATTTAACAGCAAAACCTATAGTTAAAACCAGAAAAACAAAAAGCTTAGTCACAAAATTACCACTCTCATTTTTTACGGCTCGGCCCTCTAGTCCTTTTATAATAAAACGCTTGGTGTATTTATTTATTTACTAGAGGACCCAGCCGTGAAAAATGACTGCAAACATTTTGTGATTGAGCGTTTGATTGTTACGGTTCCCGGTATAGATTTTGCTGTATTACAGGTCTCATCCCTGCAGGCCTGATCTTCCGTTAGTGAAACGCAAGCTGTACAACCATGAGTGTTGCGATATCAAAATATCCCCCAGCAAGATAAGGCGTGAATATCAGCTTGGAATTGATCAAGCGTTAAGTTGCACTAAGAATATATAGTTCAGTTACAATAATTCACTGGATATACCCAGGGCTTACTGTATTGTGAAAACCAACTGATTGTTAACCTCGAACATCGAAATTTAGCTGCGATGAAAATTCAATATAAAAAGGCGTCTGCTCAGCGTGAAGATTCAACTACTACGACATCAATCAGCAATGAAAGCGGGGATCCAGAGGCCGGAGATCCAGAGCTATATTTGTAACCGGTACTCCAAGCAATGAAATTGTATGGTATCTCTACTTATTCTTCAGTACATAAATTTTCTCCTATTAAACTCTGAACAGCGTGACGGAGAGACTGACCAACATTGGAGCAAGCAAGCAAGCAAGAGAGCGAGGGAGCAAGCGACCAACAACGGTGTTTTAATAGTGTATTTATTTCGTGTCCGCTTTGAACGAAATAACCAAAAAATAAGCTGGGTTGCAGATTTTGTAAGTCGATGACCAGGTTGCAGAAGTGAAACACTTCTTGAAATCGGGACTATGTGCATGCAGCTTCTGGAGTCCGATTTCATAACTTTCTTCTCTCAGATCACGACCTATAAATTTAGCAGCTGACTAGCGGAGCACTGACGAGATGATGATTCTTCACGGGTGGTAGAAAACTATTTTTTCTAGCATGCTGTCTCTCTCTTCTTCTTCTTCTACAGCAGTATTATTCGCATTCAAAGAGGGTTCGCTGAAACAGATCTTGCTATTCCATGTGTTTCTGCTCCTCCAGCTCCACATTACACATAGCATCCCTCACACTGTCATTCTCTGAAGGTAAGAGTTTTGTTTCATAACCCAAAAATTTCAGAATTTCAGTGAAGCAGATATTTAAGTTCACAAGACCGCATTTCGGCTATGGAGCGCTGACATGCATACAAGCTGGCTGGAGTTACATTCAAGTTTATAGCAGTGTTTTCGTCAAGATTTATTTCTTCCTCTCACTATTGAAGACGCACGCCCAATCAAGAAGGAAGATGGGAAACTTATAAGCAGTACGAGACTTCTATAGTCTCAAGATCGAATGCTACAAATGCATGGTGAGAGATGAATCGTCTATGCGATATAGTCAAGAAACACTTTAAGCAGAAAGGTTACAGAAGTGAATGAGAGCTGCTGATAAACGTGAGCGGGAAAATGAGGAAACGACAAGTCAGAAAAAAAGCTCTAAGGTTGAAAGCACGACAAGGGATCAATGAAGAAAATGAAGCAAGTTAGAGAAGAAAAGATCCGCAACGGGCTAAATTAATAAAAAATATTTATTGCGTGAATTTTTTTCAGGCGCGGGTCCAACTTTGGACCCGAAAATTTTATACGCTGCGGGAATGAAACTCACTGATGTTTCAGGGCTTACTAATATAGTTTTTTTTACATGCCATCTAGGTGAGGGTAGGAGTGTGCTGGAGACGAATTGAAGTGTACTGCCCAGTAGAAAGTACGCATCCCTTACGATAATTTGAGTTGGCCGTTGTAGCGTTTCTCTCTTTATGTATTTTAGTAAGGAAAGTACAACAATGAAGAAGTGTCATCACAAATTTCTTGTGATGAAGAAGAAGCAAGTCAAAGAAGAGAAAGAAGATTCCGCACCTGTCTATTTTAACCATCGCCCGCCAGGTCATCACGGCGTGCACACCCCAAATATTACCTGTCTTTAACCGCTGCGCCTGAGTTTACTATTGAAGTTACCTTGCTGGTTTTTTGTATGAATATAGGTTAACAATCCCTCTTTCCCGTGGTATATTGGTTTGTGTATATATATTCATACTTTGGCCAGAACAAGGAGTCAAAATCTGTAGATTTTAGACATGATGAAAAAATTTGTACCATTGGCCATTTTTTAGTCATTCCTTATTATGACTTTTTTACAGTGTATTCTTATAGAAAATTATCTACTGAATCCAACGGTATCTTCACTTTTTCCGTACGGTGAATAGTTACGGAGATATGGCCAGATTTGGCAAAATAATGTGAAAATCGAAAATAATACAATACATTCACAAAAAGGAAACCAAATAGCAGACTCACTAGGTGATGTAGATGCAAGGCAGGTGAGGTGAGGCAGGTGAGGCAGAGGTGAGGTTGATATGAGGCAGGTGAGGTAGATGTAAGGCAGATGAGGTACATGCAAGGCAATGAGTAAATGTCTCTTCCTTTTTCCATCAACTAACACAACACTGGTTCCAATGAAAAACTTAACACATTTATATACACACACACTGAGTATTTACAAACACACTGATTATTTACAATTGTAATTGAATTCTACTTCTGGTTGCCTGCCGCCGACAACCCCGCCGACCGCCTGCGCTTTGGAGCAGGGTCCTCTTCATTGCCCTCCAGGGATCGTGCTGCACCTCTCCGTGGTTGAGTCCTCGCCAGGAGTGCCTCATCTGCATCTACCTCCGTATCCTGCGTATCGTGCCTTTCCCGAGCTCTGGATGAAGCAGCAGGCACAGGTGGGGCTAGAGCCTGCCCCTCCTGGGGTCCAGGAGGGCCATAGATTCTGCTTGCTGCCAACTGGGCGTGGTACTCTGTGAAGCAGATGCGGTCCAGGTTCATACAGAAGGCCTTGTTGCACGTTTGGCAGTAGAACGAAGACCTCTTAGTGCATCCTTCGAGTTGGCATCGGTGTTGCTGCCTCTTCAGCTTTCGGTTGGGGTCCGTTGCTTGCGATATAGCACAAGGCAAGGGAGGATATGCCTTCGGAAAGTGGCCACTTGAGAGGGAAAGTGCAGGAGCAACTCTTCCGCAAGTAGTGCGCTGAGGAGTGTCGGACATGGTAAGCATAATGTTACCAAGCCGCTTGGTTGCGATCGGAACAACACTAGCGAGCGCGGGTGCACGACTGGCACAGTGGGTGCGATGGGAACAACCGACGTACGCGGTGTGCAAGCCTACACTGGTGCAAGCCTACACTGGCCTACACTGCAAGCTAATAGAACAGCAGCTGGCGAGCGAGCTGTGAGGAGTTTTGTTTTAGCGATAGCTTCCCCTCAATCACCCCCATCTCCTTCATACCAATACAAACTGACAGAGCTCGCCGAGAGCTTTCCAACGGTATATAAAAACATTGTATTCGCGAAAATATGTTCCGCGCTAAATGGGCGGTTGCCATCGCACCCAGAATGATGGCAAAGATTAAGCAAATATAGCTATTATTGCGTGAATTTTTCACGGACGGGTCCACTAGTTTAAGGGGATCGTTTAGGCGAAAATGGTCAAAATTATCAATTTTCTGTTCTTTGCTCAAAAAGTGTCTTCAGGTATGGGAGCATTACGTCCCAAATTTTTAGGGGGCTAGCGGCACTAAAACCCCCCCAAAATGGGGGGGGAAATGGGTCCACAGGGGGTCCAAATTTACCTTTTTTTTTCTTTGCTGTAAAATCATCAGTATACCAAAGGCTATTGCATACCAAATTTCTAGGGGGCTAGCGGCACTATAAATGAAACATACCAAGGGCATTTCCTTTGGAAATACTGCATTTTATAACAAAAA
>LQNS02278129.1:6544692-6570007 GCA_001587735.2 Parhyale hawaiensis | reverse complement strand
CTTCACCCATGCGGCTCAGCGCTCACCGTCAGGACACCACCACGCTCAAAATATCAGATTTTCATTTGCATTTTCATTCATTCAATAAACAATAAATTTCACTCTCGTGTCTACTCCCTTCAATATCAAATTTTTTGCCATAACATATAGCATGGCAGTAGACACGTGGGACCAATGCACGAGGGAGCTCAAACACCGCTATATTCGCGCATGGGAACAGCAAGGGGCAGAAGAGGAAAAAAATAAGTTAACCTATGGGCTCGTTGCACAGGCATTGCTGAACACAAGAGAATATACTACTTCAGTTTTACTGTAGTACATATCACTAAATCCTTTGCCTGGAATGAATCTGTTTTTTATTTATGTGATCGGTAGGTTGGATAAATAGGTCTCTGTCCTTGTATGTTTTGTACGAAGATCAAGTGGATTGAGTTTTCACAATCAAATATTTTCGGCTGATCCAGTTTTTGTTTAGGAAACAATTGATATAATTACAACTGTTGTATTCCTCACCCTCAAGTGTCCACATCACACATTATTTGACAGTGTGGTGCCACAGCAAGAATTTGAAATGCCAATTGCTCATACTTTAATTGACTGAGGTCAGTTTGGTGCTACAACAAATGTTTGGTGCCGTGCAGATTGTTTTACAAACTCTCATAATAATTTTTATTTTCTTTATATTTTCAACATTAAAGGCCCAAAAAACTAGATATGCCCAGATGAGTATGGCTGTTAAGGCCACAAGTTGCTCAGGTACAAAAGCGTGGTCGGCGAGCTGGACAGACATAGCTGCCAATAGAATTTGCTGCTGATGAGGCTTGCGCTCCAAGCCTTCCAAGTCGAGAGTTCCGCGAGCTTCAGAGCCAGATCAGCACGGCAGCAGAGACACCGCACGCATACAGAGAGCATAATCGCTGCCCTGCCCGCTCCTAAGATGTTTATTTGCTGTCGTTGTAAAGGACGGCACTGATGTAATGGTCTAAAATAGTTACACCTCAGCACTCGTACAACACCGGGGGAGCGTGCAATATCCCCAGACATACACAAAGTTCTGTCCACTGCGGTGCACATACTACTAATACTAAATTTAACTACTTTAACTGTAAAGAATAGTAAATGAAAATTATAGACATGTGAATTCTGCATTCATTAATAGCAACGCCAACTCCCTCCTCTCCAGCTCACTGCAGAAAAGCAGTACACGGCATTAGGAATCGCCGGTGAGAAGAGTGCAAAATTCTCAAAGTAAATCTAATGTTTTGTTCACTAAGGTGCAATTGCGTAAAAATACCTATTTCAAAAGACAGGACGAGCATGAATTGTTTAATTCATTTTACGCTATCAAAAAGCAGACCATAGAAGAGAGCACCAGTAACTCATTTAAATATTGCTCAAAACAAATAAGTAGTACAGCGTCTTGGAAAACTAACCTCGTTTGTTTACTCAGCGCTGCGAATGCCTGATATTGTAGAATTGACATGAAATTGGTAATAAAATTAGATTAATGAAGAATGTAAGCCACGGTCTCCACAACTAAAGGAATTTAACAGAGAAAAAACGAGGAACCCATTCATACAGGTGTTCCTATACAGGATAAACGAGCATAGGAACGCCAAGTCGAGAAAGAAGAAGCAGTACAAAAGAGAGTAAGATCAGAAAGAGCATGAAACTGGAAGGAAGCAAAGTAGGCACCAAAGATAGTCGTCCCAGAAGCATAGCTAATGGCTAAGGTAACCTGCAAGGTCCCGATGGGGTCGCTGCTCCTATTAACATAGGATGGGCAAACCTGACTATCCTAACCCTCTGACCCCATACCATCCTATATATATTCAAATGGCAAATTCATATACTTCTACGCCAAATGTGCGAACCTCGCAATAGATCAAAAGAATAGCAGGCACCTCAAGTGCATAACATCTCCGGGTCACAAATGCGCCGGGAACATTAGCGCCCTTACTTGTTGAGAAATAATTGTAATAGACGTCAATTAAGTCGATGGAAAACTCAATAGGAGCATTTTTACAGCATCTTTCTCATGTGTGCAGCAGGGAAATATTGATAACTTAGCTCACGCGCGGTGATCCTTGCAATTTGTTTCATTGCCTTGATGGACCGCTACTTACGAAGGAGGAAAATTATCTCGACTCACCGCTTTTGGCAAAGCTCCTCTGCCTCCTATGAAAAAGGCCTAGAAATTATGGAAATATTTCACCATTATGGCCACAGTCGGTTTGCTACGACGCTGATAGTTCCAAAACTTTCAATTTTCGAAAAAGATAGTGACAATAACTTGACTAAACTACATATTATATTTTCCCGAGAGAATTCCTGCTCCTGATGGGAGTCGAGGCCTGAGATTTACTTGGAATTCCAGATTGCCGACGAGCTCTGCACATTAGGTGCATGTAGGAAAACTTGTTGTGATAATTAAATTAGTTCTTAGTGATATATGACGAGGCAGGCGCTCCAGGTCATCTAAGCAAAGAGTTGTAGTGAGCATCAGAGCCAGATCAGCAAGGCAGCAGACCCCGCACGCATACAGAGAGCATNTAAATTAGTTCTTAGTGATATATGACGAGGCAGGCGCTCCAGGTCATCTAAGCAAAGAGTTGTAGTGAGCATCAGAGCCAGATCAGCAAGGCAGCAGACCCCGCACGCATACAGAGAGCATAATCGCTGCCCTGCCCGCTCCTAAGATGTTTATTTGCTGTCGTCGTGGCGGCACAGATCTGATGGTCTGAAGGTAATACCAGTCAGCACTCGTACAACACCAGGCGAGCAGGCAAAAGCACCCAAGGAAAATATATTGTCCACTGCGGAGCAAATACGGCAAAGTAAATCTCTGTTGAATACTGTATAGAGGAAGAAGAAACGATTCAAAATATTTCAAAACATGATTAGCTACATTTACTGAATCCCAACCTATATGCAATAAGTCGTAGATAAACTGAAAAAGTCGCTAAAATAAAATGACATTCAGGTACATTAAGTGAAAGCAATAATCTGAACCTCAACAATAAAATTACCGCAAGTCAGAGAAGTATCTCGCAGCGTGCATCACAAATAACGAAGAAATACAAAATACCAGCTAAAAGAATTTATACAGTTCTAAAAACTTCTTAGGACAGAGATTTCCATTACTTAGAACACATCATGAGCTCATTTTTGTATGAAATTCATTTCTCTAATAGCCCTTTCAATAACGCATTCAGCGTCATATGTACTACGGGTGGTAGATGGCGGTGGTACACGGCGAGCTCTAACTTACCGCCATAAGTACCAACGGTGGTACATAGAGAAAACGTCATTATTTGTCAGTAACATAACATAACTTTAGAGGAATTGTTACTCAGGGTCTTAACACGAATGACCCAATTTTGGTGATGCTCGGATTTACCGTTTGTGTGTTTGCTGTCAGAGAACTGAACCCTATTTTGGGCTGGAAATTCTTGGCGCTACAGGGAAGTTCCCACAATTTGCTCTAGCGGTTAACGTGATAAGTACTTATTATGGTTGCATTTTAGAATTAACATATATCTAGAATACTAATATAATAAAATGCTTTAGGTTTTGATTTATTTATATTTCGTGTCTGTATCTTATTGAAATAGCTGAAAAATAGGCCAGGTGGCAGATATTTTGATTAAATTACGTTTTCATAAAGTTCGATGAGCAGGTTGCAGAAGAAGGTGAAAGTGGGATTCGTACCTACAATATAAGGAAGACTGATGTGCATTTCTCTGTTATTTTCTGTCATGCTTTAAAAAACAGACAAGCAAATCTTATGCCAGGTTGGAGACTATATTCATCAAGTCAAGCTTCATTGAAAACTGATTGGTGGAAGGTTGATAAAATCGCAATTGATGGCAAACGTGTCTTAATCAGAGACACTTAAAATTCAAACAATGAAGGTTTCAAAGGCTAAGTTTAATTTGTATGAGTACTACCTTCTCCCTACATTGAATCTATGGCAAAGTATACGGCGACTTCATGTCTGAATGCACTTCTTGAAATCGCAGCATTGAAGATATCTGAAGCTTCCTTTTGCACTCTCATGTATCTTGATCTTGAGTCTTAGTTTCTTTGAACAGATAATTTCATTGCATCAGTTATTTTCTCAAATTTAATCGAATAGTTGACAAAACAGCTTTCACTAAACAAAAACCATTGGACCTATATGATATCCTACCGCATCTACGACATCAATTCGAAACTATTTGAGCGCGCTGAGCAGCCCGCAAAAAGCGATGAATTTTTTTCCATACTACCTCCAGGAACTCCTGCACACCTCTCTCAGGTGCCTGAGAGACCTACAAACTTTTCAATATCAGGCACTGGGATTAACCCATCCCACAACCAAAATGTAACGCTTTTTCAGAGTTTACTAAATTCTACAAATTCAGAAAGCTTCTCGTGTGTATTCGCTAGCGAATTATAATGAGATTAACGAAAGTAGCCAGAATCCTGACTTTAGGTCTTAGCTACATGGTATCAAGGGAGTGGACTGTGGGAAGATGTTAAAAGTACTAAATCCAGTATCCACGGGGGTAGCAGCCTTTCCAACTTAACTGGTGGGTTAAAGGTGCCGGGAACGAGCCCTAAGCCAGGTAAATGATCTATGCGGCCCCAGGGGCGGTGAGTCAGTACAGTTACTAGGTATGCACAGCTACCTCGACCAAAACTGGGAGGGTAAGGGGGTGTGGGTCGTTGAATTATCCATTGATAGCACAAAGAATTCTTACCGAACCAACCGTGGTCGACTGCAGTTGTACTGTACTTACTCCTAAGCCAGATCATCTATATCTGGCGCAGGAACCCTTGCATTTGAGTAGCCTATTGCAGCAAAGAATACGGCGAAGTTGACTCTAGCTTCACCTCCGTATGCATATATTCGTAATACAATCTCTATGTTCCTGAGAAACGCAATCTCAACAGCATAGAGTCCTCCCTCCAATAAACAGCAATTACTCTGTCAGCAAACTACACAGCCAACAAGAAAGAACCAAATGTATTGAAATACTCATATTTGCTGCACTTATACGTATTTTATGGAAGAGAGGCGGCCTAAGTCTTTTCTCGCTCACAGTGGAACCAACCAAGCATTTTCGTCAATGCAACCCAGAGCACTAAACTGATGAAAGACCACGATGACTGTTTCTGGTTATTCGTATCACTAAATGAAGCCTAGGAGTGAAAAACTGTAAAAAAATGGGTTTAAAAACTAAAGTTTTTAGACCGCAAGTACAAGCTAAAGGAACAATAGCTTTCTATGACACTTGAAGCATCAATCTTCTGAACACATGGCTAGCAAAATATTTTGTAACCTACAATATGAAAATTCCAATTAAAGCTGGAACTAAAGGGAGCAAGGTTAAAACTCGAACAAAACTTTGCTAATGGAACTCGCTACGTTATTGAGCATTGCAGCTCACACTTAGGGCATCGTTGGCAAAAATATATCTGACCGTTAAGCTAGATTAAGGAACAAAAAACAACAAAAAAAAAAGGTGCTCGTGAAAAACTGGTCTAAAATAAGTGAAGTCTCCAGTGATACTGTGCGTGCTAGAGGAAGCAGTTATTAATGTACTTTGGAAAAATTCAAGAGAAAATTCTTACGTTTGGAACTTTTTCAACTCAATTACTGATCGATGATCATTAGACGTATATGACATACAAAGGGCGAGCTTGATCAGCCTATCTTATGACCATTTACAAAGAAACGCTTAAAGTGGTAAAATGTCATCACTGCTGCCCCGAGACTACTTTCATGGATGTCTCCTTGCGCTATGAATCTTCAGATCGCTCTCAAAAGCAGAGGCATAATCGCATTTGTTGCAATGGAAAAGTTTTTCTTCTGAATGTTTGCGAGCAAGATGTCTATTAAGGCTACCTTGTGCAGCAGTAGCATAATTACATTCACTGCATTTGTATGGTTTCTCTGCTAAATGATTATGAGCAATATGACTTCTGAGGGAATTCTTTAAAACACTAGCATAATTACATTCACGGCATTTGTATGGTTTCTCACCTGAATGTTTGCTAGCTATATGANTCCATCGTGTGTGGATGTTTGGAATGGTCTTGATGGCTCTGTCTTTGCTGGTGCTGGTATTGGCAGCTTTAAACGATCTGTACACAGAGCTATTTTGTGATCTCGGATCTTCTTTTTTTTTCATTCTTTTGTTTTTTCCACCCGCTGGGCTGGTTGCGTGGGGGTTTGTTAACCTCATGGAGTTTCTCCGTTCCTACGTCGCCAGTCTGTTGTGATTTAATAATAATAATAATAATAATAAGTTGACTTTAGCTTCTTCTCCATGTGCATATATTCGTAATACAATCTCTATGTTTCTTAGAAACGTAATCTCAACAGCATAGAGTCCTCCCTACAATAAACAGCAATTACTCTGTCAGCAAACTGCACAGCCAGCAAGAAAAAAACAAACGTGTTGAATTACTCAAATTTGCTGCACTTATACATATTTTATGGAAGAGAGGAAATAATGAGGCAACCGAAGTTTTTTCTCGTTCGTAGTGGAACAGGACAAGACCGAGGCCTCAGTCTCAGATGCTGGTAAAGCTCAGAGCAGCAAAGCACAAGCTGTGATCTATAGCTAACGATGTCGGTCACTTCCGTAACTGTATTCCGCGATGTCTGCTTGGCGATCAGTGCCCCTCAGACCGTATCTTAGGTACGACACACTACGTGCAGCATTTTCGTCAATGCAACCCAGAGCATTAAACTGATGAAAGACCACGACGACTGTTTCTGGTTATTCGCATCACTAAATGAAGCCCAGGAGTGAAAAACTGTAAAAAAATGGGTTAAAAACAACAGTTTTTAGACCGCAAGTACAAGCTAAAGGAACAATAGCTTTCTGTGGCACTTGAAGCATCAATCTTCTGAACACATGGCTAGCAATACATTTTGTAACTTACAATATGAAAATTCCAACTAAGCTGGAGCTAAAGGGAGCAAGATTAAAACTCGATCAAAACTTTACTAATTGAACTCGCTACGTTATTGAGCATTGCAGTTCACACTCAGGGAGTCGTTGGCAAAAATATATCTGACCGTTAAGCTAGATTAAAGAACAAAAAGACACAAAAAAAAAAGTCCTCGTGAAAAACTCGTCTAAAATAAGTGAAGTCTCCAGTGATACTGTGTGTGCTAGAGGAAGCAGTTATTGATGTACTTTGGAAAAATTCAAGAGAAAATTCTTATGATTAGAAGTTTTTCTACTCGATTACTGAACGATGATCGTTAGACGTACTGTATATGACATACAATGGGCGAGCTTGATCAGCCTAATCTTATGACCATTTACAATGAAAGGCATAAAGTGGTAAAATGTCATCACTGCTGCCACGAGACTACTTTCATGGATGTCTCCGAGCGCTATGAATCTTCAGATCGCTCTCAAAAGCAGAGGCATAATCGCATTTGTTGCAAAGGAAAAGTTTCTCTTCTGAATGTTTACGTGCAATATGTCTATTGAGGCTACCTTTTGCAGCAGTAGTATAATTACATTCACTGCATTTGTATGGTTTCTCTGCTAAATGATTATGAGCAATATGACTTCTGAGGGAATTCTTTAAAACACTAGCATAATTACATTCACGGCATTTGTATGGTTTCTCACCTGAATGTTTGCTAGCTATATGATTTTCAAGACTAACCATCGTTACAGAACCATAATCACATTCGCTGCAATTGTATCGGTTTCCTCTCGAATGTGTGTGAGCAATATGATTGCTGAGCCTAAATTTTGTTACACAAGCATAATTACATTCACTGCATTTATATGCTTTCTCTCCTGAATGCTTGTAAGCAACATGTCTACTGAGGTCTGACTTTTTGACACAAGCATAATTACATACACTGCATTTGTAAGGTTTCTCTCCTGAATGCTTGTAAGCAACATGTCTACTGAGGTCTGACTTTTTGATACAAGCATAATTACATACACTGCATTTGTATGGTTTCTCTTCTGAATGTTTGTTAGCAAAATGGGAACTGAGATCTTGCTTTGTAACGGCAGAAAAATCACATTCACTGCATTCGAATGGTTTCTCTCCTGAATGTTTGTAAGCAATATGATTTCTAAGACTGACGTTTTTAATAGAAGCATAATCACACTCACTGCATTTGTATGGTTTCTCTCCTAAATGTTTATAAGCAAAATGGGTACTGAGCTCATGCTTTGTAACGGCAGCAAAATCACATTCACTGCAGCTTAGCGGCTTTGAACTATAATGGTTACGAATGAAATGAGCCATTAACCCGCTCCAGCAGGGGGCACTGTAGTTACAAATTTTGCACTTGTACGGCTGCTGCCGTGAATGATTGTTCCAGAAATGAGTGTACAGATCCTGATCGGAAGCACCGACATACTCACACACACAACATTCGTAAAGTACTGCATTGGGATTCTCATAAGCAGCAGGAGCTGAAGAGCTAAGATTAACTGAGAATTTATGTGATGATGATGATGAGCCACACAGCTGGTTTGAGGTCTCGCGATCGCCAAACAAAGCTGGGCAAACCGAAGTGGTAGCGGCCATATGGGTCTCTGTAGAAGATAGTGCTGTAGGTCTGGCACCACCATAGGGTGCCTTGGTCTCCATTTTGTATTTATTCCTTTCCTCAGCAACCTGGAATTGAACATGTAACCAATAGATATTAATATGAAAACCAAAGTATATACCCGCGATATTAAAAATGACGGCGAGGAAATACTGAAGACCAGTTTTCATTTAACATGCTTTTGTTGCTAATGTTTAAGAAGGATACGCCGCAAGAGCCGACTCAAATTATCATATAAGTGCTCTTATTTTCAATCCACCTAAGCAGCACAATCATCCCGCTTCCACCTTAAAAGACAAGCAGAGAAAATCTTCCATTATCAAGCAAAAAACACTGAATGTAATTATATTCCAAGTGGCCTTTCAGTATTACAGAATGATTAAGCTTCAAGACATCTAAGTTTCAATATTGAACCAACAATTGTTCTGTCAAAGAGTGACAGCAAGCTAAAAACTGTTATAACTGCACAAATTCACAGATTTCCCCACCCCCAGCAGATCAGATTAAAAACAGCAAAAAATATTAAGAAATACATTTTTTGATGAACACGATTTTTATTTAACTATCAATTTTCATGACGATACGTACTACAAGACAAAGGATAGCATTTGTACCTATGATCACAATACCACTTTTGCATATTAGTGTACACAGTTTATATGGTCATTTGAAGAATTCGATTGGAGTAGAGTACAACTACCTTTTCGTAGGTCGCACCACCTACATATTCCTGCATTTGCCTCTACCTTCAACAAGTCCCCAGGAGGAGTTAACTTCGCCCAGCTTTGCATTGTTACGTTTCTTCCTTTTGATTCTATCTGCTCATAGGTGAGACAAAATTGTACCGCCCCACCGTTTTTCGTTGACTATTCTATGCTCAGTGATTTCCAGTGCCCATACTTCGGTGACATTTCCTAATGTCTCATCAATATCAATAAAACTCTAATGTACCTGCTGGTTTTAGCCAAATATCCTGATATATATTTTAGAAAATTAGCTGAAGATATTTTCGTGAAAGCGCGTTTCTGGATCGACGTCAGGCAGCATCACGGCAGCAGCTATGCATAGTAAGTCGCGCACTAGCAAGCAAAGACTTAGATAATGTGGCTCTCACGTTCCTCCCAGTTTGAATGGTAGATTTGTAGATTTATTTATAGATTCATTCAAGAAAAAGAACCTTCGAGTGATTACCAAAAAGACAGCAAACAAGGCTAGAAAAAGAAGCAATAATACGCTCAGCTCTTTGAAGTACAAGATCATGACCTAACTTTACAACATACAATTTGTAGTAAGAGCAGAAGCATAGATAGCAGCACTGTCGGTGCTATTGCCTATATATTGGAGGAAACTAGCCAAGTATTTAGTATGAGTCTTTCATGCTTACATATCTGTGTATGCCTATTTACAATGTATTGGATTATTACGTTCGCATACTTATTACGGTTCAACATATGCCAACACAACTGAATCAGTGGAATGACTCCATGCGCATCTGGTAGGTGACGTTGCTGTATACATGGATAATAATGGCACTATTGCATGGTGGCAAAGGAAATTTTACATGTGTAATGAATTGAAGATAAATAATGCTAAATGCTTGCCATAGTCCTGGCTTTTATACGTGTCATTTATCAAACAGGACTCACTGGGAAAATGCTCAAGTGTCGTATGTGCCTACTCTTGATGACTCTTTGTTATAATGGACAGTGACTACTAGTTTTCATCCTTGCTTATTTCAGGTAGCCTGACATTAGCAGGATACTGAAAGAAAAGGCTGTCAGCAAATGGCCATCAACACCGGTCAGTAACAAAATTTGTATCAATTATGACAGTGCGGCTATCAAAGTGCACTTGGTCCGATTTTCTGATCTACCAAATCCCCCCCCCAAAAAAAAGCCGTTTCTGCAAAATCTGGAATAACCGAGTCTCAACGGCTTGGGATGGGACATAAGGCTGTTATGCTATTTGCAGACCAATTCTGCAGGATAATCAAGGTTACCATCGTGGATGCTACCACAGATTCACCAGTACTCTAGACAGCCTTAAGCCCAATAATCCTACCAACGAAAGTCAGTCTAGAAAACAAAGTGGTTACATCTCAGTTGAAAATATAATATTTTAATAGAACTGTACTACCATTCATTGAATAGTAGGGGCAATTGCCCGTACGGGTCACCATCACCAGCTTCTTTGCTTCTCAAAGAAATATTTAACACTCAGCCTGTAAGCACAGGGAAATGCTACTTGCATTTCCTACATCACCTTCGAATTTAACGTGCACGTTCATGCAGCCAAGCTAGGTTTCACTCTCGGTGTTACAGATACAATCGAATTGAATCTCCACGAAATGTTCACAAAATTTTAGTGTAATAGCAGCAGACGATGATTTTCTTCAATTGTCTTAGCTGTTAATACTGGCCACACGAATAAAATTTAAATTCTTTCGTGCACTCGACGTAGCTAGGAAGTGGTCGATATCCAAGTTACGGAGCTCCATAATATCAGTCTCGATCTGACGCCTGAACAATGATATTGATGCATTGATTGTGCGGCGGACTCGAAAAATTCCCAGGGGCGCACCTCCACTATTGACGCTTGTATTTCTCACTATCTACAAGCGAAGAACTCGATAGCAAATAAGCAAGACACAAGGAACAAAAAATAAAGTTCAAAGCCTTTTAGTATATGTAATATAGATAGGCGGCAGTAGATGGACCAACAGGCCCATTCTCAGAGAAACACTGGAACTTACGCCCCGGCTCTCTATGAACTATTGCCATTATGTTCGCATGATAAAGATGACAGAGGAAAAATAGAAAAAGGAACATCTCAGCCACGAGTCAATCATGCATGCACGCAAGTGTAATTTATAGCTGCTGCTCTGTGAAGCTTAAGAGATTGTTACTCCTGGATGGCGTGTTCTTAGTAGCGGAGGATGGCTTTCCCAATGTTTGTCAAAACAGTTTTTAAACGCGTTGACTGACTCCGCACCGTCAACATCGGAGGGGAGTCTATTCCAAATGTTCACTATGAAATACGGAAAGAACTGGTCGCTTTAGGCTGTTCTTCGGTATTTACAATTGAGTTTTTGGCCGTTGTTTTGCATGACTGCAACATTGATGAACAGGTCTCCATGAAATTTACAGGAGTTGTTGGGAATATTACGAAGAAAACGCCAATTTTTTTTTTGTGATCTGCAAGCCCGTACGTTTACCTCCCCATTTGTTCTTATAACAATCAGAACACAAAAAGAAGCAATGTACGGATCTCCACGAACATTATAGGATTTGTGTAAATGTTAGAAGGCACATACGACAAAATTTTGGTGATGATCGATTTGTTTGTATCTGTGTTCAACTATATTCTAGTTTTAGTGTTTCTAGAACTTGAAAATATCAGGAACTACTACCAATCATATTAAGAAGTACAAATGGCCAGATTTAGGTGATGATTAACAGGAAATCTTGGTCTCGCGACCAAAGTGAAATTTTCATACCCAATGCATTGTTTGGAGGAGAAATGCGCTTTTCGAGTGGTCTATTAATTTTGTATTGTTGAAGTATGCATGAGTTGAATAGGTCTTAAATACCAAGGCACAGACCAGCTTTCCCAAACCCTTTTCTGGCTACATTTCATTGATACAGCTGTTCAATTCCCAATATCTTTGTACAGTAGGCGTGCAACTAATGACTAACAATTGAATATAGTCAGGCCTGCCGTCAGTAGTTCTGCATGAAAATTTAAGCCTTAGTTGGCAATGTTTCCGTAAATTATACGTTTGTAGACAGGATATGTGCTTTTAAACATACCTAGCTCCAACTCTACAAAACTTCGATGATTTTGTACAATAAAGTTTGAAGACCTGGAAGAGAGCTCGATTATGTAACAGAAGCTAAAATATATTACAATCCAAGCCTCACTCAATTTGACTTTACCATTACTAACTAGTTTCACTCAAACAGAAAATTTCCTAACCAATCTCAACCTGAAAAAAAAAAAACAATAACTTTTCCTACACCAAAATTATTCAATTATAACAATCGCAACTCTTGCAGGCAATTCACTTCCATTTAACTGAGTGGCAAAATATGATTTGAAACGATAGGTTGGCTATTTCTCTAGTGGTTTTTCCCACTACGCTTTCACTGCCAGGGCGAGCTATGAGCATCATAAATGAAAGAGATACGAGCATGAAAACAGGAAATAGAAATGTTAGATCATTTTGGGGCTAGGGGGCAGCAAAAAAGAGGTGCATCAGTAGCCTTGAATCTACCAGGCTCAAAAATTTCACACTGCAAGGAGAAAGAACAGTTAAAATATACCTGTTCATTACGTTCCCATTCAATAGGTTCTTCCTTCACCTGCAGGTAATCCTCATCAGTAAATTCCTGTTTGATCTGAGGAGCATTTACTTGTGTAGTATGAACAGTGGCAGCGTTCTGATCTGTAACCACAAACAGAATTCCACAATTGCCATCAACTTATCAAATAAACGATAATAAAGGATCAATCAGGCTTTCACATATCAATCAACAACAAGCTGAGACATAATGGGTCTAGAATAATAGTAGTGGTAGTAGCATAAGAGTTTAAATCTCCCTGAATAAGAAATAGGCATGGAACCCAAGCACAAAAGTTATCCCACACAGGATCAACGAGCATGGGAACAGCAAGTCGAGGAAGAAAAGGATAAACAGATGAGATTAGATAGGCGGCAGTAGACGAACCAACAGACCCACTACCAAAGAGACACCGGAACTTACGCCCCAGCCCTCTATGAGTTATAGGGAGAAGTAGAGAGAGAAAAAAAAAGGGGAAGAATCCCTGCCAAAGAGACGATCATGAATGCACGCAAGCACGATCAAGAGCAACTGATATGCGGAGCTTAGAGATCTAAATTGTGTAGTTGGAGAGGGAGAGAGTAGAAGACGGATTAAGGTAACCTCGGAAGCTTTGGCTGTTAAGAATTTGCGACTCCTGGAAGAGGAGCTCTCAGCTGTGGGAATGTCTCTCCCAATGCATGTCAAGACAATTTTTAAACGCATTGACTGACTTCGCACCAACAACGTCGGAAGGGAGTCTATTCCAAATGCTGACTAAGAAATATGGAAAGAACTGCTGACTTAAGGTTGTTGTTCCGAACTTTATGCTTGAGTTTTTGACCGTTGTTTCGCAAGCGACGAAAGTAATACCAGAAGGAGTATGAAATTAGAAGGAAACAAAGTGGGCACGGAAGACAAACGTCCCGAAGATCTAGCTAACGGTTAAAACAAGTTACAGGGTCCCCCTGGGGTGCTGCTTCCCATAACATAGGATGGGCAAACCTAATCTAACCTAACTCTATGGCCAATGGCCCATACTATGCCCCTGATGGGGTCCAGAGGATTAGCGGACAAGCCGCATGATGAGCAACTCCATGTGGATGGCGTACACATATCAGAGGCCGCTGGCGACAAGGACAACCTTAAGGGGAACAACTCAGATTTTTCTAAACTTTTTTATTTGGGAACCGATTGGTCTGAAACTTACTCATTAGCTATATGTAATTTTAGAAAAGAAACACATTTTGCCTGTACAATTTTTTAGCTTTAGTGTGAAATGTCATAGCCTATACTGCACTTTTTTGCACTATAAATGGAACTTTAATGCTGTATTTATGTTGCACTAGCATCTACAAAAATATTTCATGATTTTTGACTCCCCGATCGGCAACTTGTTAGGAACCCTCTGTGGGGGATCTTATATATATAAAGGTATATAGATACATATATTTCCCATTATCTCAAAAACTAAGACCTAAATTTTAGAACAATCGGTCCACAATAGATAATTTCGAACCCTTGCCCCTCCCCCCGCCCCTTTGGACCCCTATTTGGAAAGCTCTAGTGTCGCCAGCCCCATAAAATTTCAAGACACCGTTTCACACTACATAAGGATTATTTTTCAGCAAAAAAAAATTCTAATTTTGACTGAAATCGTGAGCTGATTCCCTTAAGCGACATCTTAGGTGCTTTTCCTACGGCATAAGAAGGGAATTGGTTATGGATCTGGTTGTGTAGAAGCGCTCCATGTTAAAAGCATGCTGTTGTAATTTTTCAGACGAAGTTATTATCTACATGAAAGAGAAAAAAGTGTTGACGTCGTAGAGTTAATCAGATGCAGTTAAGCTAAATACTATTGGTTACAGCCTTTGATAGTTGTCACGTTTGCAGGCGTTTCTTAGCACTTTCTATTCGCTGTACGGTGCAAGTCTTTGGCGTTCGCTGTAAGGCACCAACGCCAGCAGCTTAGCACTGGCTCCTAAACGTATATTTGCTTTGCTTGATCTCTGAGTTCACTGAGGCCGTCCCAGCCATTTGGAGCTCACCTGAGGGTTCTGCTGCAGGTCTGTCTCCTGCACGAGTTGCGGGGACTGAACCTTGGAGTGATGGTTCCTTTTTTACATCCACCTGCAAGTGAATATCCAACATGTTAGTGATGCTTAACAAAAATTCAAACCTAAAAAGCTTTGAATATTAGAAAAATTTTACAAAACTGGCGTCCAATGAGATGACAACTGAATGCACTGAAGTTTTAACTGATACTAATCTTCAAATTATGGAAAGCAACAGCGATTTGATCAAGATGGGACGGATTCACCATTAATGGTCTCCTTTAGAAATTGAAAGCCTGTATTAATCAAGAAATTTTTGTACTCATTTTCGGAAGAATTGCAGCCAAATCTGACGTGACTGCCAGTAAACAGAAAGAACCGTGACAGCCCCCAAAGAATAACAACAACCATCCTCACGAGTCGTGAGTCCATAAATAAACCGCATAAACTGGAGATCGGTATTGTTTGCAAAGAACAGCGTTCACATTTAAGGAGGAGATGGGCCTCTGTGGGACCAAGCCTGCAACCAGTTGACGATTATAGTCCAATCCAGTGCAAATTAAGAGAGAGTTGCGCTTGATACCAGAATAACAAACCAGCAGCAATATTACAACTGGACCAAAGAGCTCTGAAGCAGACACACGTTCATTCGAAGCCTGGAAACGGCTCTGTTGGGTCCAGTGAGCTCACCTCCTTTACAGATACAAAGGCTAAATCTATGGTCCTGATATTTGTTGAATATTCTTTTGTCAATGTTTTGCAGTGTTTTAAGTATGACTAGGTCAAAAGTTGATAGATTACATAATCAACATCAACGTTTGCTGCTATTTTGTGAAGAGAATATCCAAAAAATTGAATAATTCTAGCTTCTAGGATGTGAAAGATGCAGTACTTAGTAATTCTAACTTTATCTAAAACTTTTATGGACAAATCCCTGTTTGTTGCACATACAGGGGGCCGGGACTTCTGGGAATAAAATTTAATATAAGGTTAGGACCATTAAAATTTTACTCTTTTTATTAAATAACTATGCGGTCTACAATGCTTCGTTAAAAATTACAAGGACATAAAATCTTTATCCACCGTTCTGAGTTTTATCAGACAGCAAAGAATAAGATTGGTTTCATTTCATTCTTGAGCAGTTCAGCGCAAGTAAAGGTGTCAAAGCGACATGGAGCGAGTGTTAAGCGTGGAATTAGCAGATATGCTTGATATTAGGCAGTGTTTGAAATCCCGATATCCAAATCGCTGGATTGGACGTGGAGGCCCCGTTGCATTGCCGCAAAGGTCTCCTGATTTGACGCCTTTGGATTTCTACAAATGGGGATATGCTAAGAGCTTGGTGTACGGAGCATTGGTTCAGTCCAAAGAAGACCCCATTGTAGTGGAATTACTGAGGCGTCGGCAAGAATTGGTGAAAATCCTCAAGTATTCGGACGCGTCCGGCAATCATTGCATCGGCGTTTGAACGCTTGCATCGAAGTAGATGGCCACCATTTTGAACATCTTTTGTAATTGATCTCCTGCTTCTTGAGTTAATAATAAAATTGTTTGCCTAATGTACGCGTTTCAATTCCTTGCTACTCCTTACCGATGAATGTCAGTTTATTATTTCTCAAACTTAGAGTCTAAATAATATTTTAACGAAGCATTTTAGACCACATATTTATTTAGTAAAGATGTTTATGTTAACGGTCCTAATCTTATGTTAAAGTTTGTTCTCAAAAGTGCCGGACACCCTGTATACAACACAGGGAAGATCATGTAGAGCTGCAGAATAAACAAACTAACAATTGGCAATTATATAAGGCTGCAAAACACTTGGTAAAAGACACGACTTTTGCAGCACAATTGGAAACAATGAAGTTAGAACAAGTAGTGAACAGACAGAAGGTGTACACACCATATAACCCAATGCTGTACATTATACTGAAAAGTGCTTTCCCAAGCATTTGGCGAAGCACCACTCATTAGGAAGAGATGAAATGTCAATGATCAAGAAATCCCGGAGCAGTAAGCAATACGCACAGCAAGTCTCACCAGCTCATCAGGCGTCCAGTCGTTGGGCTCCTCCTTCACAGCTACGAACTCAGTAGCAGTCAATTGCTGCTCGGCTGGTAAACTTTCCATCATAGCGAGAGCAGCGAGTGGCAGCGCTGGCACCTGAAACTGGTAATGAGACACAAGCAGTGAGACCAAACTACCAGATAATCAGAAAGTGGATAATAAATGGCGTTAATTATACTCAACTATCAGATACATACTCGGAAAGAGGATTAAAAGGCATTAACTAAACTCAGTTCAGAATCGCTAAAAATTGTAACTACATTATGCACGGCACAAGGCACAAGGATATTTACATAGCGCAACGAGTATGAAATATTCGACGCCACTTATTGCATAACACATGGCTACAATTGCAAGCAAAGCCAATGGTAAAATTTCAGCCAGACACTCACCCAACTTCACAGCAACGTTTGATATCGTCCCCATCAGACCCCAACATCTGGTCTTGTCAAGGCCAGTAAATGGTCCGGCTTGCTTCTCAATACTCCTTGAAAAACAGCTATACTTTGTTGGGATTTGAAACTAGACACAAATTTTAAGTAATGACGTTACATTATAAAATGACGCATAGCATCACTGTAGTCAGACGGCTGCTATTGCTGCCATTCAGAGGAATGCAACACTCCGATGTATTACATTAGAGGAGCTCCTCTCATTACCACTGCCGCTGTAGTAGTAAACAAGGGTTCCTAGAACTTCAGTGGCTAAGCTTATGTAGCGCAGGACGTTTATGTGTTTACAGGGGTATTTGTACAGGAAGGTAAAAGAGAATTCACACGTGTTCTCAATCTCAATTTCAGCCAGCACGATACTACTGGCAAGAATTAAAGCAAGAGCAAAAGGTGAGGAGGAAACCTGCTCAACTTTATACACAACCTCAAGAGCACACACTGTGGCGAGACCTAACATCCCCTGGGGAAAATTACTCGAACTAACTCTCGCTGGCGCAACGGCCGTGGATATGCTGACAGGGACATAGTTTTTACCAGAATATCTCCTTGAGGCAACAGCTTCCATGACCATTGCATTATTTTCGTGCACAAAGGGAGTATATTGCATCATACTGTAATGTGACACCGAATGGCGGGACACGTTTATGGTACACAATTAGTAATAGGGCGCTATATGATTTTTGAAAGATCAATGAAACGATAAAATATGAGAAACTAATGCCCCAGAAGGAAGATAATATTAGGGTAACCGTTAAAGACTATCTAAGAGAAAAATTTGAATGCGAAAATAAAATACGTAATTACAGTTGAAGTTACAATTGCATTGGGAAGTTGATATGCAATAGTCTCCGAGGCACTACACCACTTTCAGCTTGATGAGCATCGGAGTGGGCGTAATGCTACTCCCGTTTCCTGCTCGCATTGTATTAGGCAATCTAACCAAGGGTTAATTTCAAGTGGCTAAACCTGGATCCCATCTCGTTGGTCATCGGCCGCTTCTTTGCAGGTGTATTACCCATTTGAAGGTACGGTTTCTGGGACCCTATATCTTACGATGAGCTCTACAGAGTCAATGACACACAGTTTCTGCTCCGGGAACTTGATAGGCTTGTAATTTACATCTACAGTATAAGCCTCACTTCCCAAGAGCTAAAGCAACGTTACTTGTAATGGTGACTTTACACTAGAAAATTTGACCTGTAGCGGTACCCGACTTGCTGCCCTACCGCCAGCACCGAAGCGCTACTAAATCTACCTCATATACAGTAAGGAGAAGTGCAGCGTAACCCACTGTACCTAACTCAATCCCTCGCCTGTGTACGTGGGAGAGTTTGCAGGGATAATTAACTTAGCCCTCAGTGATACCTTATGAGGAATGCGCTCCAAGTTATCACTGTAGAGAGTTGCTGCGAGCTTCAGAGCCAGAGCGGCAGAGACACCGCACGCATACAGAGAGCATAATCGCTGACCTGCCCGCTCCTACGATGCTTATTTGATATCGTCGTGATGGACGGCACAGATCTAATGGTGTAAAACAGTTACACCTCAGCACTCGTACAACACCGGGGGAGCGTGCAATATCCCCGGACAGAAAGAAAAGTCTTGTCCACTGCGGTGCACACGCCATAATAATCAAATATTATTTATAATGCCGACTAGTTCTAAAATTTAACGGTCCGGGACGTTATTTTTTTTTCTGAGGATGGGAGACTTTCTCCCGAAACGTTAAAATTTAGAATTGGTCGACATTATATTCAGTGTTTGATATTTGCCTTACCATAATAATCAGCTTCAACAATGCGGGAAACCAAATGGGTGTAACCAAGATACTTTAAAGTTCTCTTTGTAGCTATAATATATTTTACCAAATTAGAAAGCGGGTAAACTATATCAGCAATAGAAACTTACATTGTGTTTTAATAGAGACAAGCAGCGCAGTACAAAACGGCGGGAAATTGCACAACAAATGCACAAAACCAATACAAAATAAACAAGGGTAGCACATAAGTATCAAGTCATTAACCAGCGAAAATAAATGCTAAATACGATTCTATGACTATACTGGAATTCCGAAAACATAAATAAGTCTGGTACGTCTGAAGAAAGTAAAACGAGTAGAGAATGGTCAATCCCATTGTCGGGTGCGACCGTTAAAGTGTTACACTTCACCAATGTAAAGAATTACCCTTTACACCTCGCGGAAAGCGGTTCTAAACCTAGCCACTAAAAGTTCCCACATGCCATGACATTCCGGCAGAAATTTAATAGGTTTATTAGACAGATATATCTACATTACAACATAAATTTTGAAAATATTTCGAATTTCAATTCACAAACAGTGATACGAGTATATCTATAAAGTATTTTGAGGAAGATGTACAGCTTTTTCTGGCCATAGAGAATAATTATCATTACACAATTGCATCATATAATCTTTGTGGATGCCACTTTTTGAATACCCTAATAGAAATTGGGTCAAATTAATACATACATACAGTAAGCTGGTTATCTAATAACAAGAGAAGCCGTTTGAAGAGTAGTTGAACATTTCTCTAGATCAACATGAACGTTTGGGAGATTGAGAATGAAATATCTCATTTCATAATCTTGTTGGGGAATGAGTGAGACGTAATATTCTTGAAATATTCGATGATGGTCATGAATACGTGATCGGAAAAACGTAAGCAGTGAATGCTTGTGTACATTTTAAGTAGTGGTAGTAGTGCAAACTTTACTAGCGCAGCTGGGACACACTGCCTATATCGCGCCAAACTATTCCTGTGGTTTAACACAGGCTCATGCGTCACTAGGGCGCGTTTTAAATTATCAATGATTTTTGTCTCGGCTTTTCTGCCGGGAGGTCTCAGAGTGGTCAGTGCGCTACTGACCGGAAAAAGGCGCTAGTCGTGCATCTCCAATCCCCAGGCACGGTTGAACGCCTTCGCTTAGCTACGCCGCACAGGGGAAGGAAATGAAATACAAGAAGGTAAAAGTCCAGCGGGAATAGGTCAGCCACCTCGATCGGCAGCCCACCTCCCCAAAACAGGAGGGGAAGTATTGAGAGCTACCTAATTCTACAAAACTAACCTCGTCAGCAGGAACTGCCGCAAGCTGCAACATCTCCTGCGGAGAAGGCACTAGGGATCCTTGGGTTTGTGAGGCCCAAATATATTGTGGCAGGGAAAGGGCCTGCCAGAATGTACTCCTGAGAGTTATAGATTTTAATATCTCACAATAAGTAATATCTTGTACATCTCACTACCTACACTTCGCCAACGGCATATTAATTTTCCTGTTTAACACACTTTATTCGCGTTAGAATTTTATTTATTTATTTTATGATTATGTTTATGTCTCAGTTAATTTGTAAGACCGTGATGCTTTCATCACTATCAGATAAAATTTAGGGCATCCTTCATAAGACTTGGAGACAGATCAATTGTAAAAGAGTCAAGTTCAAGTTGAAGCTGCTACTGCTCACAGGTCTTAGCAAGAAGATTCAGTGCCTAAGTTGGGAGCATTTTCCGCACTTTATATGCATGATATGGGTCCAAGGGTATCATAAATGAGGAACAATGCATTTGTTCTCTGGAATTTCCACAAGTTCTTTCAGCACCTACCTATAAGTTAAGGGAAAATTGGAGGACCCCAGGTATGATCTCGGGAAGGAACAATATGAATCAAATTTGTATTTTTTAAGCTGTTGCTGCTGCGGCTCGAAGGTCATGGGCGGAAGATTTTCTGACTGGGGTGATATTTTCACACGTCAAATGCATGACACAGATCTGAGATATCACTAACAAACACTGCTTCTGCTCTCTGAATTTCCATGGCTTCCAACTAGTAACTTCTAATTTTATACATGTAGCAATGGAGGGGCTGCATCCCCGATAATACTTCTTACTAACAAAGAATGAGCTGATAAATAAGTTTCAATAAATCACGATTCACCGATGATTGTACACTACAAATATTATATCAAGAACTCCACTGAGCTTTCGGCCAACTTCTTTGATCCATGCATTAAAGCTTAGTTTATTATTGTGAATTAAACCAAGATATCCTATTAGGGCCGCCGTGGCGTAATGGCAAAGTTTCCGCATCTGGATCAACAGGTGCCAGGTTCTAATCCTATAAGCGCTATAAGCATCACTTGTTCACGGCAAGAAAGGCATTTGGTGAATAATATCCCTAAGCTCCAGTAAAAGTCCTGGCATTAGCTGGGCACCATCCAAACACATAATTCTTACTTGGGAGATGCGGGAGATCGTGACGTAAAGCTGATTCATTCATCCCATTTGTGACACCAATACTAAATTTTTTCACTGAAGTAAACAGGAGGTAACTCCGGGCAAGAACATTGTGTAAACAACATTAACTTAGTATTATCTTTATGTGTAATCAATTTCCACTACACCATTCAAACGGCTTACTAAAAAATGCACAGTACCAGTAATGGCTGAATAAAAATTTCATTTACTAATAAAAAACGTTCTACATCTGCAAGCAACACTTTTCGTACCAAGGGAAGTTATATCATTAATTAAATGTTGAATGAAAATGGAACCAGCACACTGCCTTGAGAGACTCTAAAAGTGCTAGGCAAACCTTGAGATTGGAAATTATTCAAGAGTACATACTGGTCATCGTTGGATAAATTTCAATTAATGCCTTAGCTGCACCACGAATACCGTAATGGTCTGTATTTCCTAATAATATGAATGTATCAACTGTATCAATCAGCGCCTGCACAATGGGCGTGGACATTGTCGATCAATAGCAATAGCACACGATGCATCGAAATAACACTGACCTGCCATGGTTAAGCGAGTGCTTCGAGGGTATGGTGGGACCAGTATGTACTTTGGATGGAAGAGCAGTAAGTAGAGCGCTCAACGAAATGAAAACCGCAATTGCCGTTTCTGCTGCAATGAGTGCTGTAGGTAAACACGGCCCTCCTACTTCTCGATTAAGTACAGTCGCGTCTATCTTTGGTTATCCAATCTGGATCTCATCCCTAACCTAACCTCAACTCCTTAGCTAACGCCGACCTTGAACCCGCAAACTCGGTCACGACTGGGACTTGATCGTTCATTGTTTTGTCCACACCACTCTCAAAGAAAGTCTTGTAAGTTACCTTGGTGTCAGTGTTTAAGCACTATCACTTTTCGTAACAGCAATTCCACTTTATTGAAGACTGGAGCATAGTAAATAACCAACATAACATGCAGAAAAAACAAACATTACATTGGCAGTTTGGTACGAGTAACTTTACAGTAATGATAGAAAAAAACACAGGAGATGGTAAAATACAGCCATTGGTGCTACCAGTTTGCTCTCGTGCGGATGCATGTGATTAACGTGACGGCAAGGATCGCTCTCAGAAGCATAGACATCAGGGCGCGGAATGTTCTGGAAAAGTGTAACTGTTGTCCTGAATGTATGCGCGCGAGAAATAGGTTAAAGTCACTTGAGTGGACGTTGCAAGCTGCCCAGTTCTGCTGAGGGTCCCGGGAACGATCCGACTTCTAGGTGACTGACCTTTGCGCAAGGCGCTCGGCGTGCTGAATTACCAAATCTGCTTGATGCACATAGCTATCGTGGGGGCACTTACCATAGGGTAGAGGGAGGCGGGTAGTTGAACCTTCAGTTTCGGGGCCACAGTTCTTAACGACCCGTCGTTGGCTGCAGGTGTACCCTCCAGAGAGGAATTATCACTTGCAGAGCGTCGGTTCAGCCGTTCTCTTCAAAGTTTCTTAGCAGCAGGGCAATAGAGCCACAATAATGCTTCAAAGCACAAGCAAAATTCTATTAATTTCAATAAGGAGGTTTTGCACCCGAATGTTTGCGAGCAAAATGAATGTTTAGATCATGCTGTGTAACACAAGCATAATCGCACGAACAGCAACTGTATGGTTTCTCTATCGAATGTTTTCGAGCAACATGAATTCTGAGTTCATCTTTTCTAACAGAAGCATAATCACATTCACTGCATTTGTATGGTTTCTCTCTGGAATGTTTTCGAGCCACATGAATAGCAAGCTTGCTCTTAGTAACATAAGCACAATCACATTCACTGCATTTATATGGTTTTTCTGTAGAATGTGCATGAGAAATATGACTATTGAGGTGGTGCTTTGAAACACTAATATAATCACATTTATTGCATTTGATCGGTTTATCTAAACAATGCTCATTAACAATATGAATGCGGAGTTCCTTTTTCATGATATAAGCACTGTTACATTCACTGCATTGGTACGGTTTCTTTCCTGAATGTTTGCGAGCAATGTGAAGACCAAGACTACTCTTCTCAGCACAGGTATACCCACATTCACTGCACTTGTAAGGCTTCTCTGCCAAATGTTTGCGGGCCATATGATAACTGAGGTCACACTTTCTAACACAAGCATAATCACATTCACTGCACTGGTGTGGTTTTTCTCCAGAATGCTTGTGTGCAAAATGAATACTGAGGTCCCGCTTTGTAACACTGGCAAAATCACAATCACTACACCAGTAAGGTTTCTCTCCACAATGCTTTTGTGCAATATGCCTACTAAGATCACACTTTGCAACCCAAGTATCACATTCACTGCATTTACAGAGGTTTGCCTTGCAATGTTTGTTTACAAAATGATTCATCAAACGTGTCTTCTTCTCTGTAACATAATCACAAGCTTTGCATCTGTAGTGCCGCTGCCCGGAATGATTGTCTTCAAAATGAGTCTTCAGATCCTGATCAGAAGTACCTTCATACTCGCATATACAACACTCATAAAACTTACCAGCAGGATTCTCACTAGCAGCAACAGTGGAAGGACTAACATCAACAGGGAGCCTACGAGATGATGCTGAGCCACACTGCTCGACTGAGGTCTCACGATCGCCCAACAAAGTTGGGTCAACTGATGTGGTAGCTGCCATATGGGTCTCACTTGAGGCCCGTGCTGCAGGTCTGTCACCACCGTGAGATGCATTGACGTCTCTTCTGTGTAAATTACTCCACTCTGTTTTCTGCAAGATAATTGACGATCTAGAGACTTTCACAGCTAAGAAAAAAGAAATATTTCAACGAATAAATGAACTATACATTGTGAAATCATATTACACGAACGAAGAAGTAATTATTAAATAACATTGATCAAACATAATCCAGTAGCGATAAATGCAGGTTGATAGAAAAAATATTTGTGACAAGATTTGAGCTCAACGAAATATAAAAATAAGTTCGTTCACGTTTCCTTAGCTACAGCAAAGATGTTCCAAGAGAGCAAAGGAAAAAATCTTGGAAAGGAAAAAACACAAAGTGCTGATATAGACCGCAACAGTACTTAACTCTAAGGTCTGACGACGGCAGCCCGAAGTCGGCAATGGAAAAAAGGGATTTTCTCAAGAGCTATTATTCTTTTCTCCCTATCTGATACTGAAAAAAAAAAATCCAGGGTACCCAACATTTTCCTTGTGGAGAAGGTATCTATGATACGGCGGGAAGGCACTTGGGTGCTTGCCTGCATGACCGTGTCTGGACATAATAATAATAATAATCTTTACTAAGTACTCATAGACATTACAAAATTGGAATGACATATGGTACACAGGAGAATGTTTCTTATTTATAGGTTACAAACAGAGTATGTCGCAGTGATCTTACATATTAGACATCATTACGCCCCATTGCTTGGCCTCCGTCAGGCAACAGGAGTCGCTGCCATCGTATATACATATTAGACCGTTTGTAGCCAGGGCCATTACGGATGGCTTTTATTAATGAGTTGTTGGAGTTTTCAATCCTGTTTTTTTAGGCTCCATGCGCATTTCCTGGTCCTGACTTTG
>LQNS02278129.1:6519640-6543138 GCA_001587735.2 Parhyale hawaiensis | reverse complement strand
GCATTGAATGCGTGTCTGCTAGCTTCGTGAAGTTCCCGAACATGTTCATTCCAGCCTGGCACGTTTTTCCTACGCCTGTTGCATGTAATGCCGAATATACGACGCCCTGATTCAAGAATGGCTGATTGTATGTCAGACAAGAGCACACACAGCCCTTCTTGAGAGGATGTATCGATATTATTTATATTTTCCTCCAGGCAATCATCCAAGCTAATCTGGAAGGCACGGACAAGATTTCTATAATTGAAATTCCACTTTACGCGCTCACAGGACACGTGTTCCTCTCGCACCTCAGTCGGTGGACGGCTTATGCTAATATCACAGAAAAGAGTCAAATGGTCAGATAGCGGAGTATAGGGCCCTACCTTACAATTTACAATACAATTTTGAATATTCAGAGAGACAGCGATGTGGTCAGGCCAACTGACATCATCTCTATTATTAATGTGGGTAAATGTATTAGGAGGGAGCATGGAAACATCGGTAAATACAATATCATTTTCCAAGAATATGTCACGCAGCCTACCGTACATGGCAGTGCCAGGGCTGGCGTTGCAATCTCCCAAGACAACAACATTCGAAGTTGCCGTTGTTTTAAGGATTCCCTCCAGTACTGCAATATATTTTTTCTGATGGTCTACACTATATGAAGCATCTGGTAAGTACACATTTAAAAATATGACTTCAGTTTCTAACGTTTTATAGGTTACGCCTATTATTCTAGCGTCATATTTATACACACTTCAACATTTTTCGCAACATTGTTAGACCATAGGAATGAGAGCCCACCACTTGCCCTGCCAACCTGAATTTTCTCGGTGCTGTTCATAATAGCTCTTGAGGAAATCCCATTTTTTTTTTCATTATGGCCGCCAACGTCTGAGGCCACTTGGACCTAAGAGTCAAGTACTGTTGCGGTCTATGGTACTGATATAGAAATGTGGAACACATGAACAAAGGCATCATTAATGCTCAGGTGAAAGGCAGACCGCAATGGATGAGAAGAACAAACGATAACATTATTGACTAGCAAAGACGGTATGCAAAGCAGATGCACCAAAGCGCTAACTAGGCAAAGGTAACCTCTTTTCTTTCGTAGAGCTCCAATACAATTAACACAGGATGAGTAAAAAACAACGAATAATATAACGGCATACCGATATCCTAGTCTACGCTTCTTGTATCTTCCTAGAAATGACTCATTTTAAAGTTGTGAAATGCAGGAAAAAGGTCAATGAATCCATGCCACATTTGGTTGGCTATTACATGACCGTGATACTGGCTCATCACAATCAAATTACGTATAGTACATTATGGTCAATATCATCTAACAATATAATAACGACCAATGTAGATTTGTTTGTTCCTGTTGCCTCTGCCAAGGCTAAGTTTTTGTAGGGGCTGGTTTGTCTATTTGTTGGTCACCAAGATAACTCAAACAGTTTTAAATGGATCTTCATAAAATTTAGAAAGATTCTTTTTCAAGTTAGGTAAGGCAGAAAATTTACTAACTATCACGGATGATCCATAGTTTGTCAAGTTTTTTTGTACTGTAAACTCAAACAGTGATATTGTCAGATCTTCATGAAATTTATATGAACTGTTAGGAATGTTACGAAGAGCAAATGGCGAAATTTTTGTGATGATCTGTTGGTCCGCTTGCCTCCATATTAGTGAGGAGCGTTCTCCAAAAAGTTATTCATTAATCTTCTTGAAATTTGCAGAAATTTTCAAAATGCTTAAAGACACAAACGATCAAACTTTGGAGATGAACTGTTGGTTTATTTGCATTTTGACAATATGTTTTTCTTATTGTTTGCTAGAAGATACTTTAAAACGTAATGGACGGAGATACACTGCCAAGAATTCCCTTGTGTTCGCTTGTTTTTATATATCTACAGTACTTTGGACAATGTTCAACAATTTTCTCTACTGATGATCGACTCAATTTTTGGGTGACATCAAATCAGCTCAAGTATGGATATTTTCAGGGCTTTGACTGCATTGGTTGCATAGCAAATACAGTAGTGCACTAAAATAGGACATTACATTTCCAGCCATCACCTGGAGCCTGGTTATTTTTTACCTGTTTATATAGAGCACGATAGAATCGCTAAAGTTTCCAACCTGGCCTAATTACGCCCATTTTCTTCAAGCATGAAAGATGGTCAGATAAACTGATAAGCAGATATATATAAAAATTTTCATTGTCTCTATTACATTAGGTAGTTTCAGCCTCCATGTTACTTCAAAAGGGATCTCAAGGAGAACGTGAAGACATATACAGTGCGTTACCTTTGATTATGCAAACACAATATTTTTACTTATTTTTCAAGATAAGTGTCAAACATTTAAAATGTTATAAGTAAGTTAGTGCACAGGTATGTTGTAACTATAAAAACAATTGGAGAAAAATAAAACGGAGCCATTTCCCACGTTTTGGCAACAGTTGCTTATTGCACGTGGTTCTGCTGTTACGCCAGATTATACATCACTTTCTAGTCAACATGGGCAAGAATAACGGTCTAACCAGTGAAGAAAAGATCAAAGTGACCTCGTTTTTGGCTTCTGGTAAGACAACACTCGAAGTTTCCAAGGATTTACAGCGTGATCACCGAACAATTAATGCGTATACAATTGAAGGTAAGGTCAACCGGAAATCTCCGGATAGAGCCTCTAGGAGGAAATTGACTGTTCGAGATATGCCACATTTGAAGGTTTCTATGACTAGAAAACTTTCTACAAGTAAGGCGATATTTGAAGACGCTAGAGCCCCAATACAAAGCAGAAAGACAAGATGTGAGGTTTTGCAGGAGCTAAGGAAAGTGAAAAAGGCAATTAAACGACGACTTCTAACAAAAGCTCATAAAGAAAATAGGGTCAAATGGGCTGAAGAGAACATGAAAATTGATTTCTCCAATGTCACATTCACTGACGAATGCAGAACCACTCTTGATGGTCCAGATAGATGGGCGTCTGGATGGCTCCTCCATGACCGACCTCAACAGACAGGGCTGAATCGTCAAGAAGGAGATGGAGGTGGCCGGGATAGTAGGTGACACCCTTATTGGTTGGCAGAAGGGGTTAAACTGAATGCAGAAAGGTACTGCCAGTTTCTTGAAGCCAACTTGATAACATGGCTTAATGAGCAGACAATCGCACGAAGATCCGAATTGGTATTTCAGCACGATAACGCTTCCTCACACCGAGCAGTGGACACTGCTTACTTGCTTACGGCCGGAGGATTTAAATCAAAAAGGATTATTAGCTGGCCAACGAATAGCCATAATTTAAATCCCATTGAGAACCTCGGGGCAATGATCAAAAGGAAGGCCTATGAAGGTGGTCGGCAGTTTTCGAGCAAAGTAAGCCTGTGGAATGCAGTAAAACAGATGCAGATTCTATTCCGTCATCTGAAATATCCAACCTAACAAAGTCTGTTGATAATCGCCTTAAAAAATCATGAAAAATGGAGGTTGCCATGTTCAAAATTAACTTGCTATATTTACCACTACTGAACACTTATTCCAGTGTTTATTGAATTGTTTTGGATATAATTTCTTGGTTTTGGACGTTTAATAAAAATATTCCTGTTCACTTGTATTTATTTCCTCTTCATGATGTTTTTATTAACTTGTTGCATAATCTGAGGTAACAGAAAAAAAAAACTCGTAACTAATCAAATTGTATGATGAACTTAGCAAATGGCTAAATATTTATTTTATTTACATTAATAAAAATATTCCTGTTCACTTGTATTTATTTCCTCTTCATGATGTTTTTATTAACTTGTTGCATAATCTGAGGTAACAGAAAAAAAAAAACTCGTAACTAATCAAATTGTATGATGAACTTAGCAAATGGCTAAATATTTATTTTATTTACAAGTGCTGTTTATATTGGCAACATAGCCATACATTTAGTTAATATTGATATTTCAAAGTTAGACACTCATCTTGAAAAATAAAGTAAAAAATTGTACTTGCATAATCAAAGGTAACATACTGTAGTACGTCGACAGAAATGTGAAGCCGGCCCGAGGGCGTTCTTCACAGGATCACTGCACAGTGCGCATGAATTTGCAAATGAAAGCGAGTAAAGTTTGCGCGCAAGAGACCTGTAAAGCGAATTTGCAGATTCGTCAATGCTAACATATTTTATACAAAATTAAAAATAGAAAAACAGCCGAATATGAAACAGAGTCCGCCAATACAGAAGAACGTGCTAAATTACGGGATGTCACTTCACGCAGCTGGTAGTGCACGCTATTATTTCAAGTGAAGTGAGTTGTCATTTCACAAAGCGTAGAAACGTCTAAAGGCATCTTTTTTGTGACCACCGTATGAATGATTGCGCTTGATCTGTGCGTTTTTGAGACCACTTTTCGACGTGATTCTGAGAGCATCAACCGAGATCAGTGGTGAATATTGATCGCACCATGATTTCTTCTGCAGGCAGATCATGCATGATTAAAAGTGATTACAGCCGTTATACAAGCAAAAATGTAGAATCTGAAACGAAAGTTCGAACTGTTTTCTGATTTTGAAGGAAAAATTAAATACTTTAATTATATTTGTTTGTAATATAGCTTTCCAGAATGTAGTTTCGTTAGTTTTATGGCTGTGCATGTTCAAAATGCGTTAAATACTGCTAGCTCACTTATGCATTGACGTCAAATACATAAAAATTCCTAAGAAATTCATTCCCCACTATCTTCCATTTAAATACGAGACAAATCTATTTTTGGAAACAAAGATGGCATCTCTGGTTTGTTTACAGAATCATTGAACGTTCTTATGATTTCAATGATCACGATGATCACGGTCTCGGTGATTATGATGACGACAGTGGCCACAAACAGACGCCCTATATGGGACCTATAATTCTAATGTAAACAGACAATTGTGCGGCTGATAAGGCATGTAATCGATACTAATATTACCGCTTCCTCCTTTCCTACAGTAAGTGCCGAAACATACATTTTTTATGAGTTAAGACTGTTTTTTGTGATTTCCTTGGGTGACTTGCAAATCTTTGTAGGATGCCAGTTCACGCTCTCGTGGTTATTCACGTAGATTTATTGGAACGCATCTCGCGTGAACTAGCAAGTTCTGCTGAGTAAAGTAAACTGGGCTTAAAGCACATTGCACTTATAGGTAACGATTCAAAAAGTGGAGTTCGGCCGCTATGAGCATTCGCTCTAATACAGCTACTCCGTTCAAAAAAGGAACAAAGAAACGAGTTTACTCTTACCTGCCCATCAACTATACAGATGATAGGCTCTTCCTTCACATAAACTTCAGTCAATTCTTGCTTCATCTGAAGACCTTGAATTGGAGCAGAAGCAGCACCTGAAACTAGCAATGAAACAAAACAGTTGAAACAAATTCATACACTCTACAACAGAGGTGTGGCGTTTTATTTACCAGCAGTAGATGGTTGAGTGCAGCGTTTGCATGCTCTAGTAAATGAGGCCGCCTTTTTACCACGCATGGAAATTTGAAAGGCTGGGCTTACGGAATCAACATTTCTGGCCACCACATTCGACTGCGTGGACACTGATCTCAACTTAATGAGAATGATAGAGAGGTAGCTGCGACATAAGCTTCCCGTCTGTGACGCCACAGCTCTTGTCAGTTTGTGGATAATTACAGGTATGAACTCAATTCAAACCTAGCAAGCATCTATTTCCAAACACCCCATTTGGGAGTGAAGGCTAGTTGACTTTACCACCAAGAGACTAAAGCTCAACGCATAGAGAAGACGGCGGCTCGGCTCTTTCATATGTCATTACGGATCAGGACTGACAAGATGTAGCTATGTATTGCCCGGTTGGTTTGAAGCACTTTCAGGTGGCGTGAAGCAACTGGGTTACAGCGATAACAGAATGTGTGTGGCAAGTCAGCTGATGCGCTACCAATCAGATGGCGTGCATTCATTATTCTGAAGCGCAAGTAGCAGTAGAAGAAAGAGCATGATTTCGAGCGCTTAAGAAGTCAACTATGTCATTCCGCGCTTACATCTCAAGCTCGACATGAACTCAAGAACTATAACGGTACTCTACATCTCAACGTATGACGGAACCCTACGATTGACAGAAAAATAAGGCGTGAATCATCTCAAAGCGACGAAAATGGAAGAAAGAAGACTGGAACACTCGTGAGAAGAGCCCCGTTCGTGGCTCGGAAGTAAGTAGGAGCCCGATAAGATTGGGCACGTATGGCTATCGGCAGCCTACCTCGCGAACCATAAGGGAAAATAGAGAAGACCACTCTAACTTTACAAACAAACCATACCCGTAGAGATTGCGGTAAATCTCCCGCGGAATGTCATTTGAGTTAACCTTAGAGTCGTAAGGACCCCTGATATTCTGACTGGCATTGGGTTAGCTAAAATATAAGGGGAGATAAACAAGGATTTCTGTTTGGGATCCTTGTAGTGTGAAAAGAGGGAATGCCAAATATTTTACGAGAATTTTATATTCATATCCAGGTCGGCAAATTGGCCTATTTACAGTTACTGCGCACGTAATCTGTTTCATTGGAAGAGCAAGATTAACAAGCTCATACAGCCTGCCTATACTGTCTTATCCGATGCTTGTAACTTCATGATTTTCATGCTCCCCTTAGTGCACGGGAAACGAAGTAATATCCAACGAGTTCTCTCATTTAACCGAGCACACCGGGACACTTGCGCAAAGCGTTCAAGGACAAGGTTCGATGAATAGATCGCTTTTCTTCGGGATACAAAGATATGGTACATCACAAGGCAGTAAGTTCCATGATGCAGTAACAATAGTGAATTGGGGCTTAGGTATTCATCAGGAACGCTGGAAAATTAATTATAGCATACAGTCATCATTAGTAAGTTCAGCATCTTTTAAATAGTATACCCGGCAACATCAGCTAGTAAACCAATTGGTAAGCAGAGTTTCCAAGTCGGGTGATCTAACAAGTGACTTCGACTCCTGAACCTCCCATCTAACTCCAAATCCTGGTATTGATCAGAGCCAGACTTAGACTCCTTACCATAATTAAAACCTTCTAAGAGGTAGGTATACATTAACCAGCTACTCACTACGAAAAACATCCTGCTAATTTAAGCTAAGAAATATTTTTGATTGAAATTGACAGTCTCAACTTGTGTAATGTATCATTTAGAACCTGAAATTTTATCCAGGAATTTATATATAAAAAAGCTAATTAGCACTTAGCAAGTAAAGCACTCACAACGACCTTGGGAAAAGCTCAGCTTGATCCAAGACGGAGCACTATGAAGCCAAAATTGCAAATATTGGCCACTGAAGACTCAGATGTTTCAAGCGTAAAATAAATAAAGACCGCATCTAATCATTTCAAATGAGCTAGTTGATCTGAAACAGTGATATCATCCAGATGATAATGGTACTGAGCAGTGGCATTGCTCTAGATGCTGTGATTGAAGTAAGAATGGGTTAGTTAGTGATAAACTTTGTTTAACCTCCGTAGCCGCAACTCAGGCGTTCCAACAGAGATGAGTGCGTAGTATTCAAATACCACATAATTTGTCGCGTGGCCTACGTGCGCTACCCCGGGCAGGAAACAAGGCGCAAAGCATAGAAAGAGACACTCGAGTGGTCGGTCTCTTTCACGGCCTTCCACACGAGAGAGATGGGAGAAGTCCCGCGGACTAGGTGTGCTATCTCGATCGACAACCCACCTCACGGAACAGAAACGGAAATGGAGAACCTTCTTAACTTTACAAAACTAAGCTCGTCAGCAGGAACTGCAGCCAGATGCAACGCCTCCTGTGGAGAAGCTACTCGAGTTTGCCCAGTAAGAAAGGGACTTCGGATTCTAAAGAGTAACAAAAGGTAAGATAACAGTTAACTTCCATGCAAGGTAACTTCACGACTCTCATAATTTGTGGATTGGGAGGCCTAAGCTCTAGATATTTTGGTATGGCCCATTCTGTATGCAATCAGGCGTGTTCAATGAGACGATGAGATGGAAAGCAGGGAAGAAAGAAAAAATAAAGATCATTCTGAATAATGTTACAATGTCGAAGATTGAAAGACACGAACACACTGATAGCAGCTTACTCTATCACAGTTGCGCTCAGGTTTCTGCTCTGCCCTGATGTCATACCGACATAGGATCGGACTGGCGGATTCCGACTCCTGCCCCGAGTGCCACCGCGCCCCCCATACTGTAAACCACCTGTTTGAGTGTCCCGCCCACCCTACCGCCCTCCTTCCTACCTCTCTATGGGACAGCCCTCTATCTGTGACTGACTTCTTGTGTTCCCTACCTTCCTTCTCATACCTTCCGCCACACGCCCGACCCCCTCCGGAGCCGCCCCCTACGTAACTACAACAACACCACACGAACCGACAGCCATACCTAGGTACATGACAGCAACATTCAACACTGAAGCTTGCAATACCTTACAATTGCTGCCAAGTATTGGAAGAGAAAGATTATAACAAAAACTGCGCAGCACCGCACCTTTTGAGGCCTCACGATCATCATTTCCGTACAAAGCAGCGCCCACCTCCTCCACGCCGCCACGCACCAAATCCGTTGAATCTTCATCAAGAATTGTTTCCTTCTTTATCATACGCTCGACGGCAGTGGAGGCTGCAGGGTCAACAACCAGCCCAGGCTCACAGAAGACGGCACCAACAGTTGCCTGGCAAGTATATTTGATCCGCCATATAACTTCTGTCTCAGTACGTTAGATTAGACTAGTTTCTTGCATCATTAAATGACAGCACAAATTTTCTACTTATAATAAGTGCTTAACTGAAGCTCTTATTTCCCCTTTTGTTGTCTACCAAAAACTCAATTTGGGAGCTTTGATATCCACTCTCTTTGCTGTAAATGTTTACAGGCCCAGATAAACCGGCCTTAGGCACTAGATAATTCGTTATTTCGCGCTTTAGTTACCAAACATAGAACCGGATTATTCAACATTACGCCTTTTAGCAAATCCTTAATATCCCATATTTCAAATGAATATACCATATTACTAGGAAGCAATAGTCATCAAAATGCTAAAATTCATCCGAACTGCTAGGGTTACTCACATTAGATACAAATTTCCTAGCATTTCTCTTCTCCGCGAGAGTCAGCCTTCTCCTTCTGTGCTAGAATCTTTTCTGCGCTAAGCAGTGTCCAAGTATCCTATTACTGGTCTAGAAGCTGGGCCCGTCTGCTACATAATACCACTTTTGTGGTAAGAAGCAGTTTATGTAGCTAGTAAGCCCAGCTTCTAGACCACCATACCTCCTCCTCCCGCCTCACTATAGGCAGTTTTTCCTTTTCTCTTTCATCTAGCTCAGCTCGGAACTGGCGTCTAGCCTACCTCTACCTCTATATATAAACTTCTCGCCTCCGTTAAGGCTCCGTTGGGCCTCCGTTAAGGCTCCTTAACGCTCCGTTTAGAGAAATGGCGAAATTTTCAACTAATTTTGTTTATTTATTTTTTCTTTTATCCAGTTCCTCTAGAATTTTACATCTTGATGAAGTGCTAACTCTGACAGAGAGGTAAATCCTATTACTGGTCTAGAAACTGGGCTTACTAGCTACATAAACTGCTTTTTACCACAAAAGTGGTATTTTGCAGAATTCAAAAAGCTAATGAATAGTCCATAGATTTACATGACTGCAATCTCATATCAAAGAAACGTTAGTCTGAGGGAGAAATCTTACCCATATCTTATATCCAGACAGTGTAACGGAAAAAACGTAAGTTGATACATAAATTTGCATTGTGAATTATGTACTCATATTATTATTATCAAAACTTAACGCTCAGGTCCCAATGGACAGGTAACATAACACCGGGAAGCCCAAAACGCTGCTAGAGGAAATCCAACATAAAGCCATTGACAGCTGACTTAAACGTCTGAAGGCCAACAAACCCCAACAGACCAGGGTACGAAGCACCGACCAAACTGATGAGCTCAGCACTTAACTGGATACTGAAACTAGACACATGATCGACTCAGAAGTTCATTCCTAGAGAGAAGTTTAGGCCTAGGCTGCACTTTCCTCTAGCTCTTTCAATTGATAATTGATACTTGTAAAGCAATATCAGACTTCAACTTATGCTTTTTCAACTATTACTGCTGTATTCATTTCTCAGACAAATATGTTGCAGAGATTCCGGAATATTCAATAAACGATTGCTCTTGGTTTATTAACAAAGCGGCAGAGTATGTAACTAAATGTGAACTCCTACAAACTGCCACGTGTGCCATCAGTTTACATGTACGGCACAGAACAACTTTTTTTGGGTTTTTGGTAGGTTTTCTGTTTCAATTGACTGCAATCAAGCGACTGCTGCTTGCTCTAGCCATCAATTGCTTATGTTTCTTTGAAATTGCGGCTCCTCGTTTAATTGAATGGCAGTGGTGACTGAAATATGCAATAGAAAGCAACCTTAAAAAAGGCTACGGTATATGCATAGCAAGTGTTCATTCACAAAGTAGATACTTTCATCAGCTGAAATATAACTATTTAGTTCATGTTAGTCTTCAGTAAAGAGGCTTGATGAAGTAGGCATGAGAGTGAAGATAGCAGGGCCTTCAACATTTTTTCACAAAGAGACAGCTGAAGGCCCGAGAGTAAAGCAGACTCCCATTTCTTAATACAGTTATTTATCAACTGTAATTGATGGGCTACTACATACTTATCAAGCTAAACACTAAGATGTCAATGCTATTCAGGGAGGTAAACTAAATAAATAAGTGTTAAGAGTCCAGCAAAGAGAACGGCAACAAAAGCACAGCCTAATATTGTAAATAAATCAGGTTCAACAGTTAAATTCAAAGTATAGCAAGTCATACAAATATAATCGTCAACTATAGTATCCAAACATAGAGTCCCAACACAATCTGGTATTTTGAGCAGACATCTCCGAGGCTCAACACAATAGGTGAGATGAAGCTGTACTTTCTTCCCGAGGTTTTAGATGACTCACCTCACATTGGTCAAGGGAGGCTCTTTCTTGCTTCACAGTCAGAAGTTCAGGAGGGGTAGGGGGTTCCATTTTTTTGCAAGGACTATGTAAAGAAAATGGATCACACAGCAAATCAGCCTAGTACAGTACATTAACTTTAATTATACAAAAACAATGTCTTTATTTATTCTTCAAGATAAGTGTCATACATTTAAAATGTTATTAGTAAGTTAGTGCACCATGTTGTAACTATAAGAACAATTATAGAAAAATAAAACGGAACCGTTTCCCACGTTTTGGCAACATTTGCTTATCGCACGGGGTTCTGCTGTTACGCCAGATTATGCAACATCATTCTCTAGTCAACATGGGCAAGAAAAGCGGTCTAACCAGTGAAAAAAAGATCAAAGTGACCTCTTTATTGGCTTTTGGTAATACAATAGTCGAAGTTTCTAAGGAATTACAGCGTGATCACCGAACAATTCAGACAAATACAATTGAAGGTAAGGTCAACAGGAAATCTCCGGATAGAGCCTCTAGGAGGAAATTGACTGCTCGGGATATGCAACATTTGAAGGTTCAATGTCTAGAAAACAACTTTCTACAATTAAGGTGATATTTGAAGACACTAGAGCCCCAATAGTAACAAGAAAGAAAAGATGTGAGGTTCTGCAGAAACTAGAGAAAGTGAAGAATGCAATTAATCGACCACATCTAACAAAAACTCATAAAGAAAATAGGGTCATATGGGCTGAAGAGAATATGAAAACCGATTTCTCCAATGTCATATTTACTAACGAATGCAGAGCCACTCTTGATGGTCCAGATGGGTGGGCGTCTGGATGGGTCCTCCATGACCGACCTCAACAGACATGGCTTAAGCGTCAACAAAGTGGTGGAGGTATAATGTTTTGTGACGGGATAGTACGTCACACCCTTACTGGTCCATTTAAAGTGGCAGAAGAGTTAAACTAAATGCAGAATGGTACTGCCAGTTTTTTGAAGCCAGCTTGATCCCATGGCTTGATGACCAGACTATCACACGCAGATCGAAATTGGTATTTCAGCACGATCACGCTCCCTCACACTAAGCACGGTACAGTGCTAACTGGCTTGTGGATGGAGAATTCAAATTAAAAAGCATTATGACTTGGCCAGAGAATAGCCCCGATTAAAATCTCATTGAGAACCTCTGGGCAATGATTAAAAGGAGAAGGAAAGTCTATGAAATTGGTCGGCAGTTTTCGAGCAAAGTAAGCCTGTGGAATGCAGATCGCCTTATAAAAATTATGAAAAATGGAGGTTGCCATGTTCAAAATTAACTTGTTATGTTTAACACTACTGAACACTTATTTCAGTGTTTATTGAATTGTTTTGGTTATAATTTCTTAGTTTTGAACGCTCAATAAAATATTCTTGTACACTTGTAGTATTTCCTCTTTATGACGTTTTTATTAACTTGTTGCACAATCTGAGGAAACAGTAAAAAACTCATAAACAAGCGAATTGTATGATAAACTTAACCAATAGCTAAATATTTATAAGCGCTGTTTATATTGGCAACATAGCCATACATTTAGTTAATATTGATACTTCAAAGTTAGACACTCATCTTGAAAAATAAAGTAAAAAAATTCTATTTGCATAATCAGAGGTAAGGTACTGTAGATTTTTTGAAAAAATTTGAAAAATTAAAGAAAAAAACAGAAAATGCCATTAAAAAATCGTGATGCTTCATTGATCCCACATTCATTGTTAATTTGTTCACAAAGGATCCAGTACAACTACAAACATGAAGCAACATAAAAATTAGCAACATTGGGATCAGTTCTACAAAGCAGCATAAGCTTTTCTTTCTGACATGCATTTTTTTTTCTTAGCAGTTGATAAGGTATCACTCATGACTTAAATTTCGTTTCTGCATCATATTATATAAGTAGAAATATTTTGACTCGAGCAAAAAGATGCTCACTGCCGGTCTTAGCATTTCTACTGCACTACGAAGTAGGTATGTTTTACCAACGCACAATGTTCAGTATGAATTCAGATACAGATCACGAAATAATTTTTAAGGCATAAAGTACACAAAGTAAACTATGAAGCTGAATGAATGGGTCTCCAACTACATATTTAATTACAAATAAACACAGGAGCACTTCATCATTTTCAGGGAAAATACCACTTCAGAAACATCAAATCAAATAAAGAGAGACAGGATAAACACGAATAGCATAGTGAATGGATCAATCACTGAATCAAGGATAGTGAAGGCACTAGCCTAACAAATACAGATTAAATACCTACCGCATATTTTCTGTAGTTCAACACCTTGCTTTTTACACAAAAGCCGTGAAAACAAAAATTTCCGACTCAAAACTGTTCAGGTGTTTACACCATAACTCGATTGCAAACTAAACTATTAGCCATCACGCAATACGCGTCTCAACCGTAATCTCCTTATCAAAGACAATAACGAAAACCTCTAAGGATTTAAACCCCTGGACCAAAGTGTCATCTGTCCTCAGAGGAGTCAAAAGTTAGTCCGCCAAGAGCAGGATCCAAGAGAACCTTACCCTGGAAGTTTCCGTGTGTAGTTCTCAGACACTGCGACAGGTTAGAAATAGAAATTATAGTGGAATGATGTTTTCTCATATGGAGTAAAAAATTTGGCATTTTCCAGATGTACTGAAAAAGAAAAATCGTATATTTGGGCTCACGCTATAGACGTTTGCTCCCTATACACAGGGCAAATATTCACTATCTTGCTGTGTCCTCATAAACTAATAGACACAAGAGACGAGTCCTCTCTCTTTAATCCATCTATGTAACAAAATCGTCTTTTACCTTAGATGACGTGTAGAAAAATATTTTTAATTAATATGAAGCAAAGCATTATTGACGTAAATTAAGTTCCTTGCGGCGTATCTTACCTTCCAATGGATAAGCCATCAATACAACTATGTTTTTCTGTTGAAGCAAAAACTCGCAAACTGGAAGAATCAATTGCGTCTACCGCGCCGTGAAAAATCATCGCTTTGTCTGTGCTTCGCTGATCAGCTATTGGATTTACAAGTGGTGAATTATTATTATTATTATCGAGGGGATTTCACAACCCAAATTTTTGGGACGGTTGAGCTATGTTTAGCTCTACGCTCTAGCGCCGGGTCGCATCCCACAACCTAAGATTTAGAGCACTTAGCGAATGATGGGTGCTATTCGAAATGTCACCGGTACAGAGACTGCGAAATTTAAACACTTACTGGACGCATGCTTACTGAAAGTGCCAGATAAACCTGCTGTAAGCGGCTACGTGAACTGTGGGGATAACTCGTTGTNTAACTCGTTGTTAGCCACCCCGCTGGTCACGGACTGCAGCATCACCTCTGCACAAGATGGGCGGCGTGCGTAACGTCGCCTGGACCTCGTCCGAAGTATCATCAAAGGTATCAAAGGTATTCCAAGCAGAGCGTTTTCTGGAGGGTTCCTGGACGGAGATGGCCGCACTTCAGCTCTAGCAGGGCAGTCTTAAGATTCTTGGACATGGCCCCTACAGCTCCGATGACAAATAGGACGACGTCTACCTTCATCAGCCATAGTCGCTGGAATTCGATGGCAAGGTCCCGGTACTTTTCCTTTTTCTTTGTTTCCTTATCCACGATTCTAGATTCGAAGAGGATTGAGACGTGGATCAGTTTAGCCGACTTCTCCTGTTTGTCTTTCACGACAATGTCCGGTCGGTTGGCGTGAAGTGCTCGATCAGTATCCATCCGCTGTCCCAGTAGATTTGCACGGCTTCGTTTTCAATCGCGGGCGGGTTCGTGCTCGTACCCCCTCTCACTGACCGGGAAGTTATGGATCCACAGGAGGGTCCAGTGGAGGTATCGAACCACTTTATCGTGTCTGCGCTTGTAATCCTTGTGCGCCAGCACTCCGCATTCGCTTAACACGTGGTTGGTGGTTGCGTCCGAGCTCTTGCAAATTCTACAGATAGTAGGCACGTTTCTCCAGTCGATCTTGTTTTGTATGTACCTGGTTCTGAGGGCTTGCTCTTGAGCTGCCAGAATGGTCCTTCTATTTCCCGTTTCAGCTCACCCCTCAGGAGCCAGTTCCCTGAGTCGGGGACTATTTTGTCCAGAACAGCTTCGAAGTAGTGGCCGGACATCTTTATGCTCTTTCATTTGTTAGTCTGATCGAGGCGTCGTCGCTGTGTGAACTGGTCAGCCGTTTCAGTCTCTTTCAGCAACTTCGCCTCGATTAAGCAGCGTACCCATGGGTCATCGCTCTCTCTGAAGTGCTGAGAGAGAGCGCGTTTTTCCGTTTCGACACAGTCCTCTACGCTGATGAGGCCACGGTCCCCCTCTCTCCTATTATTATTATCATTATTATTATTATTATTATTATTAACTCCATATTAAACCACCGCACCCACACAAAGTGTGATCCATGCAGTGAGGCTCGGTGCGGCCGCCGTGAAGCGTAACACACCACGGACGACTAAGAGCTCAATGACGCATTAGCTATTTGTCTCCAGTTGGCCATGTGCGCTACTAAGAGCAGGGAAACAAGGCGCAAAGTATAGAAAAAGACACTCGAGTGGACGGCCCTTTTCGTGGCCATTCACAAGAGAGAGACTAGAGAAGTTCCCCGGAATAGGTTGGCTATCTCGATCGACAGTCCACGGCAAGGAACAGAGAGGGCAAAAGGGAACCTATCTAAATTTAAAAAAATAACCTCGTCAGCAGAAACTGCGGCCAGCAGCAACATCCCCTGGACAGTAGGCACTCGGGACCCTTGGGTTCGTGAGGCCCAAATAAATTGTGGAAGGGAAAAGACCCGCCAGAATATACTCCTGAGGGCTACACGTCGTGAACAGACACCAAAGAAATATTTCGCTGCTCGAAGAAGGTTATTAAAAATCAAACTCCGTAACAACGCTAAGAGTAGCTGCAAATATCTTCATCGTTTCGATTTTAAGAAATGTTTCGAGCAAGAAGTACATTCAGATAAAGAGATAAGGATACTACTTTCGCTATCTTCTGCAATTAGGTCATCGATTTCCATGAAAACGCAACTTAGTTACAAAATCTGCAACGCGGTCTGTTTTTCGCTCATCTATTTCGTTAGTTGCAGCGAGCTTCAGAGTCAGATCAGCATGCGTACAGAGAGCATATGATCGCTGCCTTTCCCGCTCCTAAGATGTTTATTTGCTATCGTCGTGATTGACGGCACAGATCTAATGGTGCAAAACAGTTACACCTCAGCACTCGTACAACACCGGGGGAGCGTGCAATATCCCCGGACAGAAACAAAGTTTTGTCCACTGCGGTGCATATACAATAAAAATCAGCATCATCATAGCAGTAAACAATAGCAGAGGAATAAAGATGTTTTTAAAGTTTTTTCTGCTAAATATATTTCACCATATTAGCCACCGGACCAACGACATGAGCAATAAAAACTTACATTTTGTTTTACTACAGACAAGCAGCGCAGCACAAAAACGGTGGGAAATTGTACAATAAATTCTTGAAAACGATACAAAATTAACAAAAGTTGCGCATAAGTATTGTCGATTCATTTGCCAGCGAATATAAATAATACAATGATTTTACGCCTATATTGGATTTTTGAACTCTAAAATAAGTTAGGTAAAAGAAGTTAAAGAATAGAAAATTATCTATTCCACTACTGGGTGCCAGGAAAAGTTTTACACTTCATCAACGGAGAGAATTACCGCTTTACACCTTGTGCAAAGTGGTCCTAAACTTAGCCCACCAAAAGCTGATTAGGAGTATCACATTCCGACACACATTTGACAGGTTTATAACAACATACGTTCTGAAAACATCTACAGAGCATCTAGAGAAACATTTACAACTCTAAGGCTATGAAGAATAATTATAATTGCACAATTGCAACACGTGATCTTCATACTGGTTTTTGAATACGTTGTTGGATATTGGGTTAATGATTATATAAGAGTTCTAATAACATGATGAATACCTTTAAAAAATAGTTGAACGGTTGTAAACATCAATACGCACGTTTTTGTTTGGCGAATGGAGCGCCTTATTTCATGATTTTGGTGGGGAATAAGTGAGTCATAATAGTTTTGACACATTGCAGAATGGTTACGTATAAGTTATCAGAAAAAACGTAGGCAAAGAATAATTGTATATTGTACATCTTGACATCGCACAATTTGTAACGCATATATAATATATAGCTATCACTCCAATGCATTAATGGTATATCAAGTTTTCGTTAGCATGAAGTATTCGCCTTATATATTTTAGTATCTATATTATAATTCTGCTTGCTCTTCCGTTAGGTTGTACGACCGCGACGCTTTCATCAATATCAGATAGGTGAAAATTAGAGCATCCTTGATACGACGTACGAAAGGATGAATAAGAGAAGAGTCACGTTCAAATTTAAGCTGCTACTGGTTGCAGGTCTTAAATTGAAGATATACTGCAAGACTTGAAACAGTTTTCACCCTCCGTAAGCAAGAAACGAGTTCGAGGGCATCATAATTGAAGAACAATGTTCTTGTTCTCTGGAATTTCCACATGTTCCTTGAGTATTAGAGAGGGGAAAATTAGAGTACCTTACATACCATCTCCGGAGGGATCGTGTGCCAAACTTTCATTTTCTAAGCTGCTTCTGCTCGCAGGTCATAGGTAGAATATTTGATGCCGAACACTTGGAACATATTTTTACACTTCGTATGCACGATACGCATCTGAGGTAACTCACCTTTACTCACCTTTGCGGCCCCAATAGCCAGCACAGCAAGGGGCCAACACAGCCAAGCACGCCAACCACCAACGCAAAGACCCACCACAAGACCGGAGAGTAAGGTTGGAATGTGTGCTTATAGCTATCAAAATCACAGCTCACAAACCACAAAATGATCTTCCCCCCCACTTCCCCACAGTCAGTGCTGCAGATTATCATTCAAAACAAACCACAAAAGTCAACCAACCCCAACCAAACAACCAACACCCCCACCAAAGAGCACAAGCAAGATCCGCTCACCGGCAACACGGCAGCACCCCAACACTGCAGCAATCAAAGCCCCAAGTGAAAAGCAACCCGCACGGAACAGGTGTCACTAGAGAACATTGCTTTTGTTTTGTGAAACTCCCACGGCTTTCAGCTAGTCTCGTCTGATTTAGGAACATGGAAGTTAAAGGCTGCGCTCTAGACGATATTTTATACAAAGAAAAAATGAGCTAATGAATAATGAGTTTCAATGAATCACAAGTTACATACTAGTAACTGTACACAGCGTATAATACACCAAAAACTCTACTGAGTTATCGACCCGCTTCTTCAATATGGGCTTTAGAGCTCAGCTTATTATTAAGAATTAAACCAAGATATCATATTCGAGACATCGATTTTAATTTTTCATCACTGAGGTGAACAGAAGGTAACTCCGTGCGACAGCATGAAGTAAGTAACTTAAGGTCAGGATATAGTTGGGTTAGTTTTACAGAATCTTCATACACAAATAGTCTACGCAAATTAACTACAGTACTTCAAAGATACAGAGTATTAATTATGGCTAGGTTAAAATTGAGTCTACAAGTAAAAAATGTTCCATCATCTGCAATTAGAACACATTTCATTTAAGGGTAGTTATTTATATCATTAAAAAAATTTTGAATAAGAACGGACGAAAAACTTGAGATTTGACATTAATACAGAGTACATACAGGCCTCTGTTGGATAGAGAACTTTCAATTTACATATTAGATGAAACACGAATAATGTAATGGACAATTTTTAACAATAACAATCGATTAACTGTATTAAACGCCATCCTTATGTCAAGGACTAGACACATGGCATCCGATGTTGTATAAAATTTTGAGCAAAAACTGAACTGTTGGCTAGAAATTGCACTATGAGTCACAACAATTCAGTCAATCAGCAGGGAAGCATTTAAAAACGAAAACTATTGTGCGTTGACAATGTTTGATATTTGTCTGTAATTTGTTACATCGTTAGAGTTGCACGTTTGAAAATTAAAATAACATGAGCATGTTGTAGTACTGTATATTGGGAGACTTACCTGTCTCAAAACACAAATTGAAAGTGTAAAATAGGATCAACTATATAATAACAACTTTTATAAGAAGAAAATGTGTATATTATTTCAATTACAACATTTGCCGCCAAACTACTTGAGTATTTAAATTGAGCTATTTTGAATAAAATTTATGCCAAACCATTCGAGTATTTGAGCTGAGCTATTTTGAATAAAATTTACACCAAACCACTTGAGTATTGAAACTGAGCTATTTTGAATAAAGTTTAACTCAATTTTGAGTCTCCGCAGAGAACCAACCTCTTCTTATACACTAAGCGTGACGTCAAGGAGATTGTATAAGCCAGAGACGTGTAATCGTGCAGAAGAGTCTATAACATAGTTGATATGGTAGATAGCTCCAGTGAAAGCAGGGAAGAGGAGGAGGAAGAAGAAAGTAAAAATTCAGCAACTTGGGTACTGTGGTACTTGATGGCGGACGATTTTATAGTACAGTATTTATAAGTCCTGACAAGGGCTGCTTAGTTCCGAACTAACCTACAGATAGCTCTATTGCTGAGGCTTTTAGATAGGACATTTTTTGGGAGCAAAGGAAAAAACGGCCTGTGAGTCTCCAGACCAAGATCACAAGAAAAGGATAGGAAAAGGGGAATCGAAAAGAGAAAGAATCTGTTAAGAACGTGGTTCACGGACACGCTTATAATTCAATTAAGAGGTAAGAGACCGAACTCATAATTTAGTACTAAAGAAGGTTGGGAAGAAATATTAGCCATGATTCTGCAAATTCAGTTTCGATGTAGGGAAACGGTACAGTTCAACGATGTCCTGAGGCATATATACGGTATTCCTAGTCAGTCAAACCTGAGACGTAAGAGGACAAAGTTGAACTTGAAAGTCAGTTTCGCGCTGCAAGTGAGCAATGGCGGAGGTACAACAAGGTAGTAGTAGCTACATAAAACGATGGAGTTCATTAATTTTCTGCACGATACAGAAAAATAGGACTTTCTGCCATAATGGGGTCTTCTCTTGACCCAAGGGCCTGGAGTAAGTTAGGCAGTATTCGAGGAACAATTATCGGGAGAATGGCTAGGCCTGATAAAGACGATCCAAACTCAAATGGTCAAAATTCGTCAAAATTCAAGTACTGGCATTATAAGCTAAGCAAATGCATAGGAGTCGAGATAAGCGAGCTGGTTCTCGTGAAGAGGTCTTTAACTTAAGGATGTGATATCTTATTTGGGCAGAGATGGGACCGAACAACAGGTTGGTAATTCCCTGACATGAAAATAACTAGAACCTGCTATTGCAAGAAATGGGAAGGAACATGCTGAAAATCAATGGGAACCTTTAACCCGCGTACAACGTTGTTCTCACACGGGGTCAATGCGCACGGCAACAGCAAGCCGGAAACAAAGAGGAAGAAGAGAGTACCATCGGCAGAAGTAAGGCTATTGAATATGTCAACGTGGGGCGAAAGCCTAGGCGTTTCGAAGGCTCAGCACAGAAATAAATAATCCATAGGGTCTTCTGGGGACGCTTCCGTTTCAAGTTTTACACTTCTACTTCACTTTTTACATTTCAAAATGTTAACTGAGACAACACTCATGCTTCCGAACGTCTCCTCTACTGGTCCGCATAAAGTCCCTCTGCTCTGCAGCACATTGTCTAGGCTCTGACGCTGAAGCGTTAACTACTGGCTCCCTCCTTCCCTCCTAACACAAGGCTCATAGCTCTGAGCTCTGCGTTAATCAACTATGATGTTGTCCATTTTCTGCTATCTTGGTAGAATTTCTGCCTGAGGAGCTCTACAGTGTTCTACTGAAGAGTGACTATCTTAGGATGCCTATTTCATAAATCTCCGCAGTCCCGTCCTTATGGTGTTTTCTAACCAAGGAGCAGAGCTTACTCTTACTCCCTTTTATGCCGTTGGCTTCGATTGTCTGTGACACCTTGTTTACTTTAACTTTCAGCTATGATAAATTTATGGAACTAGTTGTGTCATTAGAACTAACAACTTTACTACCTCGCGCAACTTTAGCTACGACTGAGTCTGACACCTATGGTGCCTAAACTAAAATCTTCTTCATCTTCCTTCTCCACGAAGAGAGAACTTGTAACCATTAGCTAAGAGACATAAAATAGAGCATTTATGGAGCAACTATCAATCACAAGATCCAGTCCACAGGTGAAGCCAATCAGTTTAATACAACGCCTGTGTGCCATGTGCACCAGGGCTCTCTATAGGTGACAATGGTGTCAATTGCAGCAAAAGGTGAAGGATTTATGCCTACCCGTAATAATATCGTGGCGCTAAAATTCTCAACTAGAAGCAAGTATCAAAGTTTTTTTTGTGAACGCTACTGTGAGCGCCAACGGTCTAGAAGATTTACCTGCAGTCACTTTTGCCACATTTTATTGTTATTCAGAAGAGAAAAATTACAATTTTTTGAGTATAGGCCAAACCAAGCGATTTTGAGCCCTCTCAACACCACTCTCACGTTACTTTGGTGTCAGCGTTTTAGCGCTTTCACTTGTCATCAGCGAAATTTATTCACTTGATTGAACCCAAATAAATAACCGAGTTGACATGCAGCTCTCGAAAGCATGGACATCGGAGGACGGAGTGCTCTGGGAAAATGTAACTTTTGCCCTGAATGCATCTCTGCCAGATATAGGCTGAATTCACTAATATGTAGACAAGAATATTCATAGGAAATTAAACTAAGGTAATTATCTAACAATAAAGTCGACAAGTTATGAAATTTAACATTTTGGGATGTATAGAAGTCCCATCATCAGAAAAAATTAAAATCTACAACCTATAAAGGAAAAATTTCCTTTATTTCCTAGTGAGGGGAGCATAGAAGTGGTCGGGGGGAGTGTAAAGAGCAAATGAACCGAGCTACGTGGAGGGACCAGATGTCGTGTATTCTGCGAAGCGGTGCAGCTGAGGTCATAATATTAAGACTGGGCCTTAACATACAGGGGACTCTAATAGTGTGAGCTTGATTGGATTAAAAGCGTCAAAGATTGAGAAGTCATTCTTGCGGATGGGATGGTTGTTTTGCTCAGCATGTAGGCGGGGAGCTGAATGTGAAGGTTATGCAAGTGGTATACCGGCTCGGCTGGATACACCTAAATGTTGTTCAATAAGGGCTTTGCAATTTTGTCCAGTGCTACTGATGTACGAGTCATTGCAACCTCCGCAATTGTAACGATAAAGAACAATCGATAGAAGTCCTGTAAGAGGTTCATCTTTAGATTTAAAGTAGGATCCTATGGTAAATGTGTTTTTGCATGAAAGTTTGAACTCCATATGTGGGTAGGCTTCAGAGAAAAACGTTTCAAAGCGTTAAACAGAGGCTTTGTTGTAGTACGAAAGCGAGTGTAAGAAGTCTAATTTACATACGGAGGGTTTGCTAATGCCGGGATCGAACAGTTTGTCAAGGAAAAATTTGCAGTAGTGGTCCAGAGATGGTGCGGGTAAGAGTTATTTTTAAAGAAAGTTCGGAGAAAGTCAATTTCGTTTGAGAAGGTAAGGTAGGAGTCGGACAAATAGTATGCCCAAAATAGTAATGTTTTATTGTACTGATTTTAAATTGATTGTAGAAGTGACTAAAAATACTTGGGCTGAGGCCTGACAAATGTGGGTATTCTGTAAACTCCAGTGACAAGCTTTGTGTCTAGGTTGGTTATTAACACATGTAGAAAAGCTAAAGAATTATACGACTGGTTTTCGGCGGTGAACTGGATATTTGGATGTTTACATTTCAATATTGTAGAAATAAATCAGAATCTCTTTTATTGTCAATTATGAGGAAGGTTTCATCTACGTAACGATAATACTGAATCGGTCCCCGTTCCTCGCGGACCCCGTTGAGACTCCTTCTATTTGCTTGCACAGTCTATTGTTAAACATGAAGAAGGAATCTTTAATGGCGAGATGAAGGAAAGTTCTAAAAGTAGGTTTATCCATGTTGTGGAATAGGTCCGTGTCATCAAAAACTTTGTTGCAAATGATATTTATAATTTCTTCCACGGGGATGTTGGTGAAAAGAAAGGTAATATCAAAGGTGGATAAGTAGGTGTTAAAAGGCAACTGGAGGCCTTTGATACTGCCAAAGAATTTGTGTGAATTGCGTAAAGTATACGCTGAACTTCTGAGTGCCCACTTTGACTCGAAGCAGGCCAGGGATGGTATCACTCCGCCTGCATCGTGTGCCTGTCGTCCTGTGCTTACAGCGCTTGCCTTTAGGTCCAGGGAAGTTAGATCTCTCCTTTCTAACTTAGACTCTTACGGTGGTGTGAACCCACTTGGCTTCTTTCCCTTGTTTTTTAAGGAGTTAGCGGGAGTTCTGGCGCCGAAGCTCAGTCGTGTGTTCCGGCGTTTAGTGAGGGAGGGCTGTTTTCCTGCCTCATGGAGGTGCGCTGATGTGATACCTATCCCCAAGGGTCCCTTATCTCCATGGGTCTCTGATTATCGTCCAATTTCGAT
>LQNS02278129.1:6498939-6518383 GCA_001587735.2 Parhyale hawaiensis | reverse complement strand
GTCATATGCTGTCGTTTACTGTTTCGAGCGTTGGGTGGCGTGGGGACCTTGTGTTTTTTGGCCCTTGCCTTTTTCTCTCGCGGCTTTTCGCTTGCTTTGAATAATAATAATACTGATTAGTAGTTAAAGGTGCAAGTAATGGAACGAGAAATTTTGCAATAGGATACGACGGGGTTTTATAAGCAGCAATAATTGGTTGTAAAAGGGCACGGGCGGAGTGTACCTTAGGAGCCCATACATATTTACAGGAAAAGTAACTGAATTGTAAAGAGAACGGTTGATTGAATAAGTGATGATACCTTTGTTTAACAATTTTTTTTTAAATCTATCAATTTTGTCAATGCATTGCTTGGGCCAAGTTTTTCAGTCACTGCTAAGATCAATTTAAAATCAATGCAATAAAAACTTTACTATTTCGATCATACCATTGGTCTTCTTCCTATCTTACACTTTCATACGAAGCTGACCTTCTCTGAACATTCTTCAAAAATAACGATTATGCACACTATTTTTTGGACTACTACTGCAAACTGTTCGATACTGATATTAGCAAACCATCTGTTTGTAAATTAGACTCCTTTCACTCACTTCCGTACAACAAGCCTCTGTTAGTGCTGTAAATACTTTGAATACGTTTCTCTCTGAAGCCTACCTACATATAAAAATTGAATTTTAATACAAAAACATATTTACTATAGGGCCCCTTTTTAAACTGAAAGACAAACCGCCCTTACCAATTCCGTTGAGTGTTATTTATCGTTAAAATTGCCGGGGTTGCCATGCCTCGTACATTGGTAGCACTGAACAACATTACAAAGCTCGTATTGAACAACATTTACTGTAGGTGTAACTAGCTGAGGTGGTTTACCACCTGCAAAACCTTCACATTCACCTCCCAACTTAAATGCTGAGCAAAACAACCATCCCATCAGCAAGAATGACTTCTCAATCATTGACTCTTCTAATCCAACTGAGTTCACAACATCAGAGTCCCTCTATATCCACAGAACAAGACCCTACCTTAACATTATGACCTCAGCTGCACCGCTTCACAGGATTCACGATTAGGCCCACATCTGCTGACTGTACAGAAGCTGACATCTGGTTTCTCCACGTAGCTCGGTTCATTCACTTTTTACACTTGCCCATGACCACATCTATACTCCCTTAACTAGGAAATAAAGAAAATTTTTCATTTATAGGTTGTACTTTTCAATTTTTTCTTATGATGGGATTTTTATTCATCCCAAACCATTAAATTGTATAAAATGTTGACTTTACATTTATTAAGAGAATAAGCACTTGCACTGGATGGTTTAGTTGCTCTTTTCAAGGTTTCCCAGTAGCTAACACCACTGGAGAGCTAAGGTACCGTAAGGCTTTGGATGCAGGCATCGTACACATTTTTATAATGAGGTTTTGCATCCTAATGTTTGCGAGCAAAATGAATGTTAAGATCATGCTGTGTAACACAAGCATAATCACACGAACAGCAACTGTACGGTTTCTCACCCGTATGTCTTCGAGCAACATGAATTCTAAGGTCATCTTTTCTAACACAAGCATAATCACATTTACTGCATTTGTGGGGTTTCTCTCCCGTATGTTTTCGTGCTACATGAATAGCAAGCTTGCTCTTAGTAACATAAGCACAATCACATTCACTGCATCTGTATGGTTTTTCTGTTGAATGTGTATGAGCAATATGGCTACTGAGGTAGTACTTTGAAACACATATATAATCACATTTACTGCATTTGATTGGTTTATCTAAGGAATGCTCATTAACAATGTGCATGCGTAGTTCTTTTTTCATGACATAAGCACTATTACATTCACTGCATTGGTATGGTTTTTTTTCTGAATGTTTGCGGGCAATGTGAAGAACGAGGCCGCTCTTCTCACCACAGGCATACTCACATTCACCACACTTGAAGCGCTTCTCTCTTGCGTGTTTACGGGCAATATGACGTGTAAGGTCACAGTTTCTAACAAAAACATAACCACATTCGCTGCATTGGTATGTTTTTTTTCCAGAATGCTTACGTGCAAAATGAATACTAAGATCCCTCTTTCTCATGCTGGCAAAGTCACAATCACCACATTGATAAAATTTTTCTCCAGAATGCTCATGTGCAATAAGCCCACTGACATCACACTTTGCAACCCAAGTATCATCACATTCACGATTGAGATTTGCCTCGCAATGTTTGTTTACAAAATGAGTCATCAAACGTGTCTTCTTCTCTGTAACATAATCGCATGCTTTGCATCTGTAGTGCCGCTGCTCGGAATGATTGTCTTCAAAATGAGTCTTCAGATCCTGATCAGAAGTACCTTCATACTCGCAAATACAACACTCATGAAACTTACCAGCAAGATTCTCACTAGCAGCAACAGCGGAAGGACTAACATCAACAGAGAGCCTACGAGATGATGATGAGCCACACGGCTCGACTGAGGTCTCACGATCGCCCAACAAAGTTGGGTCAACTGAGGTGGTAGCTGCCATATGGGTCTCGCTCGAGGATTCTGCTGCAGGTCTAACAAAACCTTGAGGTGCTGTGACCTCTCTTCCGAGTGAATTACTCCACTCAGTCACCTGTAAGAGAATTGAGGATATACAAAATATCAGAGGTAACAAAAAGGAAATTTATGAATGAATAACTAGACAACTGTAAAATTATTGCACACAAATGAAAATTTATCCATAAAACATCCGTAATCAAAAGAGACAAAACTTCAATTCACACAGAATTACAGTAGCAAAAAATACAGGCGAAAAAAGAATATTTTGGGACCTACACAAGATTTGATTTCAACAAAATAAAAGAAAATGAGCTACTTCAAGCCTCCTCAGCAACAGCAAAGATTTTGCTAAGGAGGGAAAGGAAGTAAAGCATAGCACGGACACACGTACAAAGGTGCTCTCAAACATCATTATTACTACACATGTAACCTGCGAGCCGCAATGGAATAGAAAAACAGAAGAAACTAGAGCACTCTAAAAGCTCATAACTCAGCCAAGTAAGGAAACAGTAATGAAATGTTCGAATTGGTCCAGAAACTATGATTTCCCTCGTATCACCACCAAAATACCCCTTTTGTGATAAAAAGCAGTTTATGTAGCTAGTAAGCCCAGCTTCTAGACCAGTAATAGGATTTACCTCTCTGAAATTGTCAGCAGTACATCAAGATGCAAAATTCTAGAAGAACTGGACAAAAGAAAAAAAAAATAAACAAAACAATTGAAAATTTCCCCATTTCTCTTAACGGAGCGTTAATGGAGCCTTAACGGAGCTATAAACTTTTGTGCCTTTTGATAGTTGTAACACATTTTTCAAGTTTCTTGAAGATCCGTTCATAACTTTTTGCGTTATGCTGCAAACAAACATTAGTCAAAAACACAAATAGCGAGACCGATTATCACCAAAATTCATTCATTTATGTCTTTCAACATTCTAAACAATTCCTGTAAATTTCATAAAGATCCATTTTAACATTTTTTGGTTACTTCACTAACAAGCATAAAAATCAAACACAGAAACAAAGAAATGGATAGCCACATCGTCACAAAATTTGGTCATTTACTCTTGGCGATATAGCTACCAAACAATTTTTGCCAATTTCATAAAAAATCCGTTCATTACTTTTTCTGAGTTATCTTGGTGACGGATAAATAGACAGGCAAAGAGACAGATAAGTTCGACAAAAACATAACCTTCTAAGGAGAGTTAAACATCATTTCCTTAGCAAAGGAGGTATGCAAGAGTGATGCAGCGAAGTGCTAGTCAGGCAAAGGTAACCTCAAACTTATTCAGGTATTGCATAATTCCACCTTTCCATCAAAGCAATAACAGACTTGACACAAAAATAAAAATAGAGAAACAGCCGAATATGAAATATAAAGAAAACTAGGCTTAAAACACGTTGCATCTACAGGCAATAAACTAATAAGTGGAGAGCTGCTGTTATGAGCATTTGATCTTATGCAGCTACTCTGCTAAAAAAAATGAGTTCAATTTTACCTGCTCATCAAGTGTCGATTCAATGGGCTCTTCCTTCACATGTATGGAGTCACCTTCATTCAATTCTTTTTTCATATGAAGATCTTTACTAGGAGCAGAAGCAGTACCTGAAATTAGCAATTAAAGAAAGCAATTGAGATGAATTGATAGGTTTAACAACGAAGGTATAGCCTTGTCGTTACCAGCAGTAGATGACAAAGGGCTGCGTTTGCATGTTCGAGTAAATGAGATCGCCTCCTCGCCACGTAGGGAAACTTGAAGGGCTGGGCTTGTGGAATCAACATTTCTGACCACCTCATTCGGCTGCGTAGGCGCTGATTTCAACCAAGTGGGATCGAGAGGTAGCAGCTACCACAATAACTTCCGGTCAGTGACGCCATAGCTCTCGTCAGTTTCAGGATGACTACATCTAAGCGTTCCATTCTAACCAAGCAAGTATCATTCTTTAACACACCCCATTTGGGAGTGAAGACAAGTTGACTTTACCATCGAGAGGCTAAAGCGCAACGCATACGGTAGAGAAGACGGCGGATCCGCTCTTTCGCGAGTTGATAAGCAGGGTTCCAGGATCCGTTGCTTTAAGGTGCTATTCTGAGTCATAAGCCTTCTACAAATCTTTGGTAGTGATTAGAATCCAACTTAGACTCGTCACTACAAATAGAACCTACAAAGACTTTTACACTGACAAGCTACTTACTAAGAAAAACATTCTCCAGAATTAAACAAGGAAAAATCTTTTTCATATTGCCATGGCAGCTTGCTTCTTGCAAATGTATCATGTAAAATCTGATTTCCTAAAATATAGAAATATATCAAAGCTAATTAGCATTTAGCAAGTAAACGACTCACTATGAAACCTAAGATTAAAAACTCAGTTTGCTCCAAAATGGAGACATAGGAAAGGAAATTTCCAAATACCTATTGGTGAATAAGAGGTAAAACTGCTCACTGATGACTCTGGAAATGTGAATTAGGTATCTAATACTAAGAATGACCGTCGTGTGTTTATATATAAATATATTTACAGTATATGTTCGGTGTCACGCTCTTAACGAAATAGATAGGCGGAATTTAGCCCTGGTTGGAGGCTCTGGTTGTCCTCTCAAGCTCCATTGAAAATGATAGGCAGAAAATAGGCCGGGTTGCAGAAGATGGCAAACGTATCTTAAGCAGGGACAGTTGAAATAGTAACAATGAAGACATCGCAGGCTTAGTCAGATTTGTACGAGTATTACCTTCTCCATACATCGAATCTTCAGCAAAGTATTGGGCGACCTTATGTCTGAATGCACTTCTTGCATTGCCGAAGTTGAAATCGTAGCACTGAAGATATCTGAAGCTTCCGTTGGCACTCTCATGCTTCTTGATTCGTAGTTTNAGTTTCTTCCCACAGATGATTTCGTTGCATGAGCTATTCTTCCCACTTTGATGCAATTGTCAACGAAACCGACGAAACATAAGTTTTCCCGGGCGGTAGACAATTATTTCTTCTAGCTTACTGTTTTCCTCTGATGAAGCAGTTTTCTCTTCATAGGTCAAAATTTGAGCACCTCAAATGAAACAGATATTTGAGGTGAAAAGACATTGTCAACGGTATCTTTGCTACGGAGCAAACACATTGTATATAAGCTGCTATTTTGTTTAGGTTTGTTTTGTTGGAGTGTTTTACGCAAGATGTTACTTCTGCCTATCTATCTAGAAGCCCTAAGGATGACAGCACGACTAAGGATCAATGGAAAAAAGTAGAAAATTAAGAAGCAACTAAGAGAAAAGGAGATTCCGCACCAGTCTAGAGGCATTAGGCAAACGTATAGGTCATTGCGTGAATTTTTCACGCACGGGTCCACTACTAAAATAAATAATTACCCTATGTTATCGATTCAAATGAGCTAGCCCAAAACATTGATGTTATTCAGATTATATGGTATAGAGCAGCGGCATTGTTCTAGCAGCTGTGATTAAAATTAGAATGGTTATTCAGATTCTAAAGAATAACAATAGGTAAAAGTTTATTTCCATACACGGTAACTTCACAACTTTTATTTTTGCGGATTGTAAGTCCTATTACATACCCTACTAGATATTCTGCTATGCTCCATTCAGTACACGACCAGGCATGTTCAATGAGATAAGTAACTTTAAAGATATGATGGGAAGCCGGCAAGAAAGATATAATGAAGATAAAAATAAATAATATTACACTGTCGTAGACAGGAAGACACTCCCTAGCAGCTCATTTGAAGACCACATGGACTGAAATTCATACCTATAATACAACAACAGTGACCGCTTGAACCTTACAACACATTACACATGATAAGAAGCACTTGCAGAAGAAGATTTCAATACAAAATCCACAGCACTGCACCTTCTGAGGTCTCAGGACCATCATTTCCATATAAATCAGCACAGGCCTCCTCCACGCCGTCACGCAGCACATCAGTTGAGTCTTCATTGGGAATTGTTTCCTTCTTAATCACAAGCCCGAGGGAAGTGGAGGCGGCAGGGTCAACAACCAGCCCAGGCTCGCAGAAGACGCCACAAACAGTTGCCTGGCAAGCATATGAGATCCAACGTGCATCATCAGTATATTAGATTAGACTAGTTTCTTCATCATTTAATAACAGAATTTCCTTACCTATAATAAGTAATTCATTGAAACTCTCATTTCTAAACTGTTGCTTACAAACCACTCAATTTGAAATCTTTGATATCCACTCTGTTTATTGAAAATACCTGAGCTCTTATTTAGCTCAATTCAACTTGTGAAAATTTAAAAGTAGTAAGCAGATATCTGAGCTCACATCAACTTCTAAAAATTCACTATAATTTCCAATTCGTCCATAAAGTTTACTGCAATCCCGTACCAAAAAAATGTCAGTTTGAGGCAAAAAACTTACCCATATATATCTCATCTCCACAAAGCGTGACGGTAAAAATATAAGTTGATGCAAAGACTTACATTATGAATTAACAATTATACAGAGTTTTTTGATACAGGACAGATGATCAACACAGAAGTTTATTCCTAAAGAGAAGCTTAAGCCCAGGCTTCACTTCACCTTAGGTTATTTTTATGCTGATATATGATGTTTGCGAAGCAACAATATCAGACTCTAATACATGCTTTGTAACTATTACCATTGCATTCATATATATCTTAGGCTGCCAATCCTTGATCTGATTTGAGAATATTCAAGAAACAATTGTCCTTAATTTATAAACAAAGCGGTCCAATAAACAAATGTGAACTACAAAATACCAGATGTGCCATCAGCTCACATGCAGGACACAGCACAATTTTATTCTTGTTTGTTTTGTGTTCCTGTTCCTTCCACTGGCCAGCAGTGCCTGCCCCTCTTCCTAGAGTAAGGAGGGCTCCAATTTTTCGACACAGTAATGTAACAACTGCAATTGGTTTGCAACCATATAAACACGAACACCGGTATGACAAGACTAGGTAAAAAATGCTGCTGAGTCCAACAATAAAGTCAACGAGAAAAGCACAGTCAAATATTGTTAACAAATTATGTTCAATTGTTATAATTTACATAGGAAAATGCACCTTTACTTGGTGTATCATAGTGTCAGAAGATTGAGTCCAAAGACAATCTGATACTTTGAGCACACACTTCAGAGGTAAAGAGAAAAGGAAAGAAGATGTTGCTTTGTTCTTTAGATTTTCAGGGACTCACCTCACAGTGGTCTAGAGAGGCCCTTTCTTGCTTCACACCCAGCAGTTCAGGACTGGTAGTGGGTTCCATTTCGTTGTGAGGAATAAATAAGGAAAATCGGCTACACAGCAAGTCCGCTGAATTCGGTCTTCGAGCAAAATATGAACACTAAAAATATAGAAAAATCACTGTGAAGAATTAGTGATATTTCATTGACCACACTTTCCCTGTTACTTTGCCTAAATTGGATCCAGCGCAACTACTATGATGAAATATCAGAGATGAGCATCAACGGCATCACTTCTGCAGAGCACCGCAACTCTATTTTTCTGACATAGTTAGAAAAAATTTACTTATTCTTGAGCAAGTCATAAGGTATATTGCTCACAATTTAAACTTTGTCTCTGTATTATAACATCACTAGAGGGCCCAGCCATCCAAAATAACGGCAAAAATTTTGTGATTGAGCATTTTATTGTTTCGGTTCCCAGTATAGGTTTTGCTCTATCATAGGTCTCATTCTTGCAGGCCTGATCTTACATTAGTGAAACGCAAGTTGTACAGCCATGAGTTTTGCGACAGCAATATATCCCCCTGCAAGATAAGGCGCGAATATCAGCTTAGAAATGGGCAAACATTAAGCTACACTAAGAAAATATAGTTCAATTATAATGATTCACTGGAAATGGCCAGGGCTCACCGTAACGAGGATACCAACTAATTGTTGAACCTCAAGCGTCGAAATTTGGCAGCGATGCCAATTCAATATAAAAAAGCGTCTGCTCAGCGTGAAGATTGAACTGCTACGATGTGATTCAGCTAATGAAAGCATAAGCGGAATGGATTATGCATGAAAGGAACGAAAACTCCAAGATTGAGGAGCGAGATTGAGCTTCTTTAACTGCTCCAACTGCCGGGGATCCACAGCCCAGGATATAGAGCTCGGGATCCAGATGCTAGGGATCCAGAAGCTGGAGATCCAGAGCCAGGGCCCTTAAATTTCCAATTACTTTATTCTCAGTCATCAGATCGCTAAACGCACAAATTTTTCACTGCCTTATTCCCATTCATCGGATCGCTAAGCCCTTGAATTTAATCCTATCTTATTCCCATAGAGCGTGACGGAGAGACGGACCAACAATGGAGCAAGCAAGCAAAGCACCAACAACTGTGTTTTATTATATAGTGGATATCAGTGCAAATTTTTTTACTGAAGCAAAATGCTGTTCATTGTAGCTCATCCCTAAACAGCTAAAGCTTGGATATGGAAAGAAAGGGAGAATTGGGAAGGAAATATGACATGCGAACTAATCGATGTCTTTATTGCTTGGATTTTCAAGTATGTCAACAAAGGAAGCAGTTCATTGAAATTATAGGTAAGCATACTTTTGTCATGATCAGAAATCTTGTCGAATTTTTATTACTGGTTTCCAATAGAGCAGAACAGGATAGCTACAGATCCCAACAAAGGCCCTTATTTTTTTTTTTTTGCTTCAAGTGTGACGGAAAAAAATAATAGATTAATGAACAGAGGCACTGATAAATAAAAGTTAAACACATCGCGAAACCAATGAAAAATGCCAATAATGAGGATTAAGCGCAGGAACCAATTTTTGGGGCACAATGTAAGTTAAGTAAATTCTCAGGCTAGATGAATAGCTCTACAATTGAATAATAAATCAGATGAAAACACGAACAGTTGATCATCTTCACTAAAAAATATATTATTACCATAGAAACAGAAGATCATAAAATGTGGAGAGGTAGGAAAGAAGCCCAAATACAACGCCGATAGGGTTAATTCAGAAATCAGGACTAGAGAAGCCTCCAGCCTTACACAATAACACTAAATAGCTATCACAAACTTTCGGTTGTTGAACACTTTGCTTATTACACAATTAAGCAAAAGTCATATAAAATTTTCCGATTCAAAACTGCCACTATTTAGTACAGTAATTCAATTACCAACTAAACAGCTAGCTGTCACCCATCCTCCGACTCAGTAATATTCGACATTTAGGCTATTGAAGGAGCTACAAGGCGTTTGTCTCACCACTGCCTGTGCTCAGAGGGCACTCAAAAGAACGGCTGTCTGATATGGGCTAATCTACCTCGAAATTTCAACAGCATGTGGTAAGTCAAGAGCAAGTAGATCATACAGCCTCTCCAGCAAGTATTTTCGTCACTAACAAGATTTTGTAACAGCGTGGCCCTGAACTTGACGTTAGTTTGATTCGCATATCATTTTACACAACGAGCAACATATAATAATGTGAATGAGCCTAAAATGCTGAATCGAACACAACATATCAATACACAGCCATTATATCAATGCATTCTCGCCAAGCCTGCCTGTAAGATTATTTACACTTCTACAGCTCTCGACTTGCAACATGCTTGGGAGTCTCACTGCTGAAGACCTCCTCAATCTGTCCAGCAGTCCAATGCCGAGGCCAAATCTGTATTCGTAAGAGCAACTGGAGACGAGGATGAGCAACTCACTCGTCATTTTGAAATGTATTTAAAATCAGTAGCATGGATAAGGAGGCATGAACGACGTGCAAGCTGTACATCTTGACATCACGTTGTTCCTATGGAAGTTTAGTGTGGTCTCGGCACAAGGCTGACACGGATTCTGACTCAGTACACAGCTGCATTCAACAGTAAAGTTGCGGATTCGGATGAAAAGAACTTTCTCCGACTTTTGAGTTCAACCAAGTTAACAATCTGTCTTTTAGGACCTCGAAAATATCCGACTCCTACCGAGATCGATTCAAAATCTACACACCTACAACGCGGCCTAGAACGGAAAATGGAGAGAATTTTTTGGCGCTTCCGCTCTGCTGCAAGCACAATGAGCCACGGGCAAAATAAGAGAGACCAGGGAGTCTGGTTAGGTTCTGTGGTGGTCAAACTTCGACTCCCTCTTCGTAAAGGAGCAAGAGCTGGTGAACAGCCAACCTACTTTTACATACAAAGCATACAGCAGGCCCGGTAGACTTTCTTTGCTGCAGCGTAAAACCACTCAACCCCCACTGGATGCAAGGAGTTAAAAGATACAACACCAAGGACAGAAACAATTGTTTCTGCTTATAATTCAACACTGAACTTTGCTTGGAATTAAAGTAGAATCCGTTTAACAAGACACATATCGGTCTGTTTATTTTAAATTACGTTCACTTATCTGGACTAAAGGGGGCATTTTTGAAGAATAAGACACACCACAGATAGTTACTTCCCAGCAGTGCTAAAAAAGAATATCAACTTATGCCCAGCCTTAAGAATTTGGCCTCGCGCTCAAGTCGCTTACTCCTCGTACGCAGGACAAATATTCGAATAGCTAGCTGTGTCTTCATAAATACATATAGGTGTGTGTGTCTACGAGAAAAATAGAACCAAAATCGTATCTGTAACGTCAGATGACAGAAGAAGTATCACTATACTCTGTACATTCTATCAAGGTAGTTTTGGATTTCAATTGTAATTTGCGAATTAGAATTCAGGAAGCTCTGTATACGTATATCTTTAGCGTACAACGAACCGATAACATATTCGGCTGTTATCTGAAGGTGAAAAATTGCTTTCAACATAGACTGAAGTTAATTACTAGTGTCTGTCATATTTCTGATGAATGAAAGCTACGTTTTGCTTTTATTCGTGCAGATTTAGGCAACAGGAAGTCTAGTTTTACTCAAGCCATAAAACTTACTGAAACCAATTAAAAATTCAATAGAACTTAACAGCAAGTATGCCGCAGTCACCGGCACTGGTTGAACATGAAGTGAACTTCGTGCCAATTGTAGGGTGGAAATTCAGCGGTTTTTCATGCCGGTTGATTACAATGACTGGCTCAAATTTTTTGTATAGCTGGAAACACGTTACGACGTTGGTGAAACTATTAAACATGCGTAACATGACGCCATTATTATATCATTATTCGTGATAATAGTTTTTTCATTTTATTACAAGGGGATAACTAATACATTTAATATATATAGTCTAAATCGCAGTAACTTTGTTAGGAATCGTTATGTTTGGGTTTGGTTCATGAAAAACTGTGCAACATAAGCGACGTGTGTTCTTGAGAGACAGTCGCCTTATGCAGAGTTTTCTGTACTAGCACAGCTGCATCAGACACGAGACATTAGCCACACTTTGATTCGGTACAGAAGAACAGTCGGCGAGCTGATCAGACAAAGCTGCCCATAGAATTTGCTGCTGGTGAGGCTTGCCCTCCAAGCCTTCCAAGTCGAGAGTTGCCGCGAGCTTCAGAGCCAGATCAGCACGGCAGCAGAGACACCGCACGCATACAGAGAGCATAATCGCTGCCCTGCTCGCTCCTAAGATGTTTATTTGCTGTTGTTATCAACCCGAGAATCCTTCGATGAAGGATACTCGGCGGATCACGCGTGACAACTCGGGGCCCCGTAACCGTACCGCCGCCAGGGAATGATGTAATGGGGGCCTCTGAACGCGAAGGACTTCCATCACAGCTGACGGGCACGTCTAGCTCTGTTCTAGACTGTCAATCTGATGCTCGTCTTTGAGCACTTGCGTGAGTAGAGTAGGAAGACATGGCCTGCGCCAGCCGGCCCCATCACAGTTCACTTACTACAGTAGTTATATCAGATCTGCGTGTATGCACTATATACGCCCTTGAAACTTTCAGAATTGTGACGTCATAATTTCGTCACGCCATTGTGGAAATAGCAAAGATTCCTCGCTGCAACAATGGTGTGAAGCAATTGTGATAGTCACAATTCTGAAGATTTCAGGGGCTTGTTGCATACACTCGAATCTGATACAATTTTCTTCTATAAATGAACTGAACTGAACGAAGTGCGTCCCATTCTGTGCATACAAGTCGGCAAATGTTGCCTGCGCTACCACCGAACCATGGTAAGTACTTCCCAATCACCTTTAAGTGCTATGTACTCAACATGGCTTTCGAATCAATGCAAACCATAACGCGACATGTGGTAGATGAGAGTCCTAATAAGGACGCCATGGATATCGCTGAAAGAGTGGTGTAGAGTATGTCGAAGTCAATTGCTGATGCGGTGCGTTTATTCTGGCTTGTTTATCTTGGGTTTTGTCATTGTGAGGGCTAGTACATAATGGTGTAGAACAGTTACTACACTTCAGCACTCGTACAACACCGGGGGAGCGTGCAATATCCCCTGACATGAACAAAGTTCCGTCTACTGCGGTGCAGTTATTTAGTTTAAGTGAGCAGTTTTAACCTCAGTTTCTGCTACTACTAAGACGATCTCAGAGAAGAGAAAAGAAAAGAACGTAGCAATTCGATAGATATGTGAAATTCATGCACGACGGCGTTCCCACACAAAATTAACGCGCGTGAGAACAGCAGATAACCTACCTTACCTACCTTGAGAGTCTTCGGAAGAAGTCCAGGTGACGTTGTTCACGTCACCCCACGTGTGTGGAGTCACTCTGCTGGGTGCCTTCTGTGGTGCCGCAGTTTGCGACCAAAGAGAGAGCCAGCAGCGAATTATCTCCACAGTGCNTCTTCTTAAATGTGAATCCAGCAAATTTTTGAACTCTACAGTTTTGATATCAGTGGCGTTTCGAATATGCCGAGGCATTTTGTTAAACAATCTTGCTCCCCGTACAGCGAAGCTATTAAAATATTTTGTGGCGTAGAAAAGATTAACATCAGAAGAATGAGAGCTGTGAAGAAGAAACAAAGAAGGTAAGAAAGAAAAAGAAGTGTTTCGATGATAGCTAAGGCTAAGGTAACCTAGAGGGTCCCCTTGAGGTCGCTGCTTCCCATATCATAGGATGAGCGAACATAAGTAATCTAACCCTATAATCTAAAGGCCATCTATGCCACCTGAGGAGCGACTATGGTGCAAATATAACAAAAAATTCCTGGAAAAGGCGGAGATCAATCAAGATTGTCTGAAATCTCATTTTTTGCATTTATTTAATAGGTAACATCAAAAGCCCGACCAACAATATAAGCAGCATAAACTGACAGTAGGCCTTACTATAGACATGTTATTGTAGCACAGGACACTGATAGCATTATATTATATAACAAACATAGCATTATATATAAGAAACATATAATGAGGACATAAATATACGAAACGTGGCTCACAAAATGGGTAACACTTCAGTTATGAGTGAGCCTTAATATTAAATACTACGACTCAACGATTACTTTGAATTTTTGCAATACTAAAAAATATGAACTACCAAGATTTTTGAAGCCTACCAAAAGAGGAGAGAATGACCTATTCCACTACGAGGTTAGAGTTTACATCAGGGCTTTGTACAATGCATACAGTGGGGCTCAACTTAGGGGTGCTAAAAATAAAAAATTCAGGGAAGTAGCACTGAAAAATCATCAAGTTTTCTATACTGCAACATTAGGAACAAACGAGGAAAAAAGTTCACAGATCGGTTGAAAAGATAGTCTCTTCGACATGTTTAGTATTTTAATAGTAGCAATGGCAGACATTTAGTTAGGTTAAATTCAAGTTCTATCGGCGCCTATTGCTAGAAAAAATTATGAAGCAGGTTTGTTATAGGTACACATAGCAAATTAAAGTCCGAACTGCAGAGCTCAAAGTTTCAAGTGATCACGAGTTTGTTAGTTTATGGTAATCTGACGTGGATATGACAACCTATTCAGGCTACAGAACCAAAAGTTTTCGATAACAATATGATTACTGACGATGCTTGAGGGAGTTTTACCGCAGAAAAGTAGCAGTATTCTACTAGTTTAAGTTTTGCGGGGATTCCGAGGCAAAGGAGGAGAAGCTTTGAAAATGGGGAAATAAGTCATTCAAGATATTCCTTACAATGTTATAATTAGAACCATGAATAATGTATCTAATGATTCACGATTAGGAGAGTGGTCATTCCACGCTCATGTCAACCTGAGGGTAAAATTTGAAAATTTACCAAAAGTAGCTTTTATGTGTACCAAGTTAAAGCTGAAGACCTCTACTTCAGGAATCTGAAAAGGAAACACAAAAATAGTAAATCAAATTTTTGTAACACTCGGTCAGAGATGAACAATTTTGTAAAAAACCTTAATACAGTCAGTGACATGCAACAGATTCAAATCATAATTTTCCATAGTACTAAGTAGACATTATGCTTCCAAACTATGTTACATCGTGATTGCACTTGGAAACCAATTATATATTTCTAATAGTAGGTTGAAATAATTATTATTGTGGTAAATAATATAATAATATATATTAAATGTTCACATATTAATACATTATTGTTAAAATGCGTCATAAGACCCTAGTACTACCTAAATATTGTTCAAGTGCTTTATTTATATTATTTTTGTTAAGAAATTCGCAGTGTAACGATCGTCATGGCGCTTCTTTGGCTTCTGAGGGAAAATGGTAATTGCACCTGACAAGAACCAATACACAGTTGGATAGCCTACTCTTTCATAAATAACTCCCATACAGAGTATTAAGATATCTATTAGTACTTTCAGAGAGTTTTGCGCTTTTATAGCACTAGGTCGAACTCAAGGTTGCATCTGTGAAACGATCATCACGTCCACTTTAAAAGTAAATAGCTAAAACAACAATAATCACAGAAAGTTGCGGATAATTCTATTAGCATTATTAGACACTGGTACTATTATTGAAAAAACCATATCAAGCTAATCATACAACTTTTAAAGTCATAGGCTGAAGTTTAGCAATAAGTATGCTCCAAATGTAACGATCGTCAAGGTGGAATGACCCAAAGGACAGTGCTCTCTCGGTTAAATTAATAGTCAAATACTCAATTCTACAAGTTTATGTTCTGGAGAGGATAGGATACCAGTATTCTTACGAAAGCCGTAATGTGCATCTATATTATAATTCTGCTTGAGGCCACGTCCGTACGTCCATGTGTCTGTACGTTACCCTATGCTTTTCGGTATTAGCGGAAGCTTCAACTTGTAAGAAGCTTTGATAATCACTGGAAGGAAGTTCAACCATAGCTGTCTTCTTGCACTGACTCTTGAAGAAATTTTCAATCAATTTCGACGTAAAGACCCGAAGTTCATTTTACATGTATCATACATACAGCACCGATTTTCATATCGAACAATATAATAAACACCGTCGTGTATTTATTTATTTGAATATTTATAAATTTATGTATTAATATGTTTATAAACGTATAAGTAAGTTTCAAAAAGACTTAAAGAACATGATAATAACATCAAGTAAAAAATTTAGGCATCTTTAGTTAATAATCGTGTAAAATCATATAATCATGAAATGGCAACCGAATCTCAAAAATTGTTATGCACTGAATCAAATCCAAAATCAAGGCGACTTTTAGAAGCATTTCACTCACATTGTAATCCAAATTCATTCAATAGACATGTTCAGTTTTCTGGCGTTTACTGGCGCGTTCTACAATCCCACTAAATATGGCATTCTTCTTCTTTTCTATACTCTATTTCAAATGGAGCGATATATTTTTAGGCTTTTCTTAATTGATAGCTAGGATACAACTTCTCTATACCTTGTAGCTTCGAGCTGCTGACGGAATTTGAAGTTTGGTTCCCCTGAAGACGGGCTATGCGCAATAGCTCGAAAGCTTGGGGTCGAATAAATAGGAAAACCCAGAAGACTCTCATAAAAACTCCTCTATGAATACACCTGGGTGTCATCATATATTTTAAGACATTTCTTTATTTGTATATTTTGTGTCATGCTCATAAAAAATAGGCGAAAAATAGTCGTGGTTGCAGATTTTGTAATAAATTTGCATTTTCAAGGTGATCGATCGCCAGGTTGCAGAAGATGGCAAAAATAAAATCGTCCCTTTATTACCTCCGTCAAGGAGGTTATGTTTTCGTCTGCTTTCTCTGTCCGTCTCTCTGTCTGCCACCAAGATAACTCAAAACGTTGTGGACCGATTTTGATGAAATTTACAGAGATTGTTATGTTGAGAGGAACATATGATTAACTTGAAGATCCGTCCATCCGTTTGTTTGTTTGTTTGTCTGCCCCATTTTTCTCAATGCCATAACTCAAAAAGTTATGGACGGATATTTATGAAACTTACATGAGTTGTTAGGTATATCACGAAGAGTGAATGACTCCATTTTTGTAATGATCCGTTTGTTCGTTCGTTTGTCATTGTTTTTTATTTTATGCTTGTTAGCACAATAACTAAAAAAAAATTGAATGGATCTTTATGAAATTGGAAGGCCTCTTCGGAGCCTTCCACACGAGAGAAAAAGTAGATGTGTCCTGGGTACTAGGTCGGCTATCTCGATCGACAGCCCACCTCACGGAACAGAAAGAGAAAAATAGAGAACCTGCCTAACTTTACAAAACTAACATCAGCAGGAACTGCAGCAAGTTGCAACATCCCCTGCGGATTAGGCACTAGGGACCCTTGGTGTGCTTATTGATCTAGCCAGGCTATACGTGCTGAGCGTTGAGGTGCAGAATGAATATTTTCTCGTTTATTATCACCTCATGATACTTCACTGACCAGAATAAGTGGTAAGTAAATGCGGTATTATCACGTAGACATGGAAATAAACACGGTAATTCCAAAGGATGATGACTGGTAAGATTCAATGTCCGCACACTAACCACTACTGGAATGAGCCCAGTAGAGTAGGCAGTGCCTGCACTGTACGAAATTCAAGGGTAATTTCTTTTTTTTAATGACAAACTATGAATATATTCAAACATTATAATTTATGGCTAGCCTAATTCTGACACGATGAAATCTTTCAATAATTTGTTGTCTATTTTGCTTGCAAACATTTTGATAATGTTTTCCGATAGGATCTTCCCACGGCACAAGCCTGCTAGAAACAGGTAATGCTGCTAGTGATTGTCAAGTGCGAGCACATGTATGTATTATGTGACATGCGATGGCGGTTGACACTGTCGGAACTATAATAAAAGATCTTCCAACAGACTGTATGTAGAGTTGTTTGGGGTTTACAACATCTGATGAATGACAGCCTAAAGTTAAAAGATTTTGCTTGACCTATCAATAATCAGATTCCCACGCCTGGCTAAGATCTCGTCTGGGTAAATTGTTGTTCCAGTGCCAGCTCTTGTTCTTCGCTATCGCTTTATGACTTTTCGGCTTATATAAACAAAGAAAACAACCTGTTTTACCTACGTACATGTTTAAATTATTATACTGTATCTTATAAGTGAAACGCATAGGTACATTATACAATAGTGTTCTACCGTATCTGCCTCTCCTGTTCAGACTCCTTTGGCTCAGAGAAGGTGGAAGGCTGCAACTGTTTGTGCCTCTATAGCCCCACAAGCCTAACTCGCAATTCTCTTTTGAAATACTATTACGAGTTAGACGATGAAGACTACAAAAATAGTTTGAATGAATAAACGAACGTGCTACCGTAAACCTTAATGATTTTAATCTCTGAAGCACTCTTATCGTGTCTGTTTGTTTCCACTAGAGTATCAGCTTGCGGGTAATAGAGCATCATACAGCATTACTATGGTATAAGTTGTGAAAAGAACAAATACTGAAAGATGAACCGTACATTCAATTTAGCATACAACATTAGCAAGCATTAGCGGATGAAACGCTCAACAGATGGTAAATATAGCCCCTTATGCAACTGTGACTAGGCTATTCCTGTGGATGTCTACAATCAATGTAACGGTTATGGTCGCTTTCTAAAGCTTGTGCATGAGCACTTTCACCATACGTATTGGAAAAGCTGTTTTTTTCCTCAATGTTTGGAAGCATGAATAATATTGAGTTCATGCTCCTAGCTATTTTTTTTCAATGTTTGGAAGCATGAATAATATTGAGTTCATGCTCCTAGCTATTTTTTTCAATGTTTGGAAGCATGAATAATATTGAGTTCATGATCCTAGCTATTTTTTTCAATGTTTGGAAGAATGAATAATATTGAGTTCATGCTCCTAGCTATTTTTTTCAATGTTTGGAAGCATGAATAATATTGAGTTCATGCTCCTAGCTATTTTTTCAATGTTTGGAAGCATGAATAATATTGAGTTCATGCTCCTAGTTATATTTTTCAATGTTTGGAAGCATGAATAACATTGAGTTCATGTTCCTGAAAAAAAAAAATAATAATCGTCACTTGCACAACTGGGCTTCAGTGGCTCCTTTCAATGTTTCTAAGTAGAATCAATACTGACGAATACTGAGGTTATACTTTGTGACAAAAAATTAATAATAATGTTAATTGCACTTATGAAGTTTCACGCCCGAATGTTTCCGAGCAATATGAATGTTGAGCCTTGTTTTGTAACACATGAAAACATGCAATTACTGCATTCATAAGGTTTTGCACCTGCATTTTCGCGAGCAGTATGAATCTTTAGATATTGCTTTGTAACACTAGCAAAATTACATTTATTGCATTTACATAGAGTAACAGCCAGATGGATTACGAAAGATATTAAGCTCCTTATTGCAAAAAAACACAAACTCTTCAAGCTTTACCGAAGCAATGCTATCTATCGAAATTCATATATTACTTACAAAAATGTATTGGGTTCATTAATTAGACTGGTTAAAAAATCTATTACCGAAGTCAAATTAAACGAGGAAATGGGGACACAAAGAAAACTTGGAAACTCATTAATGAACTGCTTAACCGTAATTCGAATTCTAGTATTATGGAAATTGAAGTCAATGGTGATATTTTAAGAAGCGATAGGTTAGTCAATCATTTTAACACCCATTTTACCTCTGTTGCTAATAACCTAG
>LQNS02278129.1:6462361-6497802 GCA_001587735.2 Parhyale hawaiensis | reverse complement strand
GCCAACAAATATGATGTACCAACGGCTAAAACTACTGAAATTTCATGATATTTATAACTACTTTTTACTGAAATTCATTAGAAAAGCTTTTGACATTGAATCAGACGTATATAGTAGGCATATATTGCCTTTGATTCCCAATGACACAAGAAACAATAGATTGAACTTGCCAAGTGTTAGATTAGAAGTTGAAAAGCGTTTCACTGTTTTTAAAGCTGTGTATGTGTACAATCATTTGAATGATTCACTCGTCTTACCCATGTCTGAAGATGCTTTTAAACGTAGGTTTAATGAGGATTGTTTCAGCAAATATGTTTAGAAAATGCCGTTTGCCCAATAAGTTATTATTACTTTTAACGGGCTTGTTCTCTGTCAATTATGTATATACTGTACAATTAGTTTTTTAATTTGTTACCATTTATTTGTGAGAGAACAATAAAGGTGTAAAGGTCTCACATTTGCATGTTTAAAAGCACTCCCGGTATAAATATTTAGATCTTGCCGTGTAACGCTAGCAAAAGTGCATTTACTGCATTAATAACGTTTTTCACCTGAATGTTTGTGAGCATGTGAATATTTAGATTATATTTCGTAACACCGGCATAATCGCATTCAGAGCATCTGTATGGTTTCTCTCCTGCTTACAAGCTACATGAAGGCTGAGATCATCCTTTCTAGCACAAATTAATGACATTTCCTGTATTTGAGTCATTTTTCTGCTGTATACTTGCGAGCAATAAGCATAGCAAATTTACTCACAGTGATATAAGCACAATCACATTCAATGCATTTGTATGATTAATCTGCAGGATGTGAGCGAATAACATGACTGGTGATGTGACGCTTTAAAACACTTCTATAGTCACATATAGGGCATTTGAATAGTTTCTCTAAACAAAGTTTGAGGGCACAATGAGCGCGGAGTTTATCTTTCCTAATAAAAGTCATACCACATTCACTGCATTTGTATGGTTTGTCTTCAGAATGTCTGTAAGCAATATGACTTCTAAGGCCACCCTTAGTTGCACAAGCATAATCGCAATCATTGCATTTGTATGGCTTCACTACTGAATGCTTCAACGCATTATGAATGCTGAGCCGTTGCTTTGAAATGCAAGCATAATCACAGTCTTTACATTTGTATGGTTTCTCTTTAGAATGGTTTTGAGCAATATGACGATTAAGGTAATCTTTAACAGCACAAACATAATCGCAATCATTACATTTGTACGGCTTCACTATTGAATGCTTCAAAGCATAATGAACGCTGAGCTGTTTCTTTGAAGTACAAGCATAATCACAATCATTACATGTGTATGGTCGCTGTCCTAAATGTTGATAAGCAATATGCTTACGGACGTTACTTTTAAAATGACACTTATAATCACATTCACTGCACTTGTACTTCTTTATACCACAATGCTTGTACATAAAATGACGCATCAAGACTGGCTTATGAATGGTAGCATAATTACATTTCTTGCACTTGTATGGCCGCCGTCCTATATGCTCGTGCCCAAGATGAGCTATTAGATCCTGGTCAGAAGCCGCAACATAATCACACATACAACACTCGTGAACTTTCCCCCCTGGATTCTCACTAGCAGCACCAACTAAAGGACCAAGAACATGAGGGGGCCAAACGGATGATGATGATGATGAGCCACACAGCTCGACTGAGGTCTCACGATCGCCCAACAAAGTTGGGTCAACTGAGGTGGTAGCTGCCATATGGGTCTCACTAGAGGCTTGTGCTGCAGGTCTGTCACCACCGTGAGGAGCCTTTGCATCTCTTCTGTGCGTACTGCTCCCCTTAGCGAACTAAAAGTGAAATTGTGATAAATCAAATTAAATTATTTACAAAAAAAAATTCATGTGTTGAGAGTCAACCATAAATTATGCATGCCTATATACATTCATCAAAACATCATTCTGAACAAGTGAAAATTAAACCATAAAATAAAAGTGTTCAAAACAGAACCAGTGGGTAATTCAGTTCTCAGAAGTAGTAGTGCATAATAATTAGTAATGAAAGAATTGAGATAAAACATAATGACAGTAGATGAGCCAGTTCAAGCCTAGTTACCTACTCACAGTAGCATGACGCGAGAGAGAGGTAAGAGGCAAAGTCAACTTTAACCACACCCTCAACTGGAAAACCCACACGCACTGGTTTGTGCTGCAGATATAGGCCCACTGGCCCCAGAGGAGTAAGTGCTGCTGCAGTCGACCAAGGGTCATCAAGAACTATGGCGCCAATTTGATGGAAAGTTCAAATGACCCGCGGCCCTTTGCCCCCCTCATCTCTGAGGAAAGCAAGTTCGACCACGGCGCTGGCACGCCCACAACTGCTGAGTCAGCACACATACATTTGAAAAGAGCTCGCGCGCCTGGGTTGGCCTCGAACCTGCAATAAAGGGAGTTAGAGCTGTGAACGCAAGCATGCTGCTACCGTGGAGAACTGATATTGACACAGAGGGTCGGACGTTCACGTTTATCAGCCAGGTAAGTGAGTTCTTGTGGCACTTGATGTGCTTAGTCAGCTCTCGGTGACCGCTTGCTAATGCAGCGGCACGGACCCTACGCAGAAATGGTGGGGAGGGTCAGAATCGCAAGTCGTCGCACAGAGCCTGCCGTCGCTAGCACCATAGCTCTGGTCATTTGTGATCGACTGCAGCCGTACAATAGGGAGCCAGTTAGTCTATATCTGCAGCACGAACTAGGGCTGGTGGGTTTCTCAGTGGGTAATACGGTCAAGATGACATTACTTATTCATAAACAAAAATTGTATAAGCGAGGAAGAGGAAGGGACACGTAGCTTAGAGACAGAAATGAGGTACACATCTATAGAAATAGTTCCTCAAGCAGAACAATTGAACATGGAAGCTGCAGGCTTGGAAGGAGAATGAAGCACAGCATAAAGTATGGCGAGCAAGCAGGAAGTTCCGACAGTCTAACTAGGCCAAGATATCCCGTTGTACTTCCGCGCGGCGTGACTCCCCATAACTAATATAGATAAACGTAATTAACCTCAACTCCATGGCCTAATATCTATTCCAAGCTCCCTGAGGAACACTATATATGTCATCTTACTTACCAAGACAAAAATGTTAAACTGTGACATGCAGAAGGGCGGTATTTGGCGATATTTGACTTTTACACGACTCTGAATCAAATTATTGATTACACATCATAAATAGCATTAAAATAAAATTATTCTTCAGATACACTCGCCGGAAGAGAAATTCCTTATATCTCGTCCACCAGCACGAACCAGTATCTAAAATAAATAACGGTACTATAAACCACACTCTCTCGCCGACATCAATGCTTTCGGTACACTCACAAGTTGAGATTGACAGAATGTTTTCTTGTTCAGGTGACAAGCAAAGAGGCTGGAGGCTCGGCAGCGATGATTAATGGGAAAACGAATGGAACCTTTTGAGATACCGTACGTCCATAGCTTCACAACCGGTGCATTTAGGGAAATTTTCTAGAATTTGGTAACAATGAAAGAACACCAGCCCCAGTAGGAGAATTCCCGATGATAAAACAACATCAAAAAGTATGTTATTTTGGTAAATAAATGTGACCCTTCACTGCCAATTTCCGCTCAGAGCTCACTTGCACGCAACCACTGCTAAGATTGCTAAAATCGGAGAGGGTTGTTTTAACGATGAGCAAGGTAGTACTTACTGGAGATTGAAGTAGAAAAATAGTTGGCACAGCATCATGTACCAATTTGTTCCTTTTGGGATTCATGAAATATTTGGCCTCAAAGTGAAAAGAGCACAAGAAGTTGCTCTTGTGTATACCATGCGATCCATAATTCTTTTTCTCCAGCTTAGCTATGAGATCCCGCCTGCCGGCTTGTTCAATCCATACTCGACACCTGTAAATAGATAAGGCACTGTAGTCACTGACGTGGTAGTTCATACTGTTACAAACATATCCGCTACCTTCATCATTACACCAAAGTTGAGACTTCAAATTAAGATAGATATATATAGAAATAAAGTTTGAGACTACGTTTCCGAGCGGAACGATATCACAGAGGACAGAGCATGTGACATGTAGTATGTCGATAGAAACGAGGAAACCAAGCACGAAGGTGTTCCCACACAGGAGCAACGCGCATGGGAACAGCAAGTCGGGAAAGAGGAGGAAGAACAGAAGTAGTAGAAGTAGAAGTTTTACTAGAGCATTAGGGACACAAGGTCTATATCGCGCCGAACTATTCCCGCGGTATAACACAGGCACGTGCGCCATTAGGGGGCGTTTAAAATTGTAAAAGATTTTTGTCTCGGCTTTTCTGCCGGTAGGTCCTACTGACAGGAAAAAAGCCAAAGTTGAGCATCTCCAACCCCCCGGCACGGCTGAACGCTTTTGCTATTTGCTCAGCACTAGCTCAGTACTTGCAAAGAATAGCTAACGTTCAGTGTCCATTAAGTTCAAGGCCAAGCTACATTTTACAGTAATATTGTTAGGAAATGTAAAATTGGCGGAAACGATTATATTACCAGTGCCTACCTAGAAAGGAGTCATTGTATGTTAAATAGAATAGGCATTTACAAGTCAGACCACAGAGCCATTAAAAATACATAACAAAATAGGGTCTACATATAGAAATACAGTATAGGCTACATGAAACTATTTTTTTCCTCAAACTTTTTTCATTTACACGAATTTTTTTGCCTCTAACTTATTCTTACCAATAGCATTTGCGACTGAGCATGTCGAACTAATCAATAAACATAAAAATGGCTACGTTAACCCAGCATAATGCAGAAAGGTCTGAATTGTGCTCTACCATTCAAGCAACTGCAACCGATATTTCTACTAGTTACAAGTTCGTCTTATTTCAATTTAGACGACAGTAATTTATACATATGCAGCACCTATCATTAAAGAACAAAAACCATACATGTATTTCTACTTATACAGGGCAAATTGTCATTACCTTAATGGGTCTCTAGGAAATCTGAAACACGAAAGACCTCCTTGTATACGAGTCTTGCAAAGTGGTGCAGCACAAAATGCAGCTTTTGAGTACGGTGCAATCCAGTCCTGGAAAACAAAATGCAAAATATTAATGACAATCTTTCAAGAATAAAAGCATTGTTGCTTGACCCACCAAACAATGTAAAGGAAAAGCTGGCCTCTGCGCAGTAGCATTGAGGATACACATGAATCATGAACTCCAGCAAATTCAACATTACAATTACTACAAATTATATCTTCTCACTGCAATATCTATAAGATATTCATACTGGTAAACATTCCAGTAGGTCTTTAAAATAGATTAATAACAGCTACAAGCCTCCTTATGGAAGGGAGCAGCTTTCCCAGCAAAAGTTAACGGAATACAATGAATAACACGTGGTGCATTGTCTCTAGTGGTAGTAAATTTATTAACACAGCAAATACTTACATATGATAATGCCTAAATATACAGCAACAATTACTGAACAACATATAAAATGTGGGACAGATACATAATTGTGAACATCAGCTTTATTTGAAACTGGATAAAGGGATAAGCGAGGTATCTATGAATTAATCAAGGAGCTTCAATAGAGGAGGGAGTCCTGCGGCAACACACAGATATGCCAGCAAGCCAACCAGATCTCTTGTGGCTGTGAGATGCATTCATGAATCTCATTGGTGGAAGTGACTGGGCAGCAGCGAGTTTTATGGGGGAGCAGCAAACAAACTGATGTACTGATATACGATTGGTATGGATGGCGACTGGCTGCAGCCAGAAAAGACTCTTGAGCATCATGGACGAGGCTCCTGGCTCCCTCCCCTGTATTGAAGCTCCTTGATATTAATATGCTAGTATCTATGTGTGTCAGCTCTTCACTAATACACATAAGGAAATTAGAGATCTGATTTTAAATGTGAATCATTTCACCCACATCATATCCAGTTTTTCATACTTTCGGGAAAACAGTATGGGTAGTGTTAGCATTTCTGCTCCAAAGTATTTTTTGTTTTGAAGCGAATGTGCTGCTGGGAAAGCATCCACCACCGTGGTGCAAAGTTTGAGGAAATACCATGACATCTTGAAAACAAAAGATTATGCTGCCACACCTGAAGGAATGGATCCATAGTTGTATAGCAATCGCATTAAACAAAGCAGAATACCTACTGATGGACTACAGATTAGTAACCAATGGCCCCGAAAAATTAAAAAAAAATCTGATACGCTGACATAAAGCTGAAACGTGTACAGTTACGAAGGGCTTAATTATCTGTAAACTGTGGGAAACATTAAGTTCGTCCATCATGGGCCGCAGTTTGATTAATTGCTTCCATAAAAACGGCCACCTAAAACCAATAAACTTTTAGTGTTTTGAGCTCGCAGAGCGAATGGTGGTGAAAATAAACAAAAACTCATGACACCAAACGACAACTAGCTAATAAACAACCGGGCATCGGTTCTCAGATAGGCTTTCTCACGATAATGGAGTTGCATATGGCACGTTGGTAAACTTGGAAACAGTGGAGCAACTTGTAAGACAGGTGAGAAATAGGATGGGTGCCATAAATATCCCAAATGTCAAGGCCTGCGACTGCTATCGGGACATTCAGATTTTCTTCGTACAGTATAATATATGAAACAGTTTGAACAATTACTGAACAACTGCTGAATATTAAGCAGGGTCGTGATTATGGGAATTACAACTAGCCGAGTAGCTAAGTTGAATGGTATTGGAATCATCTAAGTGTGACGTAAAGGCAATAGCCCATAGAGCCAGAGCATGAATTTCGGCGGCTATTTGAGAATGGGCCTGTTGGTCCGTTTACTGTCAGCTAGTTAACCTCACCTTTACACATTGCAAGGGGGCAGGGACGATCAAAGTTGCGGTAAGGCATCACATCCAAATTCAAACGTTTCTTTAAGAAACGAAGTTGCAGCAATCAATTTAAAATGAGTCATACCTCCGATAGAAAAAGAGCTGAACACTCATAGGCAGGCAGAACGGGTTCACACAATAGTTAAATGAACGAGTTCCTCAGTTCTCGAAAACAAGTTACTGTGTCATTGAAATAGCACAAAAGAACACAGCTTCAAGTTGTAATTTACTATACACTCAAAAATACACCCAAATTTTTCCTAGCATACCGTGCTAAGTAAATTGTAAGCACTAAAATATTTGGTAAACACACAGTCGTATTTATAAGGGCTCAACATAGCATTGGAAAGATTAGCTATAAGAACTTATTTACATAACTATCGTGCGCTCTCATCAGAAAACAAGAGGCGGGCTGCTTCTCCTATAAGCATCACTAGAAGCACAGCTACGCTCAAACAAGTCAAAGATAGCAAGAAAAATAGACAAGTCTTACCTGCTGACCAGGAATCCATTTGATGGGCTCTTCCTTCACAGAAATGCAACCATCTTCAGTCAATTCTTGTTTCACCTGAAGAGCTTGAGGATAAACAAAAGCAGCATCTGGAACTCGAAAAAATAACCGTTGAATTGAGATAAAAACATAAGCTGAAAACATAGGTTAGACTTTTATCAGCCAGTAGCTGATATCTATTGTACTGCATTTGCATGGTTATAGTAAAAGATATCGCCTCCTCATCAAGCGGGGGAGGTTTTTGCAATGCTGGGCTTCCAGCATCAGCATTTCTACCAATCACACTTGACTCCGTGGGCACGGACGCTAACTGAAAATGGAGTTGGCTGCGAGGTCACAGCTATCACGGAGGCATCCCATCTGTGGCGTCATAGCTCTAGCAATTTGCTCTCGACTACAGATATGCACTACGTTCTACCATAGCACACAAGTAGTAGCAATACGCTTCATTTGGATGTAGAGTCAAGTTGACTTTTCCACCATCTGCCTCATAAAAAAATAATAACTAGAGGGATAAGTTTAAATTTCACAGGTGCATTGCATTTTCTCGTCAGTTTGTCCTGAAACAATGTTTCTAACTGAACCTAACCCTCCTAAGCCAATGTCCGTCACCTAACCTATCATTCATAATCCCCTCTACCGTAACATACTTCATCGAATCTTAATACAGCACTCAGATTTCACCTTAGAACCTCGAAAATGGTGAGTCAGCGCAGCAGTTGCGCTTGTAGCTTTATAAGGATGTAGTTACGAATCCACTTCTTGCATTTGTTTTCCCATTTATTTCAAGGCCACGTCTAAGCTGTATTTCTCATAATTTACAGTTAATTTATCTTTTCTTAATCTTACACATTTCCATTTTGTCGTCAGCGTATCCATTTTTCAACACTAGTTCGGGGCCGTCCATATTGAACAATAAGAGCAAATGATTTTCCTGCTTCACTTGAAGCGATAGCACCAGAATAAAGCAAGGCAAACTCTGCAAATTTCTTAAAGAACAGATTCTTCTGTTAGCATTACCCTCTACTCAAGATGTCATTGTATTTCCTGCACTTTCGCTTCAAAAATTACTTCACTGAGAAGCTGTTTAAAACTGCCTTCGACACTGTTCCCACTGAAGGCCTCCTCGGATTCTAACACCACGCTCCATCCTAATATTGTCAGATGGCTCGCGGCTTACCTCAGAGACCGCGCAGCCTGCTGCCTCTATAACGGCTTCTGTTCTCAATTCCATGCTGTCAAGGCGGGGGTCCCTCAGGGTTCTGTTGTCTCACCTTCCCTTTTCAACCTCTACGTCTCTGATCTCCCCATCTCTCGGGACCAGGTCTGTTGTCCTTTTGTGACATCATGCGCCGACGACTTCACTAACGTGGCGTCCCATCGCCACCCTCTCACTGCTGCAGCCGTTCTATCAGATCACGCTAACTTGATCAGTGACAGGGCAGCTGCCAAGGGCCTCACCATCTCTACCTCTAAATCCAACTCAACACTATGGACGACCGACACCCATCAGTCTGCAATTGACCCTCGAATCACTGTTAACAACACTGTCCTACCTCTGGAGCGCCGCCCCAAGATCTTTGGCGTCACTTTCGATACCCACTTTACTTTTGCACCCCACATCACTTCTATCGCTGCCCGAGCCTCCAAACGCCTTAGATTACTCAAATCCCTAGCTGGCACACGCTGGGGCCAGCGCAAGGAGACCCTGCTTCTCACATATACGGCATTTATCCGACCCCATTTCACCTACGCGGCCCCAGCCTGGTATCCTGGAACTCGCCATTCCGCGATTCAGAAGCTGCAGACATTTCAAAACCTCGATCTCCGATCTGTGACCGGTTGCCTTCTCATGGCATCCATCGATCATCTCCATTCAGAGTCCAAATTCCTGAGGGTCGACCAATCTCTCGACCTTCAGTGCCGCAAATACCTCATCTCCGCCCTTCGTCCCGAGCACCCAGCCCACTCTGCCGTTACCGCACAAGCCGGTCGTCGACGCATCTGCCAAAACCTGGCAACCAGATTTCACTCTGACGTCAACCACTTGCTAACAGACGACATCATGCCATCTGAAAAGTACCGTGCAGCTATCTCCTTCCTCCATCGGTCTGCCGTGCGAGCTTCACTAGACCGTCTCCCTGTGAGCAGGGTTTTGGGCACCGTTCCACCGGAGATCTCGCCTGAGGAGGCTGCTCTTTTACGGACGGCCCGCTCTACCCTATCGCAGTTACATTCAGGCTTTTGCTCTGCCCTGATGTCTTACCGCCACAGGGTCGGGAAAGCAGACTCAAACTCCTGTCCCGAATGCCACAATGGCTCTCACACTGTGAAACACCCATTCGTATGTCCTGCCCATCCCATTTCTCTTTGGGAAAATCCATTGTCTGTACTTAACTTCCTGTTCTCTCTTCCTTCATTTTCAAACCTTCCGCCACTTGCTCGACCTTCCCCGGAACCTCCCCCTGCGTAACAACAAGACTGCCCACTTTGGACTCTCGTGCCATATTTTAGCTACCCATTTGGCCCTATTAACAAGTCAAAAGAAGTGAGCGTGTTTGGTTGGTGGTTTTCCGATTACCAATTGCACACTTCGCCGGCTTGTTGGCTGTGCATGTGTGTGCGTTATCTTGCTGGCGCCGGCGCGCAGGGCCGTGCTTGCCTCCCTAGTGTGGCTGACCTGTTCTTGGCCTGGCTGGGTTTTGGAGGCAGCAGAGGTAACAAATGAATATGGCGTAAAATTAATGAAAAATGGTGGATATGGTACGTGTTACATGTACTTTACGTTTTCACTTCAAAACTATCTTTTCTTAAGAAACGAAACCAAACTATGATTGAAATCAGTCAAATCAAAGCCTCTCGCAAATTTTAAATGTGGGCGCATTAGCGCTTTGTACAAGGGAATGAATATATTCTTGGATTTGTACTCAAAATTCCAGGTAATCAATCCAAACACTCTAATTGAGATACCTTACCTTGAGTTACCTTGAGTCTTCGGAAGAAGTACAGGTGACGTTGCTCACATCACCTCACGTGTGTGGAGTCACTCTGCTGGGTGTCTTCTGTGGTGCCGCAGTTTGCAACCAAAGAGAGAGCCAGCAGCGAATTATCTCCACAGTACACATAGATTGTCACATCCCTGTCGATTTGATAACTGTGTTGTAGTTTTTACAACAGTTATTCTCTGGTCACGTTGTTGGGCGATAGTTGCCAATTCTGTCCCGTTTATATTCAATCAGACCGAGGAGTTCTCAGGCCCTTCGTGCATTACTGAACAGTTGCTGACATTAAACCTCATCTGCGACGCTGTGCTCCAATTCATGAGGTGGTTAAGGTCTCCTTGGAGCTCATTTTTTTCCCTAGCAGGATGACATAGTTTAGTATCATTCACAAATTTACCAATTTACTACAGATAATGAGATCAAGATCGTTGATGTACATTATTCATCCTGGTTCACAGGCAGAGTATTGAATATTCTCTTCAGAAGAAGAAGAAAAAAAAAATGTTGATGGTGACCCAACGGGCCGCGGGCAGTCTAGTAAACGTTATGAACAGATCTTCATGTCATATGTTGAAATTGTTTTAGATTAGATAGGCGGCAGTAGACGAACCAATAGGCCCATTCCCAAAGAGATACCGGAACTTACGCCTCGACCCTCTATGAGCTATTGCCATTATGTTAGTAGGATATAGAGGACTGGAGAAAAGAGGAAAAAGGCAGAAGAATCCTTCCCAAGGAGATAATCATGAATGCACGTCAGTACGATCAAGAGCCGCTGATATGCGGAGCTTGGAAAGGTCAAACTGTGTAGTTGGAGCGGGAGAGAGAAGAAGACGGATTAAGGTGGCCTCGGAAGCTTTGGCAGTTAAGAGTTTGTGACTCCAGAAAGAGGAGTTCTTTGCTGTGGAGGTTGTCTCTCCCAATGTATGTCAAGACGAGTTTTAAATGCATTGACTGACTCCGCACTAACAACAACGGAAGGGAGTCTATTCCAAATGCTGACTATGAAATACAGAAAGAACTGCTGACTTGAGGTCGTTCTTCAAACTTTATGCTTGAGATTTTGACCGTTGTTTTGCAAGCGATCATTAAGGTCTCTTGTTGAAGCCATTCAAATTCTTGAATGTTTCTATTAGTTGCTCCCTGAGTCGTTTTTGCTCGAGAGAGATAAGACCCAGTTCTTTTAGGCAACATTCATACGGCTTGTTTTGCTGCTGAGGTATCAATTTCGTTGCTCAGCGTTGGACTCTTTCCATGTTATCGATATCTTTGCACTGATGTGGCGGCCAGAATTGAACAGCAAATTCTAAGTGTGGCCTCACTAATGCCTTGTACAAGCGAACGATGATAACTTTGGACTTGTATTCAAATATCTGGTGATGAATCCCAGTACTCTGCTTGCCATTTTCACACTCTTGTCAACTTGCTGACTGTATTGTAGTTTGTTTGTAATAGTGATTCCCAAGTCACGTTGTTGGGTGACAGAAGCTAATACCTTCCCGTTCATTTTCAATTGGGTTGAAGGGTTCAGCAGCCCTATGTGCATTACTGAGCATTTGTCGACATTAGAGCTCATCCGCCACGTTGTGCTCCAGGTGGTCAAGGTCTTGTTGGAGCTCGGCTTTGTTTGCGGCAGGATGACATAGTTTAGTATCATCTGCAAATTGACTGATTTTACTACGGATGTTAAGATCGAGATCATTGATGTAAATTGAGAACAGAAGCGGTTTGTTAGGTTTGTTAAGCAGCTTCTTCCATTTCGAAAGCCATGCTGAGTGTCGGATATGAGCTGATGCATCCTCAAGTGATTAGTGATGAGCTTTTTCAAGAGGCGTTCGATGGTTTTGCTGACAACTGATGTAAGACTGATTGGTCGATAGTTGCTGGAGCTTTTCTTATCCCCCTTCTAATGTATCGATATCCCGTTAGCTAGTTTCCAGTCCTGCGGAACTTCTCCCGTTCTTAAAAACCGATTAAATATTTCGTGCAGTGGCTTCATGATAACAAGAGTCATTTCCCGTAGTACACGCGGAGTAAGATTATCTGGGCCAGTGGTTTTGTACACAGTTAGGTGAGTTAGCTCTTGAACGATCTCGAACTCCGTGAAAAAAACACAAAATACTGTATGTAAAGAGATACTAATGACCAAATTTTAGTGAAAATCGGTTTGTCCGTTCGTATTTGACCAATGTTTGTTAAAATATTTCTCAGAACATAACTCAAAAAGTTAAAGAAAGATAAAAAAATTACAGAAGCTGTTTTTACTAACATGGGGCAGCAATGACCAAATTTTGGTGATGAAGAAGAAATCCTAATTGTAGGACCAATTTGAATTTTTCACTAACATTGTCTTACCTACATGGCAGAAAAATTTTTGATCAAGGTGTATAATATTATAGAAGGTACTGTAAATGCTGACATGATATTGCTTAACCCATAACTAAATTAGCCACTGTTAGTGAGTAGCTGGTCCTTTATATTCTGATCAATTATTTCAAATCTAAATGATGTTAATAGAGCGAGATTCCTTTGTGAAGACAAGAAAAAAATATTTTCTTCAGTTTAATGTTGGTGAATATTTTTGGTATTGGATACTTAGTCTGAGTAGGAAGTTTTGTACATTGTACTAACTTATGAATTATAAATAGCTATATGAAAATTTAGGTTGGAAATATTGCTAATGACACAAACTTGTAGTCATTATAAATGTCAAAAAAGAGTCATTTCTCAGTTTAACCCTTCCTTAAATTAATCAATTTGGCTTCCTTGAAGAAATAGCCTATTTGAAATGTAGATATAGACCATGCTATTAATAAAAAGTAGAAGGTATAATTTATTTAGCTAAATATTTTGACCATAAGTGGTAGGTCAAACTCAATGGTCAAGCTAAATACTAACTATATTAAAGAGTCAGAGTTGAGGGGTGGAGTCGGTAGGTAGCTTCCCATAAATAATCAGGCTTTAGCGTCATAAACCAAGGAGCCTACGAGTTAGAGTCAGGCGTTGACCAACCAACTCCGCCATCTTACCATACACTCATTACACACGCAATCTCTCTCAGTGGACTAGATGAAGTTAAATCCAATGTTGTATTTCACAGATACGACTTGAAAAATTGTCGACAAACCTCTGGTGTATGAGAACCAAAGTAGCAAGCAATGAACTCCCTCATTGGCCAGACGCACAGAGGTGGGTGCAACACGTTCAACAATAATTTGATCCAGCGTTTAGTTCATAAATTATTTTTCTCGTAGAAAGAAAAGATTTTGTAAGCGACAAGACAGTAAGTTCCATAAACTCATGAAGTTCGTATATTAGGATTCGGAAGAACATCAAGAGAGTCAGACAAATCATTGCAGAGTAAACTCACTAGAAAGTTTAAGATCTTTTAAATACTGTGCCAGGAAAGATCAACTAGTAAACAAATTTCCAGTGGCGCAGGGTTGCAGAGTGGAGTGAACTAAGGTGCAAGTCCGGCTCCCGAACGTCCAGTTGTCCATCTCTAAATCATACATTGATCAAAAGTCGAATTTCACGTTCTTTATACAAACAAAACTGGAAGCTACCTGCTACCAAGGCACTCACATGAATTGAGCTACAAATTTTTTGCAACATTTCCAGCATTACCTTACATTATATGCATATTTTTCAACAAAAATTATATTAACACGTGAAATATATCTACAGCTCATCAGCATTAAGTTTATTAGCCACTCAGAACCAAATTCTTAAGAACAGCTCAGTTTGGTCCAAAACAGAGTAATACAAAGTCAGATTTTCAAATACTGGTGAATGGGAAATGAAACTCACTGATGACTCAGGCAATAATATTATATGTGAAAAATGAACCACGCATCATCAATTCAAATAAATTAGTTGACCTACAATACTGATGTCATTGCTCTAAATGCTATCACTGATGATAGAATTGCTTGGGATAACAGATGATAATAATTTATTTTCATACATAGCAATTTCACAGCTGTCAATATTATGGATGGGGTGACCTAAATATAAGATATCCCAATAAGGCCCATCCAGTATGGGACCAGGTATGTTTAAAGAGATGATGAGATGAAATGCACGGAAGATAGAGGATATAAAAATAAACTGCCGTACAGTGGAAGACACTTCATAACATCTTGATCGCAGCTCATCAGAAGATCACATATTTGGTAGGCTCCAAATCATACACAACACTCGCTCCTCGAGGCTGGCAAACTAATTGCACCAGCTATCAAGCAATTGTAAAGGAAAAGTTCCATCTAAAATCGAGAACATCTCACCTTTTGAGGTTCCAGGATCACAACTGCCATACAAATCAACAGGCTCCTCTTTCACGGCGACCTGCACTGCACCAGCTGAGTCATCAATAACTGTTTCCGTCTTAATCCCCAACTCAATGGGAATGAAGGCTGCGGGGTCATCAAAGAGCCCAGGTTCGCAGAAGACGCCACCAACAGTTGCCTTGTCAGTATAGTAGATTAGTGACATGAGTCATCATCACATGAGTACAGAAAAAAGTCCTCACTCACAATAAGTACTTCATAGATAATAGCGTTTTTTATGCTGCTGTTTACTTAAACTAAACCAGGGATGTTTGAAAAACACTCCTATTCCAGAAAGTTTCTGAGCTCCCATCTAGCAAAACTCTTAGAAATTTCAATGTAATGAAACTGTATGCATTTTACAGTTTAATAGTAATAGAAAGCCCTTCCTAGGCTAGCACGACAGCAGACTCATATCATGGAAATGTTAGCTTGAGACTTGAACTTTCCTGTAAGTCGTTTGGTAGTAGTCAAACTTAACCGACAATGAAAATTAAAAATATTGCGCCTCGCCAGGCATGGAAACTGATAGTACATTTGGTATTTTATAGGAGTTTTAAAAGTGTCACTGAGGCGTTTATTTCCAAACCAAAGGCAAGAATTTGTTTAATTTGCGCAAATCGCAGCATGCATTGGCACTATGAGATATTTATGACTACAAGAGTAATTATTAAATGAGCTTATCTATTACTAATAATATTGCACCTATGACTGACTGCTCAATGCTCCCAGAGGTTGGTGAGTTCCGATTTCTGAATACTGTACTGTGATTTACTAAATGCCATTGAATTGATACCATACAAATATCAGGATAAGCACTAAAAAGCCTATAATATTCATTGAAGTATATTGGATACAAAGTATGACAGTCCACTACTGAGATTAAAAACAAAGAGAACAGTTGTTTCTTGTAGATCCTTTTGCATAAATTGTTATTTGATAAGGTAGCAATACAAATACACTAGGCAACTCGTAGTATCAAAGATTTGAGTTCCGACACATCCTGGGGCGTTGAGCAAACCTTTTAGACATTATGGAACTGCTTGAAAAAGAATGTTTTGCTACTCATGTTATAACGGACTTACCTCAGGCTTGTCTGGGGAGTCGTTTTCTTCCTTCACTAGTAGTAGTTCAGGGCAGGCAGGGGGTTCCATTTTAATGAGAGCACCGTACAGAATGAGTACGAAGCACAGGGTCAACAGGTAATTTTTTGGAAAATTCTAGAGTAATAGAGAGCCCAGGAACCGAAAACGACGGTGCAGAATTTGTGATGATGCTTTCATAGCTAATTTGCTCACGAAGGATACAATGCAACCGAGACATGTAGGGACATAGAAGATACGTTCTCGGCTTCACTCCTACTGAGGAGCCCAACCTTTTTTCTCTTATAGTGACACACAGGAAAGTTTTTCCTTTCTAAGTAGACAATCAAGTATCACCCACATTGTGAATTTCGACTCCATATCGTAGGTGTACCAAATATCACCAATTTTCTCCTTAGTGCGTAAAGCTGCTCATCAAAAGAAGAAATCAGTATGAAACAAATCACTGACACATGAAAATCTTCTGCTGGTTCACAGTCAATCTTTGTATATAGCCCACTGTACATAGAAAAATAATTTGCCACTTTTTATGTTGATCATGTTTTTATATAGCTGGTGAACTCAGAATCGGAAGTTGGAAGCATGGTAAAAAACAAGCTGCAGATATCTTCAGGGCTTGGATTTCAAAGTTGTTGAAGAAAGATATACATTTAAATTTGATGTTAAGAAGCTTCTGTAATTATCTGAAGTCTGGTCTACTTTCGATGATCTATTGCCAATAGATTCACGGCCACAGTTCCGAACTTGTTAAAATTTTGTTTGTTTTGTTGCAGCGTAACCAAAAAAGGACTGATAAATATTTATAAAGAGAAACGAGTCAACAAATACACACTGCTCTCCATTATGTTTGATTCAAATCATGTGTTGAGTGAAGGGGCACACAAACATAAAATGTAGGCAAATTGAGGTCAACAGTTCATAGTCGTATTACTAATAAACGCGAGAACAATTCATCATTATTCTCTTAAAAAACATAATATGCGTTAAGCAAGACCCGTAAATGAAGAGAAGCAGCATGGCGGCTGAGATAATCTCTACGTGAGCGCTGTGTAAGGCATCTTCCTACCATACCGACACTAAGAGGCCGCAACACAATTGCAGTAACTGAACGCCTTAAATTGAAAGAATGACAGTCAAAAGAAAATATCATACCGAAACTTGTCCACATTTTCATAATATAACACAATACCAGACGAACTACTCACTATCATCTAATTGCTAAATTGGCAGAATTTAATTGCTGAGGGATTATTGTCCAGGGCGTTAGTCCAACAATAGATTTTGCACACAATGAACACATATAAAGTTAGTCTGATATTGACAAATTTTTAAACATCATTTGCATATTGTAAGTTGAGGGGACTCACCACTTTCTCCCGATTCATGATCAACATAATATTTAAAGTAGATTTAATAGTAATATGAAGAAGCCTGAGTTACAGTATTGAATAGAAAGAATCAAACAACATCCGCTGTGTCAATAAATCTAAGTCCGGCCTACCCGAAACTGTACACTTAATTTGCTTTTGATTTCCAATGTGCTTCAAGTTTCAGGGCCCAAGACCATTAGGCTTAACATCATTCTCTTAAGCGATCTAGACTCCAATAGATTCAACAGGTTCAAGACTCCATCTCCTGAGACTCCTGAAATTATGAAGCCTTTACCGACCCCTATTTCAACTCCACCCTACGTGAAGGGCCATCAAGGGTTGGGCAACAAGGCTACCTAAATGTACACTCAACCGTACAGCCAGCCTTACAGAATATGAGGGCGGGTACGTTGAAACACTCGACGTACCCACTCAATGCAGAGAGCCCAGTTAATTATAGTCTGACGATTTTATGAAGGCGGTTCGGTCGTGGTCAAATTCCTCTACAACGGGGCCAACCCTATGAATATTTCTGAGATTGCTCTATATGCAATTAGTGGGTGTGTCTAAGATATGAGATGAACAAAATCTCAGATGTACTCATAGAATTGGCAACACTATAGAGGAATTTGATCACAACCGAACCGCCTTTATAAAATGGTCAGACTATAGCTATAGTCAGAAGATATAAGCCTCTGTTTCCGAGCAGAACGATATCAGAGGAAAGAGCAAGGAACATATAGTATGTCAATAGAAACGGGAAACCCATGCACGAAAGTGTTCCCACACAGGATCAACGCGCATGGAAACAGCAAGTCGGGAAAGTAGAGAAAGCACAGAAAAAAGCATGAACAAGTAGTAGTATGAAATTAGGAAGGAAGAAACTGGCTACGAAAGACAGACGTATCGAAGGATTAGCTAATGGCTGAGGTAACCTACACGAGCCTCCTGATGCAGAATGCCCAAGTTATTTCACCAGAGACAGGATCCATGCCATAATCACCCTATACCTTTCTGTTAGTTATTCATCAAACGCAAACAGTTCTACAACATTGAACTTCGCAAAAAAACAGAAGTAACCTCATCTCATACAGGAGGCATTGGCCACAATTTTCTTAGCAACAAAAGTATTTAGGGCGAGCTGGACAGACAGAGCTGCCAATAGAATTCGCTGCTGGTGAGGCTTGCGCTCAAAGCCTTCCAAGTCGAGAGTTGCCGCGAGCTTCATAGCCAGATCAGCACGGCAGCAGAGACACCGCACGCATACAGAGAGCATAATCGCTGCCCTGCCTCTCCTAAGATGTTTATTTGCTGTCGTCGTGATGGACAGCACAGATCTAATGGCGTATAACAGTTACACCTCAGCACTCGTTCGTACGACACCGGGGGAGCGTGCAATATCCCCGGACATAAACAAAGTTTTGTCCACTGCGGTGCAAACACAACAAAAATCAGTTTCATCAAGCAGTAGTTGCAGTATTCTCCTGGTTCAACCACCGCTACCACCCAGGTGATCCACGTCGTGAGGCTTGGTAAATCGATTTCACCAATGCAGAACACACAAGGAACATAGCAGCCAACTAAGATGGTCTAAGGTTTTATTTTCTGTATACATTTCACTACATCAAAAACTAGACCAACGAAAACAGCAGACAAGCAGCTCAACACATTGATGGTATGATATTGTACAAATAATACACAATCATTATACAAAAATATCAAATGTGGTGCACAAGAACTGTCACCACTCCTTTATTGGTGAATTTTCATGCTAAAAGATAATACTAGGCTCTTGAAGTACCTAGATATATTAGCAACCAAAATCTAAGAATTTAGACTGACATAGTCCACTGCTAGGTGCTACTATGTATACAAAATTACCACTTCATCAGCGTGAGGAATTCAACACTTGACGTCGTCCACATGGTTATATAATCTCTGCCAGAAATTCTCGCGGAGATCAATTTTTCTCTTGCTAACAAGAAATTGGCAAAAGAGAATTAACACATTAGGTAATTATATGCTGCTGTCTCAAGTATGATCCAATAGAACGAGCTCACATTCCGTCTAAAAATATTTTCTTCGGCAATTTCTTTTAGAAATCTGTTTATATGCGCTTCTCTGTTTTTAAACAGCAGAAATCTGAACATCTACTAAGGGTTTCATTCACAGCAAATTCAAAGAAACATAAGAAGCTCTGATACTGAAACTTGATGATGCTAATTTGACTGCAGGCATCTTAGCAAATGGAGTGGTAGATATTCTGCAGCATTAGTAAATACTCAACAATATATTCGGACGATTATCTTGGTATGAGAAATCGTTCTAAAGACTAGAAGTTGAATCGGACGGAGGTTTCGGCCATAAACTAATGGCGCAGATTTGCTTCACAGCTTAATGCAAGAGATTTCCAAGCTTAAGTAGGAGGAAACACGCTAGGCCGATTACACACCAAACACAGTCTGCAAAACGTATCACTAAAAACGGCAAAAACATATTTCCAAACAGGAAAAACCGTATTAGAGCACTAATAAACCATAAGGGAAGTAATACCCAAGTTATAAGATTGATAGGTGAACACAGAGCAGCAACTGAGACTAGAGCACAGATGGAGATGTTAACAGTAGCGCAAGTTGTAACAGAGTGGAGAGTGCAGCTGCTGCTAGGCTCCTGAGGTACCAGGTGGGCGGGGCCTAAAAAAATAGAACACTGATAACTGTCTACAATGAGGGTTACGTCTCGAACCAGTCTGAGCTACCATTTATACGGCCCGAGAGTTGGTCGCTGTCGCGAGTCTGGTGTTACCGACAGAGGTGTTCTATCGGAGCGAGCCACTGAGAAAATGTACTACATAGCTACAACATTGTATGTACTCACCATTTGGAGAAACTTACGAAATCCTGTAGATGCAGGGTGTATGTACAGTGTACTGTAATGTGCACTTACTGCACGTGATGTGGTGAGGGTAATTTATGTAATGTATCGATGCGTACATATGTGTCGGAGGGAAGTACACAGCTACTGTGTATGTAGAGATTTGAAAAAGTAGTAAGCACATGTACTGCATGTATAGCTATCTGTGTTTACGTGTGAATATCTGTGTTCAAGTATGTACATCCATGTGAATGTATGTGTTTTACATGTCATCCTCTCGCACCTCTTCATCGAAGGAAGAGCTGCAAGCTGAAGTTGGGCGAGGAGTCGTCGAGGTGAGGAGGTCCCCCAGTGACGGCAGGTCGACAGAAGAGCACGCAGAAGATGGCCTGCCACCTGCGTCAGATAACGACACATTGGAGGGGCACTCGATGGTATCTGTATCGTCACCTGACACGCCCAAAGCGACAGGTTGCGAATCCTTAGTTGGGATTGAGGTACTACTAGAGAATGCCGTAGTTGAGGAAGTGGACTCGTGTAAGCAGACGCTGCAGGCTGTTGCTTTGGTCCTTGCTGCAGTCGAAGTTGGAGGGATGAATTTAAAATATTCTGGGATCACTCCCTTCTTCTTAGATGTGTACTCCATAGTAATGATTTCTTGGCGCAGCCCTCGCAGTGTTGTATAATATTTTTGCACCTCTTTGAGATCGCAATGCTCTGTGAACTTAAGGAGGTCTTCGATTGCATCTCGGGCCCTGGAGATCTTTAACTTTGGCGAGGGTACGTCGTCCTCTTCCTGGTCCTCAGCCTGGTCTCCTGTGGATTCCAAGACGTCTGCTGCGATTTCCTCCTCTGACTTCAGATGATGACCAGTGTTCTCGTCATCGCCCAGCCACTCACGCACCTCTGTTGCAGTGACCTCCTCTTCCCCACAATGTTTCAGAATTGATAGGAGGGGGTCATCCGTTTCGAAGTTCTCAAAGTCACAACTCACCTCAGACTGACCCCAAAGGAGTTTGTGCCAGCAATTGCGGAGAGTTTCTGCTGTAACTTCCTCCCAGCTCTCGGCCCAGTTGTAAATGGCGTCCCGGATGTTATAGGCTTTGAGCCTCCTAAGAGCGTGGGCAGCCCGAGTGTCCTCCTCCTCTTCAGGGATGACCACAAAACAGTTTTGAAGTTGCTTCCTGCGATACCGTCTCTTACATGAGTAAATGACGTCCTGATCCATGGGCTGGATCAAAGACGCAATATTGGGAGGCAAAAGCAGGACCTTAATTTTACCATCGGCACTGATGAGTTTTGTTTCTGGAGGATGAGCGGGAGCGTTGTCCAGCAGGAGGATGGCCATAACCGAATTACTTCTTACCTTGAGCACCTCAGTTTGATATCTTTGGACCTCAGGAACAAAGTGGTTGTGAAACCAATCACTAAAGATATCCTGCGTGAACCACGCCTTCTTATTGTAGTAGTAGACGACAGGTAAACTATCCATGACATTTTTTATGGCTCTAGGCTGCTTGGCGGGTCCCACAATGGCACTTTTCAGGCGGTGGGAACCATCAGCATTAGAGACAAGGAGCGCCGACATGCGTTGCTTACTTTGTTTATGCCCAGGCACAGAGGAGAGTTTGCGCTGAGCTTGGCTGGTAGAAGGAAGCTCCTTCCAGAAGAGGCTCGTCTCGTCTCCATTGTAGAGCTGGAAATTTTTGATGCCACTTTTGGTGATGATGTCATGAAGGCGTTCCCTAAAGGGATCAACGCTTTCGGCATCGGCACTCAAGGCCTCTCCACATACCCTTCTGTTGGCTAGCCCGTGCCTGCTTTTGAATCTGAAAAGCCAGCCGTTACTGGCTTGGAAGTCAGGAACCTTTAGATGCCGAGCAAATCTCTCCGCTGCTGCCTGCAGATCGACACCCTTGATAGGCACGCCCACACTTTGCTGCTGCTGGTACCACTCCAAGACGCTCTCGTCTATAGTGTTCACTTTGCCGGAGACCAGACGTCTCTTCTTGGTGAGAGTTTCGCTGCTGTCGACACGGGCCAACTTGCTCTGGTAATCCTGTAGCTTCTTCTTAGCTCCCTTGATGTCGTACACAGTCGAGAGTCCAATGTTATACTTCGCTGCTATCTCTTTTGTTTTGATCCCCTTCTCCAACTCCTCCAAGATATCCAGTTTCTGCTTGAGGGATACAGAAACGTACTTCCTACTTGGGGTTGCTTTCCTTTTAAGGGGAACTTGTTGTAGCTGATCAACGATTGCTCGTGTCTCCTTCGAACTGCCTGACGATGTGCTGGGTCTGGGCTCACGATTCCAATTTGACGTACTCTGAAGATCCCCAATTTACACATTAGAGTCATCTTTATTAGATGGTATTAAGTTGTACAGTACTTAGAACTTATGCAAATGAAGGAAACTTATGCCAATGAAAGAATCACTGACACAAAACGTAATGACAAAAAACTGGAAAATAATGTAAATTAAATTAATTAACTACATAATAAAGAATAAAATATCGAATCAATAAATGATGAAACATTGAAACAGATGTAGTAACACTGTACGTCATACCCTAGGCTAGGCACACGATTCTAGCCTAGGGTTGCTAACAAAACAAGAAATATTGCATATTTCTAAGAAAATAAAACCCACAATTCACATACTACCTAGATACAACTCCTTGAAATTACACACAAAAAACACTGGTTTTGTAAGAAACACAGAGCACAATGCGAACACAACCAAGAACGTCAATGAACTGAATACCTGGAACGACACTTTGCTGTCAACATTTTGATCTTCTACGCAGCGCCTGATTATATTTTCTGGGTGCGGCGCACCTAATTCATAAAATGTGAAGCGTCTGTTGTGGATTAGTAAGGTAGTTTAAAAAAATTTTACGAACTTATTTGCCGCAATCCAAAAAATGGACTTTTTGCGGATTATGTTTTGCTAAGATGCAGTCCATAATTTTCTCAATCCGTAAAATGTTACTTTTCACGGATTGCACTTTGTAAAATAATCAGAGTTGTGAATTAGGTGGGTTTTGGATTGTTGATGCGCGGATTTGCCGGGTTTTATTGTATATACAAATATATAAATACAAATATACTTAATCTTCAATGAAAACATTTATCATCTCCCTCGCTTTGTTTGTGTGAAATAATCACTACAACTTCATTGCTCTCACAACAGGACCGCCCACACCCACATCGTAGGTCACCCAACGACGAAGCAGAGCTGAAGGCAAGGCTTCAACACACTTCTTCATGACAATAAAATATAAGCATATACACTTACTTAAAAATATGAATAAACCAGGCACTAAAACTCAAACATGGCCTGACCCAAATGACGAGTCAGCCTCCACTTAAAATAACCTGAGAACCTGATGAGGCAATGTCCTCTGGCAAAGAATTCCACAGCCCGCCATACCTAGAAGGAAATTGTGCACATCCCACATCAGTCCTAAAATGAGATTACTTTAGGTTCAAAGAGTGACTCCTAGTTAGTTACCCCATCACCTATTTTCGAAAACAGCACAGACGGATCTTCAGGTCCTCATTACCCAAGAGTGATTTTCAACATTTAATGAGGTCTGGAGGGAACAACCTGCCAATGATAGAAAAAAGAATTATTTTTCGCAGTCGGCCACCAATAGTTAGTTCATTGAGGCCTTTCAAACACTAAGACCAGCTTCGCCAAACAGACAGAAGCAGCCTCAAATCCCTAATATAGCCAGTGTTCGAGACAACTGAACAGGAATCGTGAGGAAAATTGGCTAAAGTTCAGCAACATAAAACGCTTCTATTATACAGTCGGGGCTCCAGCAGTGGCAACTACAGAAGCTCTCCTGTCTGTGTGAAAAGCTTGTAAAACTTCAAGATACTATCAATAACAACCCCAAATCACTGTAATATTATAAAAGACTCGACACATTCTTCCAGAAAATAATATGGCAAGCCTCATAGTCGACCAAAATTCGTCCACAGAAAATTCTTATTAGGATACGTTTCTCAGCATTTACCACCAAGTTCCATCACTTAACAACATACACAAGAACATCCAGGTCGCTCTATACCATACGATCTCCACCAGCTACCTTTACAGGCTATGACACATACACTTTGAAATCATCAGCAAATAATTTCCCTGAGCAAGACGGAAGAGATATCGAGAGATCTACATATATACATCAAGAACAGAAGTCACAGAACTGAGCCCTGAGGAACACTACTAAGCAACAACTTGTTTTCATTGGAACAGCCACAAACAAACATAGAAAAGACAAAAAAAAAAAAAGAATTCGATCCAAGATATAATCGACCCACTCACTACAATATCGCTGAGCTTCTCAAGCAAAATCAATTGGCTAACCATGTAAAAAAATATGAAAAATCCATGAAGATAACATACATCAACAACCTCACAAGCCTCCAAGCCACAAACATCAGACTACATAAGTTACAGTTATGCTATGATCATCAGAAGAAATATAGCTACTCAGTCCAAAGTATGAGAAACAGCAAAGAAACCCACAAGTCAAGTCGTACCGGCTCATCAGGAATCCATAAAACGGGTTCCTCCTTCACATACATGCAGTCATCTTCAGTCAATTCCTGTTCCATCTTACGAGTTTCAATAGGTGAGGCTGCACCTGGAACTAGGAAGTAAACAAGAATTGCGAGGAGTTCACGAACTGGACAAAATTGGAGTGGCTTTTATGGATCAGTACAAGTTGTTAAGTGTGCTGCGTTTACACGCTTTAGTTAACAATTTCGTCTCAACGCCAAGCAGAATCTTAGCAATGCTCGGCTTGCGGCGTCAGCATTTCTGTCGATCACACTAGAATGTGTGTGCACTGATCTTAACTCAAAACGTAGTTTTATTGTTAACAACAGGACATGAGCTGCACTTCAAGATATTTTCAGATAGATGAAACACTCTTTTTTGATGTCAAGCTTTCGATTCATCTCGAATTATCTTCAGGAAGAACTCTAAAGATATTTTGAAACTTGGCGCATTACATTTGGCATACATTTGGCGCAAGATGATTCAAGATAAATCAAAAGCTCGACGTCAAAACAATACACCATCTAACTGAAATTGTCTTTAATTGCAGTTCTACTGGTAATAATAAAACCAAGTTTTCCTGAAAATAAATCGATTTATTCAAAATGAGGATCATCAAAGGTCGCAGCTGTCATATAAGATTCCCGTCTGTGACGCCACAACTCGGCCACTTCGCTACTGACTTCAGGTGCGCACTGCATTTTGGCCTAGCAAGCATGTATCAGCGACGCACCCCATTTGTTTGTGGGGTCAAGTTGACTTCAACATTAAAAGCCTAAACTAGCTGAAATACAGCACATAGAAATGACAGAAGCTCCGCTCCTTTATACGACAGTTTTGATAGGTTTATTACACATAGGTACTTAAAGGTAATTTACAAAATTGTTTGAGACAAGAGTAAGTTACATTTTACTGTGCTTTATCTATACAACCCAACCAATAGGGTGCGACAAGGATTAGAAGATGATGCGGGTTGTAGAGCGAGAGGTAAAGATTCGAGGGAGCTATAACAAAGGTATTTTCCTCGAACCGTTTGTAGATGGTTATAAGCTAAAATTCTTTTCCACATTACGAACTAAGCAACATTATAGGAATTGTACTTAGTAACTCAGTAGAGTGGGTAATAAAATGCAATGACTAAAAACGGATACAAGGACTGTAATAAGTATTGTGTATCGGATAATGCTAAAAAGTTTAGTTGATAGCAAACTCACCTGATTCAAAGGAAAAGGTTAGTTCAGTATATCGACTGCTCTGACGCTAAAAATGGCTGAAGTGATAACATTGCACAATTTCCTCAGAGCCTGCCAGCTGAATATTGCACATACCATAGGCTTTAAGACTCATTACAACAGCACCGGCTACTTAAGGCCCAAAACAAATTAATTGACCATCAAGCACTTGAAAAGGAAAATTTCAAGTTAAACTCCACAACTCACCTCTAGGGGTCTTATGATCACCATTTCGAGAGAAGTCAGCACCCGACTCCTCCACGGCGCCATGCACCGCGTCAGTTGAGTCTTCATTGGAAATTGTTTCCTTCTTGATCACGAATTCGAGGGAAGTGGAGGCTGCAGGCTTAACAAGTAGCCCAGGCTTGCAGAAAGCACCGCTAACAGTGGCCTTGGGAGTATAATAGAAGATTAGACCAGTGACCAACGTCATCAATAAATGTCTACAGAAAATAGTCATTATTAACAATAAGAGCTTCATTAAAACACATAATCAAGGATGATGTTTATTAAGACAATACGGGATACTTTATAGACACATTTGTTCCAGATGCAATAGGAATGAACCCACAAGTTATAGCGGGGCAGGACGTCAACGAGGGTGGTCTAGCATATGGGTCAGAGAGCAGGACTTCCTACTTCCTAGAAGGGCTCCCACTTCTTGATACTAGGATTTACTAACTGCAATTGTCACACTAACATATTAATATAAAAAATGACACTAATACAACCAACAAGCACGGCAGCAGTTGGGCTAAAAAGTATGCAAGTCCAAAGCCGAGACTACATATGAGAGCAAATGCAAGTATTATTAACATATCAGTTTCAATCGATATATTGATAAGGTAGCAAAACAAATGCATTTGATGAATCATAGTGTCAAAAATGGAACGCCACCAATTCAACGATTGCAAAAAAAAAAGTGGGGAAGAGGGTAGCTACTTTGTTCGTGAAACTGATCACGACTGATGTCCCGGACTTGGAGTATTTTTCACCGGTCTGGGCTTCAACTGCTGACAGTCACTTGCGTCTGATGGATCGACTTATTAATGAAGCCAGTAGGCTGTGCGCCAAAAATGATCTGGTGAATCTGTCCAACAGGAGAGAGGTGGCTGGACTCTGTATGTTTTATAAGGGGCACAACAATGAGACATTGGTTGTATTCTTATGATTCGGTCTTCACGGTCTTTAGGAGGACTACACGTGTCGTGGTTGACGCACACTATTACTTTGGAGAGCGTTAGATGCCAAACTCGTCAGTTCAGTCGGTGTTTCGTTTCCTGGTCTGTTGAGGTTTGAAATTCATTGCCGACATCGGCTACAAGTCGTGTTGGCCTGCAGGCGTTCAATTCAGCTGGGAATGGCATTTTGTGGGATTTTCCTTACCAGCATTTCGGGTTTCCCGGTGTTGCAAAATGCTTCGTTTGGGTTGTACTACCTGTCCGTGGTGGCCTCGGTGTGAAGTTTTAATAATAATATAGGACTCACCTCAAACTCGTCTGAAGAGACGTTTTCTTCCTTCACATCTAGCAGTTCAGGGCATGTACTGGGCTCCATTTAATTGTGAGAAGTTGATAAAAAATTGGCCCCTCGGCAAAAAGCCCAGTAGTTAGATTTTTCGCTAATTTTGAAAATTTAAAAATTTGAAAGTGACAGCAAGGAATCAGGAAAGACACTTCGTCGATCATGTATGCTTTTTTGTGTAAGTTTGCCCAAAAAGATGCAGAGAAAGCGCTAACATAAAGACTTTTGGCTTCACTCACGTTATTAGCACACAATCGGGTAGCTATCACTGATGATTCTAATTTTGTTTCTTTATCATAGACACCCCACGATATAACCCAAGCAAAAAGCGGTTCTTTGCTCGCCCTTGTATTTCTACTGCACTCTGAAGGATGATATATTGGCCTCTATTCTGTGGCTTATGAATTCGATTTGGGGGAGATATAGGAACAGTGAAGTTTGGATATAGAGGGCGAGTTAAGATGAAAGAGTGTCAAGAAAAACCAAAGTTCACTGCTTCAAATTATACGAAAGCAAAGCGAGAAGTACATTCAAATTTGAGGTTAGCATACATATCTGAAATCTGGTATTTTATTTGAGTTTCAATTTCCAATACAGTATGACAAGATAGCTTCAGACTCCACCACGGCCTACTGACCATTAATGCTTCAAATATGACAAAAAATGAACAAAAAATAAAGCTAAAAGAAAAACCGACACATAGAAAGTTGAAGATATGACGTGACCAATGCCCACTGGTCTTCATACTATTGTTTCACTCAGAACACAAACTTATTTTGAGGCACAACGTAGACAGAGTGAAAGAGCAAGTTAAATATAAATGCCCCAACTTCACATCCCAACGGATGTGATAGGCCCGAAGATATTCTGACCGGGAAAAGATCCATTAGATCATCATCTTGTACGTTCTTGCTAGATTATTATATTCCCAGTATAACCACCTCGCCCACGTCAAAATACTGAAGGAAGGGATGAGTAAAGCCCAGATAAAAGAGGTGGTATTGACAACAAATGGCAAAGGTATACGGTCGGTGAGCTGCACAGACAGTAGCCAGCAGAATTTTGCTGCTGGCGAGGCTTAAGTTCCAAGCCTTCCAGGTCGAGAGTTGCTGCGAGCTTCAGAGCCAGATCAGCACGGCAGCAGAGACACCGCACGCATACAGAGAGCATAATCGCTACCTTGCCAGCTCCTAAGATGTTTATTTGCTGTCGTCGTGATGGACGGCACAGATCTAATGGCGTAAAAGTTACACCTCAGCACTCGTACAACACCGGGGGAGCGTGCAATATCCCCGGACATAAAAAAAGTTTTGTCCACTGCGGTGCAAACACAACAAAAACCAGTTTCACGAATCTATTACACAAAAGGAGCAGAGCAACCAACCAAGATAGTGTAAAGTTTTTATTTTCTGTATTATTCTACCGCATCAGAATACAGACAAGTGACACAATATATTGATGCAATGCATTTGTGCAAGAAACACAACGTTTATACAAAAACATCAAATGTGGCGCATGATAACTGTCAACTCTTCCTTTATACAAACAGTGAACCTCAATACTAGATAAAATGGTTCGACGATTATATTTGAGTTTCGAAATAGGAAGAAATATTAGCAACTGAACTGTTCTATACTACCAAAACATTAGAAATTTGCCTACTCCACTGTTTCGCCAGGCTACAATATCAACACTTCATCACCGTCAGGAACTCGACACTTAGCACCTTCGGTGAGGTGGCGGTAAACGTAAATCTGCTGAAAGGTCCCAAGATATAAATTTCCCTTTCTGGCTCAAAAGAAGTTGGCAGAAGAGAACACAGAAACTAATCATTCATATACTGCAGCCTCAAATATAGTCAAGATAAAAGCAGCATACAGATTGGTTATCATGACAGTCTCTTCACCCTATTCTTTCAAGAAACTGCAAATGCATTATTGAACTGAAGTACCTGCATCCCCTGTAGAGACTTTTAGGACTTGGAGACGACAGTTATATACCTAGGGGCTGGGCCTGTGAGTACCTTCATTGTTCCAAAAGCTTCTTCTGCAATTACTCGTTTCAAATGTTATGGTGAATCAGAAAAAGAAAGAGCATAGAAAAATTCGCTGAATCTATCTATACACCGTAGGGTGGCCCTTATTAGTGGGAAAAATTAAAATTATCTTTTTTTCAGTTCTCAGCCTATAAAATGGATCCAATTACATCAAAAACATTGTAGTACAATTTATTTGCAATTTAATTAATATTTAGAGGTAGTCCAGTGCGTTGGAAGTTATTCTGTTGTCAGACAGATTGCTAACTTAGGAGATTCATGACCAAGGCTAATAGCAGTTGCAAAAGAATGAAGTGCAGCTGCAGTTGCAAAAGAATGTGTAAGAATCTATTTTTCTTAGTAGGTAGCTTTAGAGCACTCGGAGCACCTCAACTGGAGGCCGCTGAAGTGACAAACGCCAGCAAGAAGAATGGGCAGCAATAGAGAAAGCTGGAGGCAGGTTACTGGTACTTGCAAGCCCAACAGCAACAGGAAACTAAAGTTAAGAGCAAGCAAAGCAAGAAAACAACTAGTGCATTGACTGTGGAAATTCACTGGTTACATCTGAACGCCCAAACACTCCTAAGCAATTAGAATCAAATAATGTATTTAACACTGACAAGTGTTTATGTATTCATAAATTTATATGTTTATGTATTTGTATGTTTCGTGTCACGCTCTTAACGAAATAGATAGCCAAGTTGCAGATTTTATAATTAAGTTGCATTTTCATGGGGATCGATGAACAGGTTGCAGAAGATGGCAAAAGTGAAATCCTTACCCCTATATAACAATGCATTCTTTGCGTGAAAACGTTCTTGGCGTCGAAACATTGAAAATATTTGCAGCTTCTCTTAGCGCAAGCATGGGAGTCTGCATAACTTTTTCCATACAACAAAACATATGCTTGGTCTAAGTTCACGACGTATAAATTCAATAGCTGATCAACGAAGCCCACACGAAGCAATGATTTTTTTTTCACGGGGCAGAAGACACAATTATTTCTAATAGCTGGCTGTCTTTCTTTGACGGAACAGTTCTCGCTAAAAGAGAAGAACTTAGTAGATGTACTGACAGCAAATCCTTTGGTATCTTGGATATGCCGCAGGCAACTTAATTAAATACAATAACGCTTTGCTGCTTGATAATGGAGGATTTTTCCGCATGTCACTGACGGTGGGGAACAATTGTGCTGCTTAAATGATAAAAAAAGAGCATTAGTCTTTTATGACAATTTGAGTCGGCTGTTGCAGGGCATCCTTCAGAAACATTAGTAACTTAAGCATGTTGAATGAAAAAGGGCCCTCAGTAATTCCTCGCTGTTATTTTTGACAGCGTGGGTACTCTAGTATCGATATAAAAAACACTGTCATGCACATATTTGTTTACATATTCATAGGTAAATTAGGTTGCCTTACATTGAGATCGATGACCAGACTGTAGAAAATGACAAAAGTGGGATCCTTATTCCTTTATCTCAATGGAGATCTTGCTTAAATATCACTGCAGTTCTTTCTTTTCCAACGTTGAAGTTCACTCAATGTAAATACATACAGCTTCTCTAAGCATTCTGCTGCATAGTCATTCGTACTCTCCTCTGAGGTTTCCTTCAACCAAACTTCAACTGCCCTGAGTTTACACTGAGGCTCTCATTGGCTACATAATCATCGAAGTGAGAAGGTGTTTTTCTGCTGTCAGAACGCGGGAAAAGAACATGAGGATATCTAGACAGCAAATAATATTCTCCAGTGTGGGCTCTTCTTTCAACAGAACAACATTTCACTAGAGGAAAAACTTCCGATCTACATGACAGCGTCGGTAATCTTGATAGAGAGCTCATGTGTTTTGGGTGAATAATCAAAAATTCTGTATTACCAGCGATACACACTGAGAGCGTATACCTCCGCCAATCAAGGCCATGTTAAAGAAAATTTCAAATTAATCCTAAAACCAGAGACAGGATCAGAACAAAAACAGAGAAGAATAAAATGTTGAGGCAAGCAGGATGATAACAAGTCAGAATTAAAAAAAAAAAAAACTTAACAAACAAGATACAGTCAACCAAAAAAAAATAATTGAAATCAATACAAAAGAGTAATTCACAAAGAACAGGTACGTTAGTTCAATACAAATTCAACAATTTAAGCAAGAAGGTCCAGTCACCTCTTCAATACATATAGATGAAATGACGACAAACGTGCAAGTGGAACATTGAAACTGAATGAAAACAGGCAGCGCAAGACAGGTGTTCAAAGTGTAACAGCAAACTCAAAACTGACAAGGAAATGAACAGGCAACATTCAAGGGTTGATAGAGGTTACAATCTGGTACTATCTTTTCTGTAAACATCCAGATGAAAATCATTCATTGCAGATGGAAAGATAAACAAGAACCCTGACAATATAATTAACTAGATCTACTGCAGAATTGAAACTCAATTGCATTTAATGCAGATGCTGTTTCGTACCTTAATGTTTCTGAGCAATATGATTATTTAGGCCCTTTGTAGTATCACAAGCAAAGTCACAATTACAACACTGGTAAGGTTTTGCACGTGAATGTTTGCGAGCAGTATGATTGTTTATTCCCTTCGCCGTATTACAAGCAAAATCACAATTATTGCACTGGTACGGTTTAGCACGTGAATGTTTGCGAACAATATGATAGTTTAGATCTTGCTTTATACAACAGGCAAAATTACATTTGCTGCATTTATAAGGTTTTACCCCTGAATGTACGCGAGTAATATGACTGCTTAGATCATGCTTTGTAACAGAGGCATAATCGCATGTAAAGCAACTGAACGATTTCTTCCCTGAATGTTTGCGAGCAATATGATTGCGGAGTTCATCTTTCCTAACACAAGCGTAATTACAGTCATCGCATTTAAGTGGTTTCTCTCCTGAATGTTTTCGCGCAATATGAATGGCAAGTTTACTTTTTGTGATAAAAGTACCATCACAGTCATTGCATTGGTAGCGTTTTTCTGCCGAATGGGTGTGAGCAATATGACCAGTGAGGTCACGCTTTGCAACGCAAGTATAGTCACATTTCGGGCATTTATATGATTTATCTAAATGTTTGTGAGCAAAATGAATGCGGAGTTCATCTTTACTATAAAAACCACTCTCACATTCACTGCATTGGTACGGTTTTGCTCCGGAATGCTTGTTTGCAATATGACTATTGAGGACACGTTTCTCAGCACAACCATAATCACATTCACTACATTGATAAGGTTTTTCCTTCAAATGCTTGCGAGCAACATGAAGACCTAAATGACTCTTCTTAACACAAGCATAATCACATTCACTGCATTTGTAGGGTTTCTCTTTTGAATGCTTGTGAGCAATGTGGCTACTGAGGTCATGTTGTGTCACACAAGCGTAATCACATTGAAGGCATTGAAGTGGTTTTGCGCTGCAATGCTTGCGTGCAAAATGCTGCATCAAGCGTGTCTTGTCCTTTGTATCATAACCACATTTTTTGCATCTGTACTGCAGCAGACTGCAATGCTTGTCCCCAAAATGGGCCTTCAGCTCCTGGTCAGAGGCACCGACATACTCACACACACAACACTCGTGAAGTTTCCCGCTACGATTCTCACTAGCGGTAGAAGCTGAAGGACTAAGCTCAACAGGGAGCCTACGAGATGATGATGAGCCACGCAGCTCGACTGAGGTCTCATGATCGCCCAACAAAGTTGGGTCAACTGAGGAGGTAGCTGCCATATGGGTCTCACTAGAGGATTGTGCTGCAGGTCTGTCACCACCGTGAGGTACCTTGGTCTCTCTTTTGTGTGTATCGCTCCATTCAGCCGTCTGGAAATGAATTAGCAATGTACAGATTCCTACATCTTTCATAATTAAACTCATTCATTTGAGGTAAACAATGAAGAAATTCAACATTTGATCCCCTATGATTATAAACAAATGAAGATCTTACAAAAAAATGAGTCAAAGTAAAAGCGACACGATAATTTTAATACTTACAACAGAGCAATGAAAAAGACAGCAGGATATTAGCAACAATGTTCCAATGAGCAATTTTGCAGTGGCGAAGCGAAAATTGAGTACCGCTCCGTATGTCAGCCAGACACATCTCCAGTTCAGGCGGACAGATTAGAGTCGCCACACTGATGAAGACAGACAAGGTACTCAGATTTTTTCTTCTTGTATGAGTGTGTAGGGAGCTGTACCCGAGCCGGCACCCGACACTATCTCGTCACTGTTATTGCGACTCGCACGGTGGCAGCATCTCTCTAGCTCTTCTCTAACTTGCAAGGCCCAGTAGTCCTGACATTGCGACGTAGGCACGGAACGCTTTAGTGTATCGAGACTTAGTAATACTGCGGACTCCTAGGGAACTTCAACGCTAAAATTCTAAGCAAAGTGACAGTTTTATTTTTTTATGGATCAGTGATGTCTTAGCCTCTGAGAATGAGGTGTTTGTAGCTTTTAACTTTCCGCAATTGATGCTTAGCCTCAGTACGGCTCATCATTTTCTCCTATAGTTTATAAGGCAGTATGGGCGCAACGTCGAGGTTATAGGTAAAGGTTATGTGATTTTCGCTAAAGAGATGCTGGTGCTAAGTTGAGGTGGGGCCTAGAGATTCAGATTATGTCCTGCGATCTTATGAAACCGCGGGGATAATAGGGCCCTCAGCAAGCGCCTGCGTACTCTGAGCTTTCCCTGTCTCCGCACCACCTCGTCGCTGTAGGAGGGAGGTGGAACTCGACCACACTTTATCGAAGGTTTTATCCGGAGGTGGGAGATACTATAAAAACAGTAGGATGTTGTCTCTGAACCTTGACCTTACGTCACTTTTATCAGTTCTTTCGGTGATATAGCCAAGAAAAACGACATTGGCCTTCTGCCAAGTGCTTGGGCAGGAGCTCCATGAAAAACGGAGCAGCCCATAATAAATTCTCCAAGTATGAGTAGGGGTCTTTGACCCACTTTGGTCTTATGCCTTGGTAGAATGGCGGTAGGAACAGACAGTCCGGTGTTGACTGATCGGATTTGGAGCAATCAAAGATATCCACCTCGCATATGAATAGGAAATAGTGAATTTGAGAATTACATCACTGAGGCTGAAACCCGTCCCTGACACGGTGGGGGTGTTACGGGTTCCGTCACCAATAATGGTGTTCGGAAAGAGATGCATTCGTGCAGTGGCCGAAGACAGTCTTCTACCTTGGCAGCTGGAAGTGGTCTCCTCGTTGTACAGTAGCTGCTCGAGTGCTTACCCAACACGGTTTGTCAAAACACATCAGTGGTGAACCAAATCCTGGAAGCAGGATGACGCATGAGACCTTCGGTGATCATCACTGCAGAGCATTCACAACCTTATTCGGGAACTTTCAGATGGGGAGAAGTCCAGCACATCCTGATGTACAGCAATTATGTTACCTTCAGGGCGATGGATAATGTTTAAATAAGTGTGTTCAAGCTATCAGCCTTTTGGAATCACAAAACTGTTTTTAACATTGGGAATGTGCTGGTACAGTAGGATATTACCTTAATAGTGCTTATGTGCATTAAGTTCTTGCTTACTGTAGTTACATAGAGATGATAATGATAAGAAAAACATCATGTATAGTCAGTAGCCTAGGATGTTAACTCAAAGAGTAAACTAAGGTAGGCTCTACTGCAAAAAAATTCTGTACGGGGATATTTTGTTGACAAAAAGAGAAATCATGCATGTACAGTAAATTATGGCCATATGTCTTAAGGGAGGAATTTCAACATTTTCTGTGTACTAAGATCTTACACACCATGGTACCAAAAGAGAGACCCGAGGAATGTGGCGACTATAAACGGCCCGCTTGAATTTGAGATGCCTCGGGCAGCAAGTCTTTAGTGCTACCGACAGAGGTACTCGGCCGAAGCGAGCCACTCACCTTTGTAACTCACCTTTGCGGCCCCAATAGCCAGCACAGCATGGGGCCACCACAGCCAAGCACGCCAACCACCAACAAACAAGTCCCTCTCAAAACCAATACCCAAGGTTGGATAGTGTGCCTATAGCT
>LQNS02278129.1:6430140-6440540 GCA_001587735.2 Parhyale hawaiensis | reverse complement strand
GGGTTATTCAGGCTTATTTTGTCCAGTTCCTCTAGAATTTTTACATCTTGATGAAATGCTAACTCTTCCAGAGAGGTAATCCATTTACTGGTCTAGAAGCTGGGCCCGTCTGCTACATAAATATATGTTGGCAAAGCATGCAGCACACTTCACACTATAAATATTCATATAAACTTAGCAGTTATATGCTACTACTAGCTAGCACTATTAACTACTAATCACAACATCATATTCCTGGCAATGCATACAACACACTGTAGTCTGGCCTGCATGCAGAGCATGGGATAAGAATTAAAAATTTTTGGTAATAGGAGCACAAGGGTCAATACCTCGAAAGCTTGGGCATGAAGTTGCAAGATCCCTAAACTTTCCAGATCATTTCTAATAACTTTTCACTAGAAACTTAGTGTTTATTATTATTATTATACAATTCATGACCCTACAAAAAGTAAAAAACGAACTGATCTTCGTTTTGAATTATGCACACTCATCAGTCTGGTAGCCAAGTCGCAGCCTGTAGCTTAATAGCTCCAAGTCTCGAAAAGTCAACAGTCATTCTCAACGAGAAACACACCATAGCTATGTGTAAGAGAATAATTACTACGACCCATGCTTGTCAGTCATAAAGTGAGGCTCAACTGCTGAAGATCTTAATATATGGCCTGCCATACTATATGAGGACTTTTCTAATATAGCTGTTTTTTTTTTATTTTAGCTAGAAGTACTTTCAATAACAAAGATAAATGTATTAATTGCTAATTGTTTTACCAACTTATTCATTATTCAGTGGTATGTAAGTAGTGTTTCCATATCTACAATGAGTGCTAAATGCGCCGCCAAGATCATGACTTTGATTCTAATGTGTGGCCACATTTTTTTAGCAGTGTAATCAGGTTTATTTTCAGCAAACGGTTGTCAAAAATGTTGACAAAAGATAGAGAAAAATGCCACTGAAGTGCCAATAACTTCTGGAAAATATAAAAATATTGCACATATACATCACTGAAGATATATGAATCTCCCCCATATTCTGCATTGCATGTCTGTACGGAATAGCTAGTAGAATGCCACGGCTGCTGCGGTAAAGCAACTGATATAGAAGACTCAATGATGTTCCGTCAGGGACAAGATTCATTAGAAAATCACCTTAAGCGTTTACTGGTTTTTCAACGACTGAATTGACATAGTTTTTCAACATGATGAAAAGCAAAGCAAAGTGTAGCTCACACAGGAGGCAGTGGCCAAAATTTGCTCAAAAAAAACACAAAAGCATAGTTAGTGAGCTGCAAATAGTTTTTACTGATGGCGAGACTTGCACTCCAAGACTTTCAAGTTGAATGTTGCCGCGAGCTTCAGAGCCAGATCAGCACGGCAGCAGACACCGCACGCATACAGAGCATAATCGCTGCCTTGCCCGCTCCTAAGATGTTCATTTGCTGTCGTCGTGATGGACGGCACAGATCTAATGGTCTAAAATAGCTACACCTCAGCACTCGTACAACACCGGGGGAGCGTGCAACATCCCCGGACATAAACCAAGTTTTGTCTACTGCGGTGTAAATACAATAAAAATTAGCTTAATCAATGCAGCACACGAAAGGTGAAGAGCAAATAAGGTAGTATGAATTTTTTCTTTTACATCAGGATTTCAAAACTAGAAGACACAAATCAGCAAATCAAAATACACTTATTTGGTTGCAAACTAAATCTTTCCGATTTCGATATTCCAAAATATTAAAAAAAAAAGCAAGAACTCAGTTTTCACCCTAATACATAAGGTCTTGCAACAGACAGACAAGCAGCACCCTATATTGACGGTGTGAAGTTACGCAATAAAATATAACGACTCTACATAAAATGTGGAAGACACACACATTATCAACTCTTCATTTATCAGCAAACCTCAATAACAGACCATTATTTATATCCGATATTCAAAGTAGCAAGAAATATTACTACTTGAGATTGTAGATGCAATTTAAAAAGAGTGGAAAGCGACTAACTCCATCGTTGCGTCTGACTGTACAAAATTAACACTTCATCAGCGTAACGAACAAACACTTTGTACTGAGCCTAAGGTGGTAGCTAGCTACTGAAATAAGCCTGCCATAAGTTTTCCCAGAAATATACTTTTTTCTGGTTAACAAAAAGTTGACAAGGAGAACAAATAATTTCGATCATTCGCTACGGTCTCTAGCTTAGTCAGAAGAGAAAGAGCTCACAGTCTGCCTCAGGATACGTTCTTATGCTTTTTTTATGAGGGGGGAGGGAACTGTTCGAGTATGATGCTGTTTTTCGACAGCGAAAACTTAGAAAACTATCAGGGGTTTAATTAGCAGCAAATTATAGAAGCAGAAGAAGCTTTGATTATGACATTTCTTCACGCTAACGTGACAGCTAAAGTCTTACTATATGTTGTGGTAGATATGTTCTAGTATTTGTACGGATTTGACAACACATTCAGACGAAACACTCAAAAAATATTTAGTGCAGCTGAGACTCAGCTGCTAACTGTCATCAGCATATACCTCATCTCTCCTATGTAAGACATGGTCGGTTAGAGCTGCTACCAAGACACTAATGCTATTCATAAAAAAATAACGCTGCCCAAGAATGCTTTCGAGCTTAAAAAAAATTGAAATGACTAACAAACAGTAGTATTCACCCAGGTTTATCACAGCACCCTCACAAAGTGTGATCTAAGCAGCGAGGCCCGGTGCGGCCGCGGCGCGTAACACACAACGGACAACAAAGTATTCAATGACGCATTCGTCTCGAGTCGGCCACAAGCACTGCTACGGTAGGGCAACAAGACAAAAAGAACAGAAGAAGACACTCGAGAGGACGGTTCTAGAGAGAGAAGGTAGAGGTGTCCCGTGGATTAAGTCAACTATCTCGATCGACAACCAGAAATGGAAAGATGGAGAATATACCTAAAAAACTAACCTTCTCATCAGGAAGTGCGGCCAGCTGCAACATCTCTGCGGAGAAGGCACTCGGGACAGCCCTTGAGTTCGTGAGACCTTTACATGTTGTGACAAAAGACAGATGAGCCCTTATTAATTTAATTCTAATAAATCTTTCTAGTCACCTGACCAACAATACAGTATCCTTATCTAATAATACGCTTCGTGTATTTATGTATGTCGTGTTCCCTCTTAAGGAAATAGATAGGCGGAAAATAGTCCAGGTTGCAGATTTTGTAATTGAGTTACGTCTTCATAGAGATCGATGTCCAGATAGCAGATGATGGCAAAAGTTTATCCTTTTCCTTTCATCTGAATGCACTTTTTGCTTGAAACACTTCATGAAATGGGAACAATATGTATATATGCAGCTTCTGGGGTCCGATTCTATAAGTTTTTTCTCTCAGGTCACAACGTATAAATTTGGCCGATGATCACCTTTAAACCTTTATTGCTTCCAGAACCTGATACAGCAAGAAAGATAGAATACAAAAGATTAAATATCCTCACCTAATAACTGGAAACAAGGCTCTCGAAGCCATTAAAGCTTAAAGGACACATAACATTTACACGTCATTGTACTGGCCTAAGCAAAAAAAACTCTAAACTTAGATTTATATTCTTTGTGTGACATAGGTTGTACTAAAAATTCGGGGAGTTCATTAAAAGCCTTAACACATTGGAACACTGTAAATCGCTTCTCAATGTCTAATCTGATGCTTGGAAAATCGAAACGACTGTTTCTAGCATCATAATGATGGTCAGATTGCAAGTTATAAAAGTGACTATTATGAAATAGATTTTCTCCTGTGATCGGCATACGTAAGAACTTCAACAAAAAATAACGACATATGTCATTATACTTCAAAAGTCTGAGGTTCATATATATAGTATTAGCAGAGACTAAAGGCACATCATTCTAGTCTCGCTTCACATGCAGTATGAGCGTAAGAACATCACTCATTAGAGTTTTTATGGGTTTTAAAATGTTTTCAGAAGCTCCGCCCCACACAATGATTGCATACGTCAATCGTGATTAAAAAAATCGAATAATATAAACTATTAATGCATTTTAAGGTAGAGACTTGAATAAATTACACCCTTTCATTTACTTAAATTTTGCAGCGATCGGTTACATGCTGAGACAATTTCAATTTATCCTCGATAATGACCCCAGATATTCAAAGGATTTAACCCATTGAAGCTTACCACCATCAAAATAGACATCAATCGGATCAGCCACTTTTACTGAACTGAAAAGCATGAGCTTAGTTTTATCCTTGTTTGGTGTCAATTCATTCCTTTGGAGCCACTTTAAGATAACATCAGTGAAATCTTGCATTTTCTAACAATGAATAATAAGGCCAACAATACAAACTAATGCATTGCTATTATTTCTAGACAAGTTGTTGAAAACCAAGTAAAAACGGAAGTTTCGTTTCGGGTATTCACCCATCATCAGCGAAAGTTAAGACCATGATTTTATTTTTGAAAATGGAGAACGCAATTTTGAAAAGAAATTCTAACGGGAGCACCACACCTCTCTGCATGGAGTCTAACGTTTGAATGGGAAGGGTTAGCTAGGGGGAGTCCGGTACGTGGACTTCGGCCAGCATGTTCGGATGCCCTTATGGAAAGCCAGCGGAAAGTGAATCCCACGTAGCAAGATGCACAAATGGCACAACTAAATTCGTAGATACGGGATCGTCTCAAGCCGACGGGAAGCAAAGCACGTCCTTAAATTTAAAAAATGAACCGATAGTATACTTATTAGACAAAATGATTTTAAAGCGGATGTTGCTGAAACATTGGTTAAATATATTCAAGAGCTCTGGTCGTAATTTATCTGACTGCGGACCAAAATTTGGAAAACTAAAATGCATGGTATGCTGTGTTAGTTGAGGAGGAGACGGTCGGCCGGAGAAAATATTATCTAAGAATTTCTTATCATGTGAATCAACAAGTCTTAGCTAAAGGAAACCCATTGGCATTAAAGTACGCACTTAAAAACTGCAGTTCGTCATGCAAATGAATATAGTTACATCGCGCCTATAGGATTAGCGTAACTATACAATATTAGATCCAGTGGACAGGTGTCCCTCAGTTCTGTTCCATCATTTCGGGCCATCGGTAATAATTATTATTAAAGCTTCATGCTCTGGCTCCCACGGACAGGTAAAACAACCCAAATGAAGCACTTTATAACACCGGCAAGCCTGAAAAGCTGCTAAAGGAAATCCAGCAAAAAGACATTAACATCTGACGTAAACACCAGCAGGCCAATATGACCGAAAGCCAATGCCTGTAATAAATTCCAAACCTTAACATACCAGGGCACAAAGCACCCAGTTCTAGTCAAGAGTTAGTTACAGTTAGGAAGCTTAAGCCTCCGTTTACGAAGCACCGACCGAACTGATTAGTTCAACATCCAACATCCAGAGTGCGCGCCGACCGCAGCGCGTGTTTTTCTCGTAAAGACTTTGAGGGCAGGGACAGAAGAATACAACCAATGCTTCTCATTGTTAAACACCTTATAAAACATACGGAGTTCAGTTCGGCAACCCTTCTCCTGTGGGACAGGTGTTTCCTACATGCTTCCTATTAGTTACATTAGTCTAAATGGCACCAATAGTAGAAAATATATGCTTCAAGTAAATAGCAATAACTTTTTCCTAAACATGAAGCTCGACACCACGAAGCCTCTCTCCTCTCCGGATGCATGTACGATGATAGCTCACTATGTCCGCAAAAATCGTTATATACCGTTCCTGTAACTCAACTAGAGACTACTGGGGCTCGGACATGATTTGTAGTGGTTATGACCGTCAATATCTTCATCGTTTCACAAGCTTTACCTTCGATTACTCGGTTCAACTTTGAAACGATTCAGAAGAGAGGGACTGGAAAAGTTAGCAGCATGAAAGTAAACACAGTCTAGCACCGGGCGGGGTAATAAGCCGTACCCGTCAATAAAGGGTCAATATATTGAAATACAAATATTTTATTCACGACACTTTTAAAGGGAAGGTGTTAGAGTACTGGATGTCGTTACCAGAATAGGATCGTCTCAAAAAATGAAGTCTCTAAAAGAGTTGACTTGGAGGGTACTGTTTAAAGTCTCAAAATCAAGTTTTCAATATCGATTGCTAAAACCAGTCAACTTTGCACTGAAAAACGCGTTTTTACAGCTAATGATTTCAAATTTGGGCAACTTGTAGGTAGAACTGTTGGTGTAGACGTGAAAAAGGAAATTAGGTTTGAACCATTAGTTTGTCAGCCACATAACATTTTTTAACATTTGCTGAGCGTCCCATTACCTTCCCATTGAGGGTTGATCGGACGCACGATTGTGGAGTGAATAGTCATAAGTTGAAAATTATTATTTTGACTAGTTTCGACGTTTTCCTTAATGAATGTGTTTTAAAATACATGTCGTGTTACTAACTACATTATTTCTGTTTCAGATTTTTACCCCATGGGGTAAAAAGTCGCACAGGACTATTCACCCCATAGTGTAAAGCTGATCATCCCATATTGCGATTTTGTGAGACGCACGTTTTTAGAATAACCACCTAGATATTATAGCTAGAACAATGAAACTTCGTGTGCACTAAAATTTCTTGTAGCTCAACCCCTTCATGCCGATCGGCGAAGTTTGCGGGAAAGTGAGGCTCAAAATCCCGCCCTGCACTACTAGCGATTCATTGACGCCATCTCTACTCTATTCACTCTAAGCTCATCCGTACCCCTTATCAATCAAATCTGTGTTGGTTACGCTCCGACAGTCTTGCTTGCTATTAATGGAGCATTATAATGCGCTTTAGCTCGTTCACTATTCAAAAGCACAATCAATAAAGATTGAAAAATAAGACCACAATCCGCCTGCATCGTTAGGAAATATTAAATTAGCAATCGAACAACTATTTCAATGACAATTAGCAGAAAAAATGCCCAACAAAGGATAAAATATACCATAGGCACTGCTACTAACCTAGTTTCTTGGATGCTTGCTATCAGTGTGAGGGTTGAGATAGCTATCTAAAGCATGAACTAGCATAATGGAAAAGTTCATTCTCTTCCCTGAAAAGTTGCGAGTAAAAAGAGGGTTGAGATTACATTTTTAAAATAAATCCTTTTAGTTCCCCCCTCTTCGTAGGCGCTATTGTGCTGCCTTTTTTCCATCTTTTCGTTAGCGGCAAGTTGTTCTCGTGTGGGGTACCGGTGCCTTTGCAGCCAACACGCCGTGTACGTGTTGACTTAATGTATGCGCCCTCGTTCATGGCAGCGCCTTTCGGGTCTCGTGCCGTGTGTGCCTGTTTATTTCTCTGTTCTGTCATTTTCTGTGCTTGGTGATAACAGAGGCTTGGTCTGTTCACTGTGTTAGTATTAATTCAATTTGTAACCAACTGTGACCTAGCGTGCTCCCATTGCCTGATGTTCAAGTGTTAGGTTTGTTTCATGTTGTCCGATTAGCTTACAGCTACCCATGGGCTTGACGACAATTATCTACGAATTCATGTTCTACTAATGCTCTTTTACCAATTGTATCGACTTGTTTTACGCTTTTTTGTCTCAATAAACATTCTTATCAAAATAAAGAACGCTCACATTGCCTTGGTTTTGTTTCTCTCTTCAACGTTTCTGAGCAACATGACTACTGAGGTGATGGTTTGTAACACAAGCAGAAGGACATTTACGGTATATGATGTTTCGCAGGTAAATGTTTGCGAGCAATATGAACGATTAAATCTTGCTTTATAACACAAGCAAAATCACATCTACTGCACTCATAAGATTTTGCACCGGAATGTTTCTGAGTAATATGAAGGTTTAAATCTTGCTTTGTAACACAAGCAAAATCACATCTACTGCACTGATAAGGTTTTACACCTGGATGTTTGCGAGTAATATGAAGGTATAAATCTTGCTTTGTAACACAAGCAATATTACATTTACTGCATTTAAAAGGTTTTGAACCAGAATGCTTACGAGCTATGTGAACATTTAGATCATGCTGAGTAACACAGGCATAATCGCACGCACAACAACTGTATGGTTTCTCCCCTGAATGCTTACGAGCAATATGAATTCTGAGTTCATCTTTCCTAACGCAAGAATAAGCACATTCACAGCACTTGTGCGGTTTTTCTCCAGAATGTTTTCGAGCAACATGAACAGCAAGTTTACTCTTAGTAACATAAGCACAATCACAGTCACTGCATTTGTATGGTCTTTCTGTTGAGTGTGTATGAGCACTATGACCGCTGAGGTAATGTTTCGCAACACAAGTATAATCACACTTTGGGCATTTGTAAGGTTTCTCTAAGGAATGCTTGCGAGCAAAATGAGTGCGGAGTTCATCTTGCCTAATAAAACTACCATCACATTCACTGCATTGGTACTGTTTGTCTCTGGAATGTTTATTAGCAATATGATTACTAAGGGTTAGCTTCGTTGAGCACGCATAATCACATTCACTGCATTGATATGGTTTCTCTTTTGAATGTTTGCGAGCAAAATGAATGCCAAGATAACTCTTTTTAATACAAGCATAATCACATTCACTGCATTTGTATGGTTTCTCTCTCGAATGCTTGTGAGCGATGTGGCTACTAAGGTCATGTTGGGTAACACAAGCGTAATCACACTCAAGGCAATGAAGCGGCTTTACACTGCAATGCTTGCGTGCAAAATGATACATCAAACGATTCTTCTCCGTAGTATAATAATCACACGTTTTGCATCTGTACTGCCTCTGCCTGGAATGCTTGTTCCCAAAATGGGTCTTCAGATCCTGGTCAGAGGCACCGACGTACTCACACACACAACACTCGTGAAGTTTCCCGCTACGACTTTCGCTAGTAGCAGAAGCTGAAGGACTAAGATCAAAAGGAAGCCTACGAGATGATGTTGATGAGCCACGCAGCTCGACTGAAGTCTCGCGATCGCCCGACAAAGTTGGGTCAACTGAGGTGGCAGCTGTCATATGGGTCTTACTAGAGGATTGTGATGCAGGTCTGTCGCCACTGTGAGATGATTTGGCTACTCTTCTGTGTGTATCGCTCCACTCAGTTATCTGGAAATAAATTTTCGATCTAAAGAATTTCGCAGCTTGTATAAAAAAAATGCATTATTGGTATAGCAAAGAATTTCAAAATATTCACTGCAACTTTGACACATACAAATACAGACTGAACCATAAAACCCTGATTAAAACAGACACAATATCTTGATGCTTAGCACATTGCTTTGAAAAGTACAGGTGGATGATTATTATTATTATTATAATAATAATAATGAGGGTTTTCCCGCCGTATCAGAAACGAAACTATATAACAGCGATCCAATTTTATATATGGTTTAGAAGTTGAGTCGAACTCAGATGAGTTCTTTCAGTACAATCTCGGCCAGGTGCACCATGTCTGGCAGGAAATAAGGCGCAAGAATTTCTAACCCTACACAGCTCGCGGAACGTAATCGCTCAGCCATGGGCGCAGGGAAAGAGACGAAAAACGAAAATAGAAGAAGACAGAAGAAAGTGAACACTCGTGCGGGGGTCCCTTCCGTGGCCCCCCACACGGGAGCAGATAGGAGTCCCATGGGATGGGTCGCTTACCACCATTCGGCGGCTCACTTCGCGGAACAGAAGGGGAAACATAGAGGACCTACCTATCTCTACAAAACTATCCTTCTCAGCAGGAACTGCGGCCAGATGCTACATCCCCTGCAGAGAAGGCACTCGGGACCCTTGGGTGCGTGCTGCCCAAACATATTGTGGTGGGGATACAGGTGGATGAAGAAAAATCGTTGATCTATTTGTACATAAAAAATGAATACAATAAAATATCAAGAGATAAGTTAGCTGTAGTTGCCCTTGCCACAGCAAAGATATTCCAAGAGACGAAGTTCAAGAGACACATAGTATGAAAATAGAAATGGTTATTATTATAATAAATGTTTAAGACTCCATAAACACAAATATGGTGATTCGAGAGACGAATAAGAAGGGATATTTCGTACCTACGTCGACAGAAATGTGGAACCCATGCACAAAGGTGAATCAGCGCACATGGGAACAGAAAGTCAGGTAAGAAGAACAGAACAAATCTTCATCAACAGGAGCAGGGATGAAAATGGAAGGGAGCACAGTGGGCACAAAAGAAAGACTTCCCGAAAGCCTAGCTAACGGCTAACGTTACGTACAAAATCCACCAATGGTCGCTGCTCCCATAACATAGGATGGGCGAACTACGGTATGCCCTATGTCCTACGGTCCATCCTATGACCCTGTGCCGATTACGAAGCTTTAGTTTTTCGTATTAATTTGCGTCCGGTCTTCCTTGACCTAATTCTTGTTCTTCATGCCACCTCCTTGGGCCGCCTGCACCCCGGCTCTGCTTTCTTGTTCACGTTACCGAAGGTGGTGGCTGTCCG
>LQNS02278129.1:6411796-6422625 GCA_001587735.2 Parhyale hawaiensis | reverse complement strand
CACTTCCACTCGACCTGAATGCCTCCACCCACGAAACAATTGATTGCCGGCCAGGCACACGACCTGCAGGAGGAATATTGAACCTTCTCCGAAAGGCTCGTTGAGTTGCAATAATGGAGTAACCGTTGGAGAAGTAGGCCTCGCAGGCAAATGCACGCTCCTGCCTCGACCACTGCATGTTGCACACTGACCTGAATGGCAGGAATGGTGCTTCAAAGTTACTCCCGCGCATGCGCTTGCCGAACCTCACACGCTTCTTTCACACAATGTGAAATAAAATTTAAGGAGTGCAGAATGATTATGAGATTTTGACCAAATTATTCCAATATCTTAGATAATGTTGTTATTATTAACCTTTTAAATCAGCAAGTTTCTGTGCCGCACCCTTTATTAGAACAGTGGTTCCCTAAGTTCAGGTTTCTATGGACCCCAGTGAAATCGCCCTGAAGCACACAGACCCTCCCGCCATTGAAATGGTATCATCTTAGCATATTAGCTACATACGGAATGAGTATTGTATATGTCGATGACATTCAGGCTATTCCTTTTCAGTTAATATGGAAAGGTAGAGACATAACAACATATGCCAAACATACAATTATTCATGTCACAGTTATGTGACAGCTCAGCTCAGAAGATGATTCACATATAGCGAGTTGTCATCTTTAACTTTCTTGAATTTACTTTGACTCACCCTAAATGACTATTTGCGTTGAATGATGGTTAACATGTGCTGTTCTCAAAGTTTTTGAAAAAGGAAAAGCTAAGTTTCAGTAAGTTGATGTAAAATATAATTATTTAAACTTATTTTTTTTCTCCTATCACTTTAAAATATTCTGTAATTTTTATCTTCTAATGGATAAAAATGTAATATTTTCACGAAAGCTTCAAAAGTCTTGAACCAGTAAGGGTCCGTGCGTGAACCACAGCGGGCCCGAAGGTTCATATGCACCCCCAATGGGAAACGCTGTCAGATGTGAGTTATGGTTATAAAGTTTAAGTCTGCATTTCCAAGCAGAACGATATCACAGAGGAAAGAGCAAGGGACATATAGTATGTCAAGAGAAATGGGGAACCCGTGCACGAAGGTGTTCCTATATAGGATCAACATGCATTGGAACAGCAAGTCGGGAAAGAAGAGGAAGAACAGAATAGAGCATGAGCCAAATGCACTGTGTTGGAAGAGAGTTTCCTACTACTGAAGGAGAACGTCACTATTCATTCAGAAGAGTGGCAGAGTAAGGCAGCATCTCTTCGGGATTCTGGTCGAGTACAGGTACTATCAAGAACTGTCCCCCGTATAAGATGGGGTCCTCTAAGGGCAAGTTAATTCTGCTCCCTCTTATCACAGGACGACAATAACCTCAAGCCAGAGCCACCTAGCGTACGTATATCCAGACAGGTCCAAAACTGGGTAGCAGCTGAAAGCTGCAGTATGCGTCTAAGCTGGGTTGAAACTGTAACAGGCTTAGATTAGTGGGTCGGTCAGAAAGAGGAGACAGGACTCAAGAATAAGCCTGGACGGTAGGTGCCTCTGTTCGGAAAAGTCTGAAGAAAAAATGCCGGTCTCATTCGAGCTGATCAAAAACCTCTTCGTGTCCAATCACAGAACCTCAGATAGGAGGCTCAGGTCTCAAGGGTCGAGGGAAATCTAATTTAGGAGCTTCCCTCTCATTCACAAAATCCTCATCGAAGGTTCTTCTTGCCCTTGCCTGAAGGAGGATACTTTCATAGCCACAAAGACTCAATCAGCACATCAGCCTCTCTGATAGTCTTGTTAAGGTTGGGGTCCTTCATGGCCTAGGGTGATGTATTAATTACGCTCGTCGTGCCAAAGATAGGAGTGCTAGTGCTGGGACACTGAGGTACCAGGGGGTCAGGGCCTAAAAAAAGATAAGAACACCAAAATCTGTATAAAATGAGGGCTACGCTTTGAAACAGTCTAAACTACCATTTAGACGCCTCCAGAGTTGGGCGCTGTAGCGGGTCTTGTGCTACCGAGAGAGGGGTTCTGTCTTCGCTCATCACTGAGAAAACTTTGTTGCAACACTCAAGCCATTCTTAAAGCTGCTCAACGTTTGGCTGGCCAATTCTAAATGGATATCCACGCCTTATCTAGCCGGGGGGATATCATGCTCTCGCAAACCTCGTGGCTGTATAGCCTGCATTTCATTAATGAAAGATCACACCTGCAGGTATGAGAGCTATTTTACAGCAAAACCTATACTGGGATTCGGAACAATAAACTCAATCACAAAATTTTTACCGTTACCTTTGACGGCAGGGCCATCTAGTGGTAACAATATTTGGGGCTTTTGGGTGGGGAGTCCTGGGCTCAAAATGAAGAGCATTTAGCCCTTGGCGCCGTCACTGATGCACACCGCCTCTCCCACGAAATGGGGCTGGATAAGCCAATTGAGACCATTTGGGTACATCACTGTCAATGGCATACATATGAATTCAGCCAAAAACAATAGCTATATGTTAACATTTGCAAAATCTTTAGTCATTTTTCACAGCTTAAAACAAAAAAAAATCAAAAATTTAAAATATTCTATAAAATGGTATTGCGGAGTAGAAGTCAGGCTCTAAATTTCAACTCCAACTCCTGAAGCAAGTGGTTTTCTGACTTTTTCAATTCCGACTCCACAATCCTGACTACAATTCCTTAACCCGCCCTCCTGCACTAGGCGACCAATCTATCACCTAGCAGTCGCATCTGGCAGACAACCGCAGGCGCGTGGGTTAAATACTAGAGCAAGGAGGGGCGCAGTGTAACTCGCTGCACTTCACATGCCATCCCCTCTCTGACAGAGGCGTAACCACACTTTGCGGAGATAATTGAGGCCTAAAGCACTTGGCTGCAGAATTGAAACCTCGGTAATTAGTCAGTTTTTATCTGGCAAACGTCAATGTGTAATTTTTGTTGATGAGAAGAAGAGGGAAGTATTCTGGAAACTTTGTTGCTAATCGTATATACAGTACACCTATTTGATCTTGATAATAATTTACTTGCTGGTTACGCTGATGACGTAGCTAAAGGCGGGCATGACCAAGACCCTGCTCGTGTCTAGGTCACGTACAGTGAGACCTCCTATCCGCGCACTCATACTGGATGGTGTGTCACTTCCTGAGGTTGATGACTAGGTAATCTTAGGTGAAAATGTTGATCTTAAGTTGAGGTTTCAGCTCTACATTCGTTCGGTTGCCTCACGAGCATCGCAAAAAATGGTCTTATGAGACATGCTTCGAGGGTGTTTGGTTCGGTAGAGTTGTCACGTCGCTGCTTCAATTGCTATGTCCTCCCTCTTCTGGAATACTGCTCTGTAGTCTGGGGTTCTGCTGGCAATTGTCATCTGTGTTTGCTTGACACAGTGGTTCGTCGATGTGCATTCATGCTGGATGGTGTTGTGCTTTGTAATTTGAAGCATCACTGCAGAGTTTGCGGGGTCTGCTTTCTGTATAAAAATATGAAATTGTCCTAGTCTTCCACTGATTTTCTTCAGGAGCCATTTGTTTGGGTGAGGTATACTCGGGGGCTCGTGCTTTTCATGAGTTTGCCTTGGAACTGGAATAATGCCATATGGGCCAGTATTCTCGTTTGTTTTTTCTATCATGTGTGGATGTGTGGATGTTTAGAATGGTCTTGATGGCTCTGTCTTTGCTGGTGCAGGTATTGGCAGCTTTAAACGATCTGTACACAGCTATTCTGTGATCTCGGATCTTCTCTTTCTTTTTTCTTTACTTGCTGGGCTGGTTGCTTGGGGTTTTGTCAACCTCATGGAGTTTCTCTGTTCCCACGTCGCAAGTATAGTGTAGCAAATTTAATAATAATATAAAAGACAATGGCGCTCAAGCTCCACTCACTTGGAGGCTACAGAACAATATGTTGCAATCTAAAATAGCTAGCATATAGTAGATATGGTCTGGTGCAGTAGCATTGGCCTAGCTGCTGTCAGCTAAGCTAGAATAAACGTCTAAATGTAAACAAGAGAGCAGATGGTTACAGATCATTACCATTTACAGTAATGTAATTTCACAAACGCCTGAAGAAAGCTGATATCAAAGCCTCACTTACAGCGGCCGTCAATTCTCATTGCACAATAGCAACATTTACTAACTCCTCGAGGCTTGTAAACAAATTTCATATACTACCAAGCACTTACACCTTGAGATAATACTCCAAACCTCAAAGAAACTCACCTCTTGAAGTTGCAGGATCACAATTTCCACGCGAACCAGCACCTGCCTCTTCCAGTGCGCTATGCACGGCATCAGTTGAGTCTTCATCAACAACTGTTTCCTTCTTTATCACGGACTCGAGGGAAGAGAAGGTTGAAGGCTCAGCAACCAGCCCAGGCTCGCAGAAGACGCCTCCAACCATTTCCTAGAACAGACGAGATAGGTCCTGGATAATAATTGACAAGACAGCTAGTGGACAATAGATCTAGAATCTTTTTTTTTTGTTCTAACCCAATACTTTACTCTTGGCTCTAACACTATAGTAATTTGCTTTGTTCAATTGTATACATCTACGTATCTTAAGATACTATTCAATTCTTTCTCCCCATGCTTTATGATAGAATAGGGTGAAATATGAGAAGAAAATAATGCCCGTAGCTCTTTACACAATGGAGGAAGAAAGAGAATTAATGTGACAGTCAATACTGCATGACTATGGCTACTCAAGCACACGCACAATAAATCATTTTCATTGCACAGACAACAAGGAAGAAAACTTATTTTCTGTCAGGCCAATGGTTTGAACTATAATTATGCTCTAAAGAGCCTGTCAGACTTGCCACAGGTTTAACAGAACTCATTTAAAAGATTAGGTGAGACAAGAACTGATTCAGTTAACTTTCTAAATAGGCATTCCTGGAAATATAGGCTCATTGTCATTATTAGTGGAATTTAACTTTGCCACCCTTCCCTAGCTGACACAGTAAGGGTCATACAGGTAAGCAGAGGCAGGAGGAAGGTGCGTGATTCAGTTTATCAGTTGATTGGTAAATATAAGATGGGCAAACCTAACTAACCTAGCCCTATAAGCTGAAATACAAAACAATGAAACATGAAACAATAAAGCTAACTATAGTACTACTAGGTGTCCCAGAAAACAAGCAGATCAAACACATTTAGCACTCTCAGTCCACATTCAGAATGTGACCACAAAAAAACGTCACGCCTGTGTTAACTGCATTATGAAGAGAAGGGTATTGATAAAGGTGAGTCTATAACAATTTGATTAATAAGATATAACAAAAAACCATACAGCTATAGGTACGTGTTCTATCCAAGCAATTTGTATTGTACATACAGTCAAAACACAAACAAAATCATTATTGTCATTATTAGTACTGGCGGGACCTGTGGAAATTCCACGGTCAGTTAGTTAATGTCCTCACTTTCTATAATGAACAAAATCTTAACTTAAGCTATTGTAACTCCTTTTAATTCGACCTAATGCAGCTTCTCAACCCAACTTGCCTGTTCCTTAATCCTAACGAACTGCGTCTACTCTCGAGAGCGCTGCATACGCGAATCGAAACATGGCAACGTTATTCCTTATCCTTCCCCTTGCACTGCTGTGAATGCAGCTTCGATTACTGAATATTATATTCAAAAACTGTTAAAACTCCGAGCTGCGGCAGTTATTCCACTACTGCGAGAGCCACGTGCTCATTTTAGACTCTATCTTTGAATTACAATCAAGTTTCAATTCACAACTGTACATATTTGAAATCAATGTGTCTTGATAGATTCAACCGTTACCATGCGCACAGAAACATCTCCAAGAACGTGAAGCGCTCCCGTGTTCCAACTCGTAGCAAGCCCATCCCTAATAGTGTGAGTACCTACGCTATCGCAATAATTGCTCAGCCACTCAACTTTTCGCTTTGGCCGTCACGTTGTCGTGACCATAACTTAATAGTGCTTGAAAGTCAAGCTAAAACTGTGCGTCGTTGCAACTTTAAAATCACTCAAAAGTAGGAGGCGCATATTCCCAAAGCTTGGCCATTGCTGCTTGTTATAGCATACAAACTGGCACAAACAACTCAACAGTGGCATAGCAATGTCCAATCAGATAGCTACAGAGTTGCGTGGCAATGCAACTTATACATAGGCGTGCCTGCACCCGAAAGGACCCTGTACATGCACAACATATCTAGACACTATAGTATTGGTGGAGCTGGCAAACATTTTACCAGCAAAATATTTGCCCTTGCATATCATCATAGCGAAATAAAGGCAGCATAAGCGAATATAGCAATCTCGCTTTTAAGACGTACTTTCTCATTGCTTTTCTTCTATATTTACATGCCTTTGCTATCCTTTGTTTCTCATCGTCTCAAGAGAACATTATTTAGACTTTAATATTTTAACATTTCCATTTTTCATTGGTGTATTTGATGATTTCAATTCTACTGCTTTGCATTACATTTGATGTGCAATAGCCTGCCAATGTATTAAAACCCTCAGCCCATTTTTTAAAAATTATTCATTTCGCTGACAATACTTTTTCTGTTAGTTTATGCCATTTCCCTAAACATCGCACTTGCACTTGGAAAATGCAGTTTAGAATGAGGCAGTTGGTAACAGCTTCATTTGAACCGTATCACGGCTACGATCGGCTTTTCCCATATTTGAATCAGCATGCAACAGCAACGTGAATATCACAAGAAATGGAATTTGGTATCATTGTAGATATGATACATGCAAAATGAACTTCAAGTCTTTGTTTCGAAACTGACTGAAATTTTTTCAAGTGGGAGCAGAAAGAAAACAGCTGTGGTTGAACTTATTTCTAGCAATCAGAGCTTCTTACAAGTACAATTTTCCCCTATCTATTATTGGAGAGCGTAACACAAAAAGGAACATCGCTATTAATATTATAGATTAGATACATAGTAATCAATTATTTTCTATGACACCCAGTAGGTAGCTGCATACAGAAACTAAGCACTTAACACTAAATTGCTACAATACAGATGTATATAGCATGAAATATTTTGGAATTGATGTTGGACTCTGGTAAAGGACATTGATGAAGTTTATGAGAGGGACGACAGCAGGGCTTCCAGCCATCTGTTGTTGAGGTGGCGGCTCACAGTCAGTATGTACAAAGGGCGCCCGTATCTTGGGGCTGTGAGTCACCAAGTGCAACTTAATTGCCACTGGTCACCTAACCAACATGAATGACACTAGTTGATGTATATCGGCAGTGTTCCGAAGGTTGATTTAATTAAAAAGTGAAAGGGTCCCACACTGAGATAGGCAGAAAGAGCTTAGCATAATACTGTAAACACATTGTTCTCACTCCCAGTATTCAGAAGGTAGCAATGCAAATTCACTCGCGAGGTTATGGCTAGCACAAAAAACTGAGGGTTTCAACACTCTCGGGCACTTTGGGCGGACCCTTCAGAGACTGCAAAGGAATGTACGGTTATAACAAACTTACCTCACGCTGGTCTGGAGAGGCTATTTCTTGCTTCACAGCTAGCAGCTTGGGGCAGGCAGGGAGTTCCATATTGAAGCGAAGAATATAGAAGTGAATGTGGGCACAGCAAGTCACCTCAGATCTTTTAGTTAATTTTAGAATACTAGCGTCTTCGGCCATTAACAACAACAGCAAAGAATTTTTGATGAGACTTCATCATTAATCACACTCTTGTTGACTCATTTGCTGATGAAAGAAGCACTGCAACTGCCAACAAGAAGCAACATAAGAGGGTAGGTATCTTGCTGAGCTTCAGTCTTGCTAAAATGGGAATTAGAAAAGTTATAACTAACGAGGAGAAATAAATTATTATCAGAGAAACTGCTAAAGGCACTTCTCTTGATGTTATTGCCTGGAAAATAGGATGCTATATTCGCACAGTGACAAGATTCTTGAAGGACCCTTCACCGCGGAAAAAAATGATCAGATGCTGGGCATTCAAGGACTGTAACTGATAGAGACATGAGAACTGGGGTTCCTTAGCTACGTAAAAAACCCAGGCAAACAAGTAAATCAATTTTTGCAGCTGCTGGGATTCCTGAACTGCCTAAAACCACAAATGACATCCTTTGCACCATTGCTTCTGTCAAATCTCTGAAATTGCCTCCTCTGACCCAAAGACATGAAATTTTAAGGATGGCATGGGCAGAGAAATACATGAAGATCAACATGAATCACCGGGGGTGGGTGACATTGCCAAGCCAGGTAAATATCAAGTCTTGGCTTCACAGCCATAAGATTGTTGGGACAGACTGGCTTGACCTCGTCCCTGGAACTGAAGCCTTTCATCCTTCTAATTGGGCAATTACCCTGGAATTTCCCCCTTAAACTAGAACTTACTTTACTTTTGTGATGCCACTCAGAAAACTTCACATTACCTTCTAAGATGGTGTTCCATGACTACTAGCGTTTAGATTCTGACCATCATTGACTCGAGGTGCATATTAGCATAGATGTACTCTACCAGCATTATTGTTGATTGCGTCATTTTGCAATAGGGATTATATTGTCCCATAAAGTCACCTAAAGCTCAGCAGGTTGGTAGAGCAAGGCGATTTCATGTGTGAGCCTATTTTGGTTACAGTACATCCTGGGAACACAGAAGCCGGTGCCGAGCTGTGAGGGTCATGCATTACCTATCATTTGACTCTGTTAGCCACGCTGCTGATCCTTCATTCTCTCATTTCTCTTAGACGCCATAGGTGTAAATAGAAGATTTGGGGGGAGGGAAGCAATCTATTAATCGCCCTGTTTTCTCCCAACAGCTGATATAGCTATATGATGTTTATTGAATATTGGGAGGTTAAGGATCAGAAGGAATTCATGTTGAGCAAGCGATATTTATTCATTGAACCCAAAAAATGTACAGGGCACTTGAGCAGAATTGTGAAGATTACCTTAAACTGGCATAGGTATACGTACGGCTTAGACTTTGAGCCTATTAGAGGTTCATATGAATATAAAGATTACACGTTTACAATTTAGCTACCAGTTAATAGCAAGATATCTAAGCCAAGCAACCAGTCACCTTGAAACTATTGTAAATGAGCCTAACTCTGACGAAGTAGGTAGCTATTTGTATTGGTGAATGACCTGAACATAAATGTGTAGTTGTGAAGTTCGAGCAGGATTTGAAGTCCAAACCTTGCGAGATGCACTGATTTGTTGTCTCGCCTAACCACTTCTATGGTGCAAGCTCTCCCGTTGGACGCCTATGTTATGCTGCTTTGGTCTTCAGCCTATTGTTGGAAACCCCCCCTGAGGACTTCCTATTGGGTTGCATGTTATTTCTTTCAATAGGAAAACAATGGTAGCTTCAAAGTTATATAACTCAAAAAATACCTAAGCATTTGCAACGGAAATGTTATGAGTGAAAAATATCTTAAAATGCTTCATTCTACCTAATTATGCAAAAAAAATCTCAAAATCAATTGGTGACTCTTTTAGTAGTAGTAAAAGTAGTAACTACTACTTCCACACACTGGTTTTACAGGTTTCATAGCATGGCAGTTCTCGTCAAGATCTTGGTGAGAAGTTTGCTAATCTTAGGGAAGCGGATAGCTTCGTATGAGTGCCGCACCTGTGCGACCAGGTTTCATAACATGGCACTTCTCGCCAAGATCTTGGTAAGACGTTTGCCATCATCAGAGATACAACCGATTTTTTATTTGATGTACAGAGTACTCAGCAACCACATGTTTTGTGCTATCTTTGGACTGTAGTATATAAATATGTAAACAAAATTTTGAGATGTAGGCCTACATTTGCTGCAGCCCAGACCAAAGAGAGTGTCAAATGCATCACCAGGATTGTGGTTTTTTCACTAATGTATTGCCACATTTAGCACAAAAAATCGCCTAATTTTGAGATAATAGTAACCAGAAATATTTAGGAAAGATAGAGAAAATCCATCACCAAGTTCTTCAGGAGGTCACAGAAAGAGGATAAATTCATCACTCTTGAATCCTTGCTATATTCTGCAGTTTGGGCCTGCAGCCATTATCACTGAATCCTGAAGACAGATGCTTTTATACTTTAGACCTTACAGTTAGGGTAAGGGAGGCAATGGTCAGCTGTGATGTTATTATCGGCACCTCTTCACCCAGCCTGTAGAGTAGGGCAAAGATTGAAAGATCTTCAGTGAGGGATTTGCTTTGTTTCATTGAAGTCCTGAAGATCTTGGCAACAGATTTTAGTTTTTCTCTGTTGTTCCTTAACATTTCTGGTGATAGTTTACCCAAAACTAAGCTATTTTTGGTGATAAATGTGAAGACACATTAGTGAAAAAGTAACAATATTGGTAATGCATTTAACTTACATTGCAGTCTGGTCCTTCACAATATCAAGGTACCTAAGAAAATAATGCACACCGTGTGTTATTTTATTAGGGTACCTTGATATTGAGAAGGGGTGCTAAATATTATATTGTGCCCAACCACTGCTTCCCTTACCCTACAATTGTCACAGTTTAATGTAAAATTTTAAGGAAAATGAAGGCATTACCAGCATATCATTGCAGTGAACACATAACAGGGAAAACTAGACTGTAATTTGCTTTGAATTGCTCAAAAGCTAAGACAAAGTTAGGTCAAATTTCTGAAGTGCACATTTGATATTTTTGTTGACATATTCAGGTAATATAAAGCATTCCAAGACGTTTTCCATGAATAACGTTTTTGTTGCAAATGCTTAGTTTTCGAGATATCAGACTGGATAGAGTGTTGCAACGAATTTTTCTCAGTGGCTCGCGAAGACAGAACACCTTCTGTCGGTAGCACCAGACCCGCGACAGCGCCCAACTCTGGGGCGTCTAAATGGTAGTTTAGAA
>LQNS02278129.1:6340262-6357639 GCA_001587735.2 Parhyale hawaiensis | reverse complement strand
GCACCTGTAACCTACACATGAAAATGTGTACTCATACATATCCGGGGGGTGAATGAGAGTGCGTGTACTAAAGTATTGGGTGGGTAGAGAAAAGAGTGTATATATTTTGTCTTCTGGTTTCTGTAGGTCATACAACACATGCTGTCTTTATCCCCTGCGAATAAAGTATGAGAGGTTATAATATTTTTGTTGAAGATTTAAGTATATTACAGTTTCTCGTCAGGTCAACAAACGGAATTATCCAGACAATGGGCTCATCCGTCCGCCCTTGTGTTTGAAGAGAATAAATTCTGGGTGTTGAGACGAGAAACTGAGATCATTCAGGTTATGTAACTATTCAGGGTGGACGGATGAGCTCTGTCATATACACACACGTGCGGCTCTGCCTCAATATCTTTGGTAGAATGCAACGGACAGCACAAGCACCTCGTGTGCTTGCGTTGCTTTTAGCTGCTGTGGCTTATTGGTTAGAGTATCGGCGTGGTAATTTCTGGGTCCCTATATTGAGTTCTGGCTCGATATAGGGCGATTGGCGATTGGCTGGGTCACCGGTGTAGCACCGGTAACCCAGAAATGCTGATTGCGATATACCTCCGCGTGGCACGCAGGTCCGACACACGTATTATAAGCTTACAACTGTAATTATTTATGTTCATTAAATGCTGTCGGTACTTCATTCATTATTGCAGCAAATGCCTACAGCTCGCCCCTCGCTCCTGAAGAGCAATGAGAGGTATAGATTGGGGGAGCGATGTTTGCTGTCGCTTTTCATTTTTACTGCGCCTAGTTTTTCTTGTTCTCGCTTTTCACCACCACTCCTCCGGGCGAGCTGACGTTGTATGTCATGCATGCGGCTTTTTTTCTGCACTCAGCTTGCTGCCGCGGCAGCTCCACTCAATGCAGGCATTTGTTCAACTATTGTGCAGTCGTTAACGAAATTTCGTGGAATCGACGTTCACGAATTTTCTTTTTCGTTGGACTAAGGTAGCTACTTCATGCGCTTTATAAGGGCCATGGCACACGCTAGTCAAAAGAGAGAGTATTGTCATCTTTTCGTCCGAAAGTTGTGTTGAATTCTTGTAAACACACATTTGAGATTGCCAAGTAATGGTGCTAAAATGAAGACACTTGAGTTTACTCTGCAAGAGCTATTAGTTAACTTTCGGTCATATCAATATGACTGGAGGGATAAATAATTCAAAATTCTTTACAAATGTGTGCCATTTAAATGGGCCCATAAACACATTTGGACGAGAGGGTGACGATACTTGTTCATTTTACGGGCGCATGGCATGGCCCTAACTGAATGCTTCCGAATATATATCTCATTATATTTTCACTTGGATCACTTATAAAAAAAAAGCCATAGTTTACTGTCTGGAGCTCACTAAGCACCGTAAACCTGACTTTTTTAATTACTCACGTGATGTCACACTTCACCATAACAGCGAATCTTCTCAATAAACTTTCCTATATGTCTTTTTTCATTTGCCTGGATTGCATGTTTGGACATAGGTGCAGCAACTTATGCTGCAGTCATCGTTATAAAAATATGAAATTTAAAGTTTTCTTTGATTAATAGTGGTCTTCTTGAAGGGTAACTATGTCAATAATAAATTTCCTTTTCAAGCTCTAGGTTCAGTCCATTTGCAGTGAGATAGGGGTGTAATTCTTGTACAATAAAACACTCGGTGTATTTATTTATTTTATCAATTTTGTGTCCGCATTTAAGGGAACAGATAGACGAAAAATAGGCCACGTTGCATAAATTAGCGAAAGGTTCTTTATCCCTTTATTATCTGAAGTAACTTCTTGCTTGAAACACTTTTTGAAATTCATGTAAAGATATTTGCAGCTTTCGGAGTCCGTTTTCATAACTTTTTTTAGCTAGTGACGTACAAATTCGGCAGATGGTCAACGAAGCCACGTTTTCTTCCAATTTTACATATGTTTGCCGAGTTTCATGAAGATCGGGTGAATACTAAACAAATTTTTGTCGTGAAAAAATTAAGTGGTACAAAAACCTCGCTCCCGCAGCCCCCTATCCTATCCATTTAGGATTACACTGGCTGCTTAAAATTTTGCCTGTGTGTCCGTCTGATATATAGCTACTGTTTAGAGAAAAAAACGAATTTTGATAACTTGAGGTTTTTTTTTGTGTTCGGTCCCCTTGAGGCGTCTTTTTGTGGCCAAGATCGAGATCAGAATCACCGTGATCATGATCATCGTGATCACTGAGAGCACAAGAACGGTCAACGATTTTGTAAACAAACCAGAAACGCCACGTCAATTTTCGAAAAATACAATTTTATCGTATCTTTACGGAAAATGGCAAGGAATGGATTTCTTATAAACCTTTGTTTATTTTGAAGCCAATGCATACTGAACTAGCAGTATTTAAAATATTTTAAACACACACAGGCAAAAAACTTAGGAAACTACAATTCTGGAGGTCATTGGTCAATATTACAAACATTCATCATAACATTATTCAATTTATCAATGAATATAAGAAAACATCACGACTTTGTATTTTGAATTTTTAATTGTCCAACGGTTGGAATCATTCTTTGCTCACGCATGATAGCCTGGGGAGGAAATCATGTTGCGATATATTCTCACCACTGATCACGGTTGATTGCTATCAAATTCACACCAAATAGCGGTCACAAAAACGTGCAGATCATGCACAATCAGGCCAAACAAAAAGACGCCTTTAATAGAGCGTCTCAAAGCGTACTGCTGTATATGTTGTGCGCGATCGCGCTGCGCAAACGATCGATCGTTCAAACGCCCAACCTAATCTAACCCAACCTAGCCTAACCTAATCTAACCTAACCACATCTCACCATTGCCTAAAATTGACGGTGCCCGAAATTTTAAAATGAAAAAAAAAAAAAAAAACAGACCTTGCCTCCCCTAACCTAACCGATATACTCAGTAATAGTGGGAAAGTTGAAGAAAAACATTGATTACGTTAGGTTAGGCGTTTGAACGATCGATCGTTTGCGCAGCGCGATCGCGCACATCATATACAACACGGTAGATAGACCAGCGAGTGTGTAACCGCGCATTTATTCTCGTTACTCACGTATGCTACCATTTCTGGAGAGCCGGTAAAAAAACCATCGATTGTAGCGACACTGATCGTCGCAATAGCATCCTACGCGTCACCACTGGCACGGCGGCAACAGTAAGAAATCCGATTGGAACAGAAACCAAAAAGCGTCAAATGTGTTCTCGCCTTTAGGCCAAATAAACACACTGCGTGCGTCCACAGCCGGAGTCACACGAAGTCAAACGGACGAAGGTTACCAGCCCTGCGTTCGAACGCGTCCCTGCGTCCATCTGAACAGCAGAGACAACCGAAGCTCTCCGGCTTTTGTTATAGGCACTCCAGTTGTTATTGTACTGCAGTTGTTATCATTATCACCTTCACCGATGAATTTAAGTTTTACCAGCGTTTGTGAGTCAGTGACATATAATATGTTATCCCAAACTTTATTGGCAGATCTAAATCTTCTGAGATCACTTCTGGAAGATGTCATGGATAATAAAATACATTAGTTATCCCATAATTTACTGTAAGTTTAAGTAAAATATTAAATCAACATATATAATCTTATGGAACACTGGTCACAGTTTTACAGTTTGAATAAATGGTTCTAAATTTTAATTAGGAATACTGCGTTAAATGTTCGATTAAAAAAATTAAATTTATTAATTTGAAATTTACCAAGTCCAACCTGAAAGTCCCAATACGCCCACTGCGAGTTACGTCTATAGTGACGGATGGATTGTTCCCTTCCGCGAGTCGTAACGGAGTGATATTTTTTAGCGGCTTGTGGTGTGAGGCGGTCCGTTCCGCCGATCGTCGTTGGCCGTAATTAATTAATATAAGTTATTCAAATAATCGAAAGCAAAGAGTCTTACTTTTAAAATTTGTAAATAGATGAGCTTCTAGTGCATTGACGATAAACGAACCCTTGTCTTAGCTGAACCATTTGAACTAAGTTTACTTACCTATGTTTTCAGAACTGATGATGGAGCAGGTTTCCGAATCGTTTTCTAGAACGCGATTTTGATTTTAATCTTCAGCTTTGGTTTTAAATTTTTAACAAATTTGCGACTCAAGCAAGAAGATGAGTTTAGTAATAAAAGTTATTAATAAACTCTCCGTGCCGTCACCATCGTCTTGACCAGGAAGCAAAGAATGCAACGGGAGGACTCAAAAGAGCTGAAATAAAACTTAGCCGTGACCGCACGTAGCAAATTTACATCACATCGACGAGTCGAAGTATTTGAGTGTATGACCTTAGGCCTTCGTATGTTGTTTTCTTGAACTTATCACCGTATTTTTTTATTTATTCCATTGTATCTCCCGCTCAAGACTGGCCAGCTACTTGAGCTGCAAAATATCGTAAAATGTTGTCGTCAAGTACAGAAAGTTCGTGCAATGGGCTCTTACTGTGGTTTCTCTCGAGTACAGAATCGGCCATAATGGTGCTTACATTTGTCAGAGCCGGGCACGATGGCCTTCGTCGATTATATGATGGCGATGGTGTGTAGACCATCGCCGTCGGAAAAACTACGACGTTACGATGGAAAATCGCAAAAATCTACCGGCGATAGCGATGGTGCGATGGGAATCGTCTCAAACAATCAGCGATGGCCATTTTCTCCATCGTCGATGGTGTTATGAGGAAGAAATGGTGCGATGAAATGACTGAACATGCCATAGACGATGGCATAAGATGGCATCGTCATCGGTTGTACTTCCGATGCCGATGAAATAAGGCTAAACCTACTGGAGAACAGCCTTACGAAATTGAAACATTCATTTTTAGTAACAGTATAACAGAGAGGGGGTTACGAAGTTTATTTTAATACATTTTTCAGATCGAAAAATGTCAATTAATAACCTGGGCCAGGATGCAGAAAACGATCGTGATGCTAAGGAGAAATTTCTACCTTAAACTGCCCACATAGCCTTTTTCTGGGGACAACTTAAGTCCAGCAATTAGGCCTATCCAATGCATAAAACAATTCTAAGAATCTCTATTTAAGTTCTCTGCGTAGAAATGCTCAAACTCCTACTTCGTCCGACAGCGCTTCTTACATGAGAAATTGATTGGTACTCAAAATTAAAACACTGAGAAATTAGCTGACCGCTTCTGTTGTGGGTGTGTCTGCTCCGCAGACAAGTTACATTGATTCTAAAACGTTACTAGGCATTATACTTCAAAGAACAATGAGATAATGAATGAAAATTAATTTGAATGCAGAGAAAGTTTCTTTGCATCGATTCTTTAGGCTGCATATGAATGTCGGGCAGCTGGCAGTTGCTGGGAATGGAGCGCCGTATACTTTTAAGGCTGTGTTTACGCAAAAATTCAAACAATTACTTGGGAAAGTTCATCGAATAGGCAGTTCACATTCGTGACCAGTGTTTTTCCAGCATGCAGTGCAAAATGTCTTAAGAGGTTTTTTTTCAGCTATTCTATATCAGCTAAAAGGTTTATGAAAATATCAGCCTATAGTTCGTTTCGCTCCTCCTCCTCCTCCTAGAAGCTGTGCACTAAAGTTTTCTAAGATTTCCAAGCAGGCAATGAAAGTTAGAGCACGTCATACTACTCACTGAAATCAAATTATTATTTAGTGAAGTTAGTTTCATTCAGAATCTAAATTCTTCAGTAAATTCCGAAATTGCGCTTTCGAAGTTCACAACAAGCTACATGCTGCCAGAGGTGCAGCCTAGTTGCCATCGTACCTTCGATACCTTACCTTTGATGATACTTCGGACGAGGTCCAGGCGACGTTACGCACGCCGCTCATCTTGTGCAGAGGTGATGCTGCAGTCCGTGACCAGCGGGGTGGCGTGCGGAGAAAATTTCACTGCAAATGGAGCGTTTCGACAAACAATTTACGCTAAAGATGATTTTTAAGGGAAATATTTGTGCAAAAACATAGAGAAGATTAATATTAGCTGAATTTTACAGCAGTTGCACTCGTTATATGTTTCTTTGTTATACTTGTGGTGGCAGGTGTTTCTTTTACTGCACGGATGGCCGTACTAGCTTTAACTTACGTGCCTAACCTGAACCAACATCACTTGACTTAACCTACCCTCAACTAAGCTTAAGTGATTGTTCTAAACATTGCATGGCAGATGTAAAATAGAATTTCAAACATTTTTTATTCACGGTAATTATTCGATAGGGCGCTTTGTTTTTGAAATATCGAGGCGTCTTTAAACTGCAATATTGCCGCGACGGGAGTGCTCCGAACAGCCGTTATGGAAGACTGGGGACCCTATAGATGACGGCTTCGGTCTCCTATAACGGCTAGCTTTACCTGAGATTCTGTAGTAATTCCTCAAGTCTAAATTTTAGCTTTATTTCAGAAATCTGCTACGTTATGGCAACATCTCTACGTCGGTTATTCATTGTCAAGTTGCTTCGCTTAATAGCCTAACTGAATTGAAAATATCGGAAGATGTGAGTGCCGTCATTTTAAAGTGCCTTTTGTGGCCATAAATACATTTTAGAGCGTTGGTTCGATTAAATTCCAAAACGCTTCAGCTCTGGCTACTAGTCAGCACTTCCTCGAGATCACAGTCAGTGACGTCATCATTGTCTCGCGAAGCCAGCAACGTTATTGGATTAGAAAGGCGGCAGTAGACGAACCAACAGGCCCATTCCCACAGAGACACCGGGACTTACGCCCGGCCCTCTGAACTATTGCCATTATGTTTGCAGGATATAGCGCCGGGGCGGGCGAGTGATCACAAAATCTTTTTTTTTATTCGCTATAGACAAGAGCAATAGTCTCGACCATTTAAAATACAGCGAATGTGGTGCTGGTGGATGAACATGTTACAGAATCAAGGAAGCGGTAGTGGCGTCTTTGCAGTTTCAGAGCAGAGAAGAGATCCCGGTAAATTTTACAAAAAGCCAATATGGCGCACAGCAACTTCACTACTAGATATTGATAGTAGTCTATTAGAGAAGTGCAGTGATACCCATATATATCAGTCGGAGATGCATAGTTTTTGAGATATATCACTTTAAAATTCTATTGTCTTCCAATGGGAGAAAATAGCTGGCTTTGTTAGCGGCTTGCTAGTTGCCCCATGGCCATAGGAACCTTATTAACCCCAGGCCAACCTAACCAACCGAACTCAACCTAACCAACCCAATCTAACCTAACAAAACCTAACCCAACTTGAACTAACCTAACCTAACCCAACCTAACTTTCAAGTTGGTTTGATTAGCTTGGGTTAGGTTAGTTTGAGTTAAGTTAGGTTCTGTTAGGTTAGGTTGGGTTGGGTGAGGTTAGATAGGGTTGGGTTAGGTTAAGCTACGACCAGACTACCGCTCATGAGTGTGCGATTTCGCAGAACGCAGTGAAAATCTCGCAGCAGCGTCCACACTGTCGCATGGGGCATTGAAACGATCAGCGACGCTTGTCAATTTATTAAGCGTAGATGTTCAGCAGAACTCAGTTGCTCACGCACCTTGATCCAAAGAAACTGCAATTTTTGTACTATTAGTAACTTATTTTACTTCTAGTATCAACACAACTATGAATAAGCGCGGATTCTAAATACAAATACTTTACTACTTTTCAGCGTTCTTCGCAATACACATGCCAACTGAGCTTGGGTGGACATTTTCATAGTTTTCTTTACCAAATACCACTCGGTATTGTTTTCGAGGTTGTCAAGTGAATAAATTTTATGTGGGGTTCCTCGACAATTTATGTTCCCATATTTAGTGCAAAGTGTTCAAATATTCTATTCGTTATTTTGTCTCTTAGGCACGACTGTGTAACCGCAAAACATCGATAAAATGTTTACCGTCAACTCAGTTTTGGACACAAGTCACGACATGTGTCGCTACTGCAGTGAACTTTCATATTTCTCGTCAAATTCGTTGTGAATTAGAACTCAAAGAAGCATAAAACTTTTAATGTGTCTATAAAGAAGCAAGAAAACCTAATGGACAGCCTAATTTATTCATTTTGCGTAAGAGAAACAAAATATTACAAGGTGAACCTGTCTTGGCCGCAGCCTAAATCGCGCGAAAATATCCAGCAAGTTGGACGCTCGCGAAAACGCTCAAAGCTGCGATTTGAAGACGAAAATTCTCAGCGATAAGCGAAATCGCCATGGTGTGGACACATTTTGGCGGTAGTCTGGACGGTTCCTAAGGTAGGTTTGGGTTAGATTAAGTTATGTTGGGGTAATGAAGTTCCTATGGGGTCGTTAGCAAGCCTATAACGACGCCAGCTATTTTCTCCCATCGAAAACAGAGGGAAATTCAAAGTCATGTATCTCAAGAACTATGCATTTCCGACTGATATATTTGGGTATCACAGCACTTCTCCTATAGATTACTATCGATATATAACAAGGAATTAGCTGAGCGCCATATTGAATTTTTGTAAAAATTTACCGAGATCCCGTCCTTGCCTGTCGGCCGTAAGGAACGCAACCCATCGCGCGCGGTCATGAGTAGGGCTGCCTACCGTTTTCTGTTAATTCTACTCTTAAACGATAAGATCTTTATGCGATCTCGCCGTGTGGTGCCACGCCAGCAGGCATGTCACACCTAAATCTGTACACTCTTACTTTCAGATAGCAGCATGCACCCGCAGGAATTCGAAAGGGTCATGTGATAATATTTATTTCTTCCAAGGTCAACAGATTGCAGCAACAACACTTGTGATGTCCTACAAGATGCATCTCGTCGCTGTGCATTCTCGCCTGTAGCTAACAATGTATTTCATAACGTGCTTTAACCATTTTTTAATCAAAATTGCCTTATACGCTGCTGGCACTGCCTACACACACGGATACGTTTGGCATTTGACATTTCTACAGGCAGCGTAAATCTGGCAGCGCCGCAGCCATCTACGCATCCAAAGACGTGGCACAAAAGAGGTTGTACGCACTTATTATTGTTTTTTTCAGATGACATTTAACTTGCTGAAACGCAACATTTCAGTAGTAAATGATGCGCCCATTGTACATAATGTGTATAAGTATTCCATGTTTCAAATAAGTTTCAACTGTAATGCTAATCCCAATATGTGTAGTATACTACATGTTGCCACATCTCGACATAGTAGAGCTATCGTACTGGCCCTATGCGTAAATGCAAAGTGGGGATGCAGCAGTAACAAATAAACTGCAAATTCTACTAACCCCTGGGCATTTCCTCGTACAGCTCCATACTAGATCTATTAACAACACTGGAGTATTATATAAGTAGTGTATATAGCAATCTCGTAGCCTGAACGCGTAAATATTAATCTAAATAAAAAAACCTCACAAGCGCAAACCCCTATAAAATAACTGCAAGTGCATGTTACCTGCATCGCGTGTATGAGATGCTGGATTAAAAATATATAACAGCTTTATATTTAGGGCTAAATTAGTGTTGCTAATTCCTTAGCGGCAGCGGCACTACATCCGCCTGCTACATTTCATATTAGTGCTGCAACTTTGAAGCAATAAATACTTAAAGCGAATATTTTCATGAAACAGTGTAATAAATTGAGACATTATTGATCAAATTTTATTAGCAAACACAGAAACAGTACACAAAAGGATAAAGAAGCATGAAAAGAATTACTTCATGAAGTAAAATTTGAAAATTGGTCTAGGGATGACTGTGATATTTTAAAAAATTAGTTCCATAAGTTTATCCGGCTTATCGTGCGAATATTTATTTGTGCCCAAGTAAACACAGCTGTGTTATTATTACCAAAAGTTTGGCCGAAACATGAGCCGTCTTGTTAGCTGATTAATGCCGATGCAACACGCTAGCCAAAAGAACGAGTATCGTCATCTTTTCATCCGAATATTTTGATGTGCATATTTAAATGCCCCACACTTGCAAAGAATTTTGAGTATTAATCCCTCCAGGTATAATGAAAGGTCCGAAAGTTAACTAACGGCGCTAGCGGAGTAAACTGACCTGACGGTAAACATTTTTACACCATATCTTAGCAATCTCAAAAAGCTGTGTTTACAAGAGTTCAACATAACCTTCGGACGGAAAGATGACTATACACTTTCTTTTTACGAGCGTGTGTCATCGCTAGCCAGAAGAACGAGTATCGTCATCTTTCCGTCCGAGCGTTATGTTGAACTCGTGTCAACAGCTTTGAGGTTGTCAAGAAATTATGTAAAAATGTTACCGTATCGTACCCTAAGAACCTTAGAATTCCATGCTTTACGGTTATAAAGAAATAACTACCCAAAATCCTCCGCTGGTGTAATCCTGTGTATGGTATTTTTGTCAGCTTGCGTCATTTCGATAAGCGGATGATTTGGTATTCATTATAATCAATGTCCGTAATCTTATCAGGAAGCTGCAGCAAGCCAGGAGAATTACCCAATCGCCGAACTAACTCTATTTCCGAACAATCATCATTATTTAATAAGTTTATAGCACAAACCAATCAGATAATAGCTGTTTGTTCGGAAATAGAGTTAGTTCGGCAATGGGGTATATTATTCCCAAACCTGGATTCTACAAAGATATGTGAACTGGCGCCGTGCTGGAAGCACTCGCGTCTGATTTGTGTGTTTTTTTTTACATTTCTAGAGCATTGCTTGCGGCTTATTACAGGACTAGTGGACCCGATAAAAAAAATGCCAGCGCGGAATCTTCGCTTCTCTGAATTGTTTCTTCATTTTTTCATTAATAATATGATGTACCGTACTCTCATCCATATCCAAGGTTATTATCACCCGCGAACGAAGTGAGAGACTTGATAATGTTTTCGTTGAAGATTTAAGTATATTTTTATATTTGTCTGTCCAGTCAATAAGTGGTCGAAGGAGTTGAACAATGGTCATAATTTTTTGTAGGGAGTTTGGTAGGTTTAACTATATGTGACACATGACAAAAACTAAACCTAGCTGACCATAAAAAATGATGGCATTGAATTTTCCTCCATCGGGCGAATTTGCCGCCACCGCGGCAGATCGTCTTATGTCGCGAGGCGTTCTATCCTTTTCCTACGTTATTATTGAAGAGCTAATGTCGGGGCTGCCTTAAACTTGTTCATGAAAAATGACTAGGTTAAATTTGCCCCTACCGCGGATGATGGGCTCACGCCTCGAGGCGTTCTAGTTTCTTCTCCATTTCTTCTCCATTCTTTCGCGTGCTTCTTCTATATTGACAGGCGGAAGCAAAAGCTTAAGTAAAATACTACAATAGACTTGAATGCGACTCTAGTCAGCTGATTTATATACAATGTAAGCGCACCGTAGCCAAGATACCGCCAAACTCAAGTGTTTGCTTCATCAAAGTGCTAAAATTTTGGCCCATGAACAGATAGCTGCTCCGTCAACGAAAAACAGCAAGCTAATAGAAATAATTGTCTACTGCCCGCGAAAAATAATCCCTTCGTGATTTCTCCGTTGATGATCTACTGAATTTTTACGACGGGACCAGAAAGAAAAAGTTTTAAAATCAGGCTCCAGAAACTGCAAATATCTTTGTTTCGATTTTAAGAAGTGATTCAAGCAAAACGTGCTTTCAGATAAAGGGATACAGGTCCTATTTTCGCTATCTTCAGAAACCTGATCATCGATCTTCATAAATATACGACTTAGTTAAAAAATATGCAACCTGGCCTATTTCTGCCTGTCTGTTTCTTTAAGAGGCGACACGAGATAAATAAATGAATAAGTAAATTCACCAAGCGTTTTATTACATTAGGATACGTGCCACAGATCGGTTACGAATTAATTATTCAGTTCATAAACACTATATATTTATATGCTCGGACTAGATCCTTTTGGTGTTTAAAAATGAAAAATAGAAATGTATTTAATCAAAATATTCAAATACATATTAAGTATTTAGTATTTCGATACATTACAAAAATATACTTAGCATTTAATTACATTTTACTGATGTATTTGGTATTTAAATACTTTTAATGTATATATTTAGTACTACGATTGTACCAGAGCTACAATACGGCTCTACCAGAGGTTTAACGCGGCTGTACCAGAGGTTCTACATCTGTACCGGAGGTGCTACGGCTGTACCGGAGGTGCTACGGCTGTACTGGAGGTGCTTCGGCTGTACCGGAGGTGCTACGGCTGTAACGTAGGTGCTACGGCTGAACCGGAGGTGCTACGGCTGTACCGGAGGTGCTACGGCTGTACCGGAGGTGCTATACGGCTGTACCGGAGGTGCTACGGCTGTACCGGAGGTGCTATACGGCTGTACCGGAGGTGCTATGGCTGTACTGGAGGTGCTACGGCTGTAACGTAGGTGCTACGACTGAACCGGAGGTGCTATACGGCTGAACCGGAGATGCTACGATTGTACCGCTAGTACCACTACTGTACCAAAACGCTACACCTGTACCACAGGGGCGACATCAGACCTGGAAAGCGTTTGTTATGTTGAAAGCCACAAGGAACCGAGGGCTGAGGGGTCAGGAGACCGTTAGTGCCACCACACGTACAATGCGCGCCTTGTTGTAGAGACGGCGGGGAAGCCCACCTCTCGCTCGGCTTATAGAATCCGATGGCTCTGGTGTGTGCCAGGCAGTAATAATAACGGCAGAACCAGACAGACATACGAAGAAAAAGAACGCGCGTGAAATGACGTTTTTCAGGCCAAACAGCAGTCAGGAATAGTACTACCTTCTATAACACAAGCCTAGATAGAGCACTTTTAACATTGATAATACAATAATTTTATGCTCATAATGTTGAGCGCGTGCTGCAGCTGCTTGGTCCGAGAAAACGTCATTTGACGAGCGTTCTTTCTCTTCGTATGTCTGTCTGGTCCTGCCGTTATTATTATTCCCTGGGTGTGTGTACTGTCGCCCTCTGTCGAGGTGAAGCCTACATCCCTCCCCTCGCTCTTGAGGGTCACGTTATCTTTCCGTACAAGAGCTCCGTTGTCTGTCTCCCCTTTGTTGCCTGCTGCATTTGACGCCCTCGCTGCGAAAGCATCCATGATTCTCCATTGAAGTTTTGCTCTCAGAGTCAATAAACACAACTGATCAGTCAAGTTTTTGCAGCTCTGTTTTTTTTTTTCTTTTTTCTTACTAGCAGAATGTTTATAAGCTTCGATGTCTTCTCTCCGAAAAGATATCAACTAAATGTTTTATCGCAATCCAAATTTTAGGAGATATCCGTAACTTGCCCGGGGAGACTTGCAAAAGGAGGGAACTGGTTTGATCGTTTAGACTTTAAATAATTTTTACGGCGTATACAAAGTTGTCCTGAAACTGACGTTCTAAAATATTCGGACGAGTAGACTAGTGAACGCTGCATTAACTCCGCTGCAGACGATAGTCTTTTGTCCTGTGTCTTCACTTCACCGCTTTCGAATATTTCGTACTGTCCTTGCAGAAACGACTGCGTGTCTACCAAAAGTTTCAATAAAATGTTTACCGTCGTATCCGCCGGCTTAGAACGTGTCACTATTGCAGTGTCTTGTGTCTTTTCCAATTTTTACTGAGTATCGTCTCAGAAAGCAGTTCTCTTTTTACTTGCTTTCACAGACGCAGCAACGCATTCGAATACTGTGAAGTGAAAACACAGTCCAAAAGACTATCGTCTGCAGCGGGCTTTAGAGTGCTAAGGGAAGCTTCAGATATCTTCAGTGTTTCGATTTCAACTTTATCAAAGCAAGAAGTGCCTTCAACTATAAGGTTGCCTTATAAATTTTCCTTGGTGTGTAACCTGGCTTAATTTTCGCCCGTTTTCTTAAGGCGTGACAAAAAATGGTTAGATAAATGTATATACGACTCCATTATTCACTATGTAATAATGCACACTAGTTGGCAGCTTCGAGATTGCTTGTTATTTAGTTGGTCCTTCCCTCCGAAATGTTGTTAAGGATTTAGAGAGGAGAAAATTCATCACCGAAAAATAAGCCGATGCATGTACCTTGAAATTAGACCCCATGGAATTACACCAACAAACCTAGCTTCTGCAACATACCCTCAATAGTGGAAATATTTCATTTTCTACAGCTCGCTTCACTCTGATCCCGTCGGGCATTATCTATATCGTATATACGTTGAATAAATTTTTTCGTAGCAGTTGAGCGGCAGCCTTGATTGGAGTTTTCGTTCCTTTCGTACGTAATCCATTTTACTTACTATTTCTTTGATTGAATCGCTTCGTAATAGTTGAAACTTCACGCTGAGCAGAGGCCAGATTATATTCAATTTCCATTGCAGCCAAATTTCGATCCTTGAAGGTTCAACTATCGGCTCGTATCAAGGATACCTCGAAGATGCCTTAATTTTCTCCTATCTAATACTGATGGAATCATTGAGATCGCACTAAATAAATAACGAAAAGACCAGCTGAATTATAATATAAACGGTCCATTTATACCCGAGGTGAGGTTTTTCATTGGCTTGGGGTAGGTACGTTCGATTTGGTCGTCACGATCAAGCTAAGCCTACTTCACTTATCCGGAAATGCAGACAGGAACTTTATTAGATTAGATAGGCGGCAGTAGACGAACCATCAGGCCCATTCTGAAAGAGGCACCGGAACTTACGCCCGGCCCTCTATGAGCTATTGCCATTATGTTAGTAGGATATAAAAGACTGGGAAAAAAAGAAGAGAAATATAGAGGAGGAAAAGAGTCTCAGCCAAAGAGAAGATCATGCATGCACGCAATCACGATCAATAGCCGCTGATATGCGGAGTTGAAGATGTCACACAGTTTAGTTGGAGCGGAAGAGAGAAGAAGACGGATTAAGGAAGCCTCGTAGGCTTTGGCCGTTAAGAGTGTGCGACTCCTGGAGGAGGAATCCTTAGCTGCGGGGGACGTCTCTCACAATGTATATCAAGACGATTTTTAAACGGGTTCACCAATTACGCACTAACAACGTCGGAAGGAAGTCTATTCCAAATGCTGACTATGAAATACGGAAAGAACTTCTGACTTAAGGTCGTTCTTCGAGCTCTGTGCTTGAGTTTTTGACCGACCCAATGTGTCACGGGTAGTCTAATGTGCTTATATGTTGGAAATGTACTGCATTTTGATGGAAATCGATTTGAAAAAAAAAAAAAAATCAAACCAAATTGCTGAAGATCGCAGAGTGGGAGTTCTTATTCATACAGCTGAATGCAATTCATTCCCAGCCAACGTTACAGTCCAAACGATGATGAAGTTTACAACTTATTTCATCCTGAAATGGATTCTGATTTTTATTACTTTCTCCATGCACTGGAACTATATTTGCTCTCTATTCACAGTGAAAAAATTGAGTAGGTGATAAACGAAGCACAGGAAAGGCGATTTTTCTCGGTGCAGCAGACACAGAATTATTTTTCAGCCCTTCTTGTTTTGTGGAAGCTTTTTTAGCTTGGGTGCAAAAATTTCAATCTCCTGAAGGTGCATGTATCATCGTGGTGTATTCAGGATACGCGGTGGGGGGGGGGGGAATGCAATTACTTTCGGTGATGCTTTACTGCTTGCCGAACAAACTGTTTTTACATATATTTTAACCAAGGGAAGGAGGGAGTGTGCTTCACAGATAGAAACAAAGAGCGCTGTAGCGAATCCTACTGTAGTATAATCAGTAACGAAGGCATGATCAACTAGAACGCCTCTTGGCATATGACCATGACTCGCGGTGGGGGTAAATTTCATCGCTGTCATTTTTTTATGGCCAGCTAATCCTAGCTTTTTAGTATGGGTCACATCGAGGGCAACCCACCAGATTCTCTGCAAAAGAATATTAACATTGCTCAACTCCTTCGACCAGGTATTACAGATAAATAAACAAACAAATATATACAGAAACTTAATTCTTCAACGAAAATATTATCAACGCTCTTCGCTTCCCTCGCGAGTGATACCAAGGGAATGTCATCAGAAATTCCTCGCTGTCATTGTTGACAGCACGAATACTCTAGCAATATTTATATGTAGGTACTAGAGTACTTGCTTGTAAAAAATGGCACCGAGGAACTTGTTCAAAACTGCTTCCATCCACATACTAGTGTTGCAATATGCTTCTGAATATTCGCTACAACGGTCAACTTTAATTGCCATAAGAGACCGTTGCTTGCTCCTTCAATTCATCTAAGCAACGCACTCCTTCCCCACCTTAGTTGACATAAGGGGCAAACTGAGCTTAAATTAGCAGGCAGCAAAACATTAACGGGTTTAATTAAATTTTCTCCGAGTATCCTGCCTAGTGTATAATACAGTATACCTTCAGTACATATAAGCTTTTATGTTAAAGAGAACACTGTCCTATCACAGGAAGAAGAAAATAATTGCTGCGTCTACTGCCCCGTGAACAATCATCGCTTCGCCTGTGCTTCGTTAATCATCTACTGAATCTTTATGCCTGGATATGAGAGTAAAAATAGCATCGAAGTATGGAGTAAGTTATAAAAATCGAACTCTATATTAGCGCTGGAGGAGCCATAAATATTTTCTTGTTTTGATTGTAACGTTGGCCGAGCAACAAAAGCATCATTTGAAGGCAAAAGGATCCTACTTTCGCCATTTTCTGCAACTAGCAAATTATTATCGTTCAGGACTCAAGACCAAACGGACACTTTAAGGTTCTTCGTAATTCGGACACCGATGACTATACACATCGAGTGCACAACAAAAAAAAAAGAAATTTTAGTCACGTGGCCAGTATTAGTCAGTAAGACGGTTGAAAAATAGCATTAATCTACTGCTGTTTCCAAAGCTAAAAGAATATCAACATTCGGCATAAGATAGGATGAAATTCGAACGCTGACGATTTACTGAGACTTTATCTGTGGGGTGTGATGGCCTCCTGAGCTCGGCTGCTACGCGTGCACGCTAAATGTTAAGGTGATACGGGAAATACAACTGAACGTCATATATATGTACTAATATATATCATTGCCAACATACACGGTGTTGAATATTCCTTTTAGAAGCAAATAAGATTATGTGAAGTTTTCTTGTATAGCGCTAACGTCACACAGGGTAATTAAATTCAAGTAAGAAAGCGCTAAGAATTTTTATTTCTCTAATCCGAGGATACCGGGTTTAAATTTAACGATTTCAACATTTAATTCTTCTCAATGGTTGACAACTAGTAAACATAAACTCTGTTAAATTAAACGATTTCAGCAGTTAATTATCTCTAGTAAAATTTATAAACTTTCTTTATTTAATTTGCCGTTAAAATTTTAGTTCCGCTACATATTGATCCAAAAATCTGTTTAAGTAAGTAAGTAACTGCTCCCACCGTCGTCAATTTTTAATAATCCAAAAGGGGACCAATTAATATACTAGAAGTTAAACTGGAGCAAATATATATAAAGATAATTCTATTTTAATGGTTGAAAGGAACTCCAGCAAGTATAAGGCA
>LQNS02278129.1:6247743-6259718 GCA_001587735.2 Parhyale hawaiensis | reverse complement strand
AAAGGATCAATGAAGAAAAGAAGAAAATTAAGAAGCAAATAAGAGGAGAGGAGATTCCGCACCGGCCTAGAGGCATTAGGCAAACGTATAGGTTATTGCGTGAATTCTTCACGCACGGGTCCACTAGTATAAGATAATGATGATTCTTGTGAGTGTGGTAGATGAAAGGCATTATATTTGGTATAATTTTCAATCCTCTTGGGCATACACTAAGATACAGCATAGTTTTTAGCTTAATTTGTTGGTAGTAGTTAGAAGGACTAGGTCATGGCTGGAGTTTTCATTCCTTTCGTGCATAATCCATTTCGTTGATGCTTTCTTTAGCTGACTCTGTCTGTGGCTATAGGAGCTTCACACTGATTTAATGCCATATTATATTGTAGCGATTGCATGCACAACAAAGTGAAAGAAAACGAGCCCAACTACTGGAATGCACCCTATAGAATGACACTCATCGGTCCACCAATATAGTATTGGATTTAAACGGTGCTGCTCTCGTTCCCAGGTGAAGAAATGTGAAATGAACACCGGCGGATGCTAAAGAAAATGGGAAAGAACAAACTCAAGAAATAATTATTATACTAAACTCAGAACAAAACACAGTTATATACAGGAATAACAAGTCCCAAAAGTGTAATGGGTCGTGGTGTTGGTCGTAGTGCGAGTAAAATTGTTGAGGTGATTCGAGTAGTTCATGGATGCGTAGTAGCTAGTAGTATTAAACAGGTCTGAGGTGATATCAGGCCGTCAGAACAAGCAAGCAGACGCTGCAGGCCCAAGATTGTCCACTCTTACAAAGAATAACGCAATAAAAATAACTAACCTACCCCAATACAAAGAAATAATTGCAAAATAAAAGTGAAATAATAAGCTCAATGCAAAGCTGAATAAAAGCAAAAATGAATCAAAGCAAATTAAAGGGGTGAAGCACAAAGCAAATTAATGTCCTGAAGCATAAACTGATGTGGAATGAAATAATAAGAACAATAACATAATCCACTTTGCAAATCACTGACAGAATAAAGCACAGGGTTCAACTGAACAAAATCAGACAAGCAAGGAAATAAATAAATAGCAACACAACATGTTTGAGAAATACAACCAACAAGAAGCAAAATATTGAAAACCTGGAGCGCTGGCAAGCAAAGGATTTACCTCCAGGAAGGTTGATGGCAGCAGCTAGTTAGGCAGGAAACCAGGGTAGCAGGGTTCATGCAGGCAGCAATCAACAGCAGGAAATTATAAAGGCAGGAAACCAAGCCGGAAGAAAAATGCAGGACACCAGCAAAAGTACTACTGCATGGATGACTAGCAAAAATAAAACTTGTGGCAAGCAGTGAAACATTAAAAGCGATTTATTTTACCCAGACAACTGCAAGCTGAAACAAAGCAAACACACAAACAATTAAAACAAATGGAAGGCATCTCTACATTCCTCCTCAACAAGTGTTGACTAAAAGGAGCACTTAACAAAAGAAGAGGTCACACAGAGGGATCAAGAACTGATTTCAAACGACGCTTAACACAATACTCCAAAGTACCCTCCTGAACATTGGCAACAGACTCAACAGGTTCACGAGATCGAGTCTGAGGACGAACAGGAGTAGTAAAATCTCCAACAGACGACCCTGAAACAGGAGCATCAGCAAGAGGACGCTGATAAGCTTGCAACCGAGAAAGACTACGTTTACGGTACTCGTCCATTATGGACCTCATTTCAACCACGGTTTTCTTCAGCGGGCTAAGACTCACCCTGTTTCGTCTCGAGGAAAAAAGCTGAAGTGAACTAAAACCAGAAAAAGTTGAGCTGAGAATAACCAAGGGGATCATCAGCAACAGGGCTCTGAATATTTCCAGGAGGGACCACTTCTTCAATAGACACTGGAGCACTGGGAACAACACACAAAGAAACCTGTTCTCCCCAATGAGTGAACACGGAATGAGCAGGAAGAGGGACAACAGCTTCATTACCAGAAGCAGCGTCAGGGGACAGTTCTCCAAGCGACAGAGATAACTCTGCAAGCTCTGCTTCTTGAATTTTCACAGCCTCATCTGAACTGTCAATACAAACCTTCTGCAACTCATTAAAGCTCGTGAGCTCAGAAGAAGAATCCATTGAACAAATATCCGCAACAGGCCAAGGAATGTTAAGAATTGGAGAAAGAGCCGGAGGTTGGCTCGTATCAGGATTGGAATGATACCCAGGCAAAGGTACCCATCGATCATCATGTAACTCAGGACCAGTAAAAATACCATGGCGCTCAGGTAGGCACGAAGCACCCACATTACTGGGAATGGAATCAAGCTGTCCCATCTTAAAGACACAGCATCAGTAGATACCATTGAAGAGGATGAGCTGGACACTGGAGATAAAGAACCATCAGAACGCATCTCAACCACAGCATCCGGAACAGCAGGAACCTTAGGTTTATCTGCCACAGAAGTACCAAGGAGAGGATCAACACGTACCGAGTGACCAGCAGGAAACTTAAATCCTGAAAACCCGCTTGACACCCAACCAGAAGAAACGAACCCATGGAACTCTGAATCACTTGAAGTGGAAAAGTCCCAGAAGGTAGATGGAACACGAGGCAATGCACAGCACCGCCGCAACAGAGGAATCACTGTATGAACCAGAGTCACTACATCAAGAGCTTGAAACAGAGGGCAATGCATCACTAAACTCTAGAGATCACAATCTTCCCCCTGAATCCAACAATGATCCAGATGAGTAGCTAGTGGTCCAACAAATCACTGAGGAATGCATTGTCCTGGATATAAAGTGGACGAGGAATCCACTGCCGCCACTGAGAATGATGCGCTTGATGAGCCTTGCAGCTCAGAGTGGACCCCCTCAATTCTCTTCTAGCAAGCTCATAAGCCAGCCCAGTGCCACGAACAGAAGTAACAGTAAAAGGTCCTTCATAGCGGGGTTTAAGTTTATTAGAGACCAAGCCTCCAATCAAATGTCTCTTCTTCAAGACCCTATCTCCCACTGAAAGAGCCTGAAAGTTGGAATGACCAGGCTTCCAGACTTCAGTACTAGCATTAGGCATGGCAGGAGAATTCCTAAGATGAGAGTTCTCTATCAGATACTGGGATGGTGATATTGCCATTTGAGAAAGCCAGGCATGATTGTAGGACAACACAGCTTTAGACATGTGTGAGTCCCACGCGATGCCATCACTATTCGCAAGACACCGAAAAATCTCTGTTACAGCCCGATTTACTCTCTCAACAGCTCTACTTGAATATGGTCTATAAGGAGAAAAGTAGACGTGCTTAATGTGATGACGCTCAAGATCGTCCTCAAACGCTCCCGCCACAAACTCCTTGCCATTATCGGTCAGCAACCGACGAAGATAACCAGGCAGAGTTACCAGTACCCGGTGCTCAAAAGCAGTGGCAACCGTACCAGCTTGCTTATTCTTAATACGGACACAAGACAACCAACTGGAATCATGGTCAACCACAACCAAGCATCCAATATACCCTCTAGGGGTCCTGGGCAACAAGAGCAAATCAGCAGCAAGGAGATCAAAGGGACCTGACGGAACAATTTTCAACATGGGAGCAGGAGCCGAGACAGAAGCCACCTTACAATATTGACAAACCTTGCACGATTTAGAAAGGTCACGCAAGACTTGAGAAATTAGCCTCAAGATATTACAGCAGAAATTTTACCTGCGAGATTCTATGCGAATAGAATATAATTTAGAACCACCGTTAATTTAGAACGACCGTTACTTTAGAACCACCGTTACTTTAGAACCACCGTTACTTTAGAACAACCGTTACTGTAGAACAACCGTTACTTTAGAACCACCGTTACATTAGAACCACTGTTAATTTAGAACCACCATTAATTTAGAACCACCGTTAATTTAGAACCACAGTTAATTAAGAACCACAGTTAATTTAGAACCACCGTTACTTTAGAACCACCGTTACTTTAGAACCACCGTTACCTTAGAACCACCGTTACCTTAGAACCACCGTTACCTTAGAACCACCATTACTTTAGAACCACCGCTACATTAGAACCACCGTTTATTTAGAACCACCGTTAATTTAGAACCATTGTTAATTTAGAACCACAGTTAATTTAGAACCGCAGTTAATTTAGAACCACAGTTAATTTAGAACCACAGTTAATTTAGAACCACCGTTAATTTAGAATCACCCTTAATTTAGAATCACCCTTAATTTAGAATCACCCTTAATTTAGAATCACCGTTACTTTAGAATTACCATCAATTGAATATTCCACTTAAAGAAAGTGCTGAGGCTCGACCGCCCTAGTAGAAAACTTACATAGTTTATCGATAATACGTAGTTTAGGTTTTATTTACAGAATATAAATATCTATAATTATAGATATGTGGCTTATGCCTGAAGTGACCGAAATGGAAAAAGAATTTAATTGAATTTAAGATTCGTCGGGTACACAATATTGGAGGTCGCTACGCATCAGGTTACCTATACGCCTACAAGTAGCTGCCACTTACATAGCGATCCTCTGTGTTGCGGGACAACTGGCTGTGCAGAACCAGGGTAGAGTCGGTCGGCTAGACGATCTTAAGCGGCGATCATCTTCGCATCCATGAGAAACGGAAGAATGGCCATCCCCAATCGAACTCTTCAAATTATCTCTGGTAGCCGAGAGCGCTAGACATTCACGGCAGAGTCCGAAATAGCCTCTAGAAGGCAGGGGATGTAAAGCAGCGCGTTCTCTCGGTGTAAGGACATCCACCAGGTGATGCTGCGCTGCTGAGCTCTAGGACGAGACTGGGATTCGATTAAAAGGCAGGCGGAGCCAGCGCCGGCAAGGTCCGCCGAGCTCACAACTAAGATGTTGACTGTTTAAGTTGGCAGAAAGCCGGACTACGGTTTCCTACGGGTCTGTACTTATAGTTCCATATACTAATGCTACAGCCACAGGCCCGTACTAGTACCCCAATACATAGCGACCTGCTATATTTTCTACAAGTGGATGGTCATGGCCTTTTCTACGAAAAGACAGGTCGTGGCGTCAGGAGTAAAATGGATCCTGACAACTGTCAGTGGACATATATCAAACAGAACTGCCGTTCAATTGCCAAGAACCGCTGAAGGAAATACTTCCGCATTCAGAGATTGCGAAGCAGTTTGGCGATGGCAATGATAAGCGAGGGTATGTCACTACAATTGGCATGGCTCCTTATATGAGACAGAAATTGGAAGGAAAATTTTTGAGTAGCTCCTTTGTGTCTGTATCATATGACGAATCATTAAACAAGATTGCGCAGAACACGCAAATGGACATGCTTGTTATGTTTGAGCATCCCGAGACAGGCGGCGTGGTTACACGGTACTTGTCATCGCAGTTCCTCACGTCAGTAACGACAGTCGACCTTCTACGACACCTTCACGAGGGACTAAGAAAAGCAGTGAAGAGACAGAAACTATTGTTTCCCTGGATGGCCCTCATGTCGATTGGAAGATGATTTCTCTACTGAAAGCAGACTTAGACGAAGAGCTACCTGATGCACCCAAATTAATGCAATGCTTATTCGAAAACCTGCTGGAAAATGCTCTTGTAGCAAGGCGAATTGCATGCGAGGAGGTTAGTGCTAGTGGAGGGGTTAAAGGCATTGGATTCAAAGTAGTTTGGTGTTAAGTTGCCAGGACGTATATTTGAACTACGAAAGTGATTTCAGAAAGAGGAAGTCGATGATGCTATTAATAGTGCTGCAACTACCGAGAAAAATGTCGTGCGGAGGACAAAAGAAAGGAAAAAAGAAAGGAATTGATGGGTGAATATGAGAAAAACACAGCGTTGGTGCACAACTGGTGGCCTTGATAAAGTGCTTGTCATGCTTGGCGCTGCAGTGAAGATCATCATTGCGTTTCTTGTTGTGCCATTACTCCTATTGCAATTCTTTTCTTCTCTTGATGTTTATATTACTGTTCTCTTTGTGGCACCGTTATATATGTTCATTGCATAAGTGTCGTATAAGTTGCTTAACTACAGGTCTAGTGTATGTATCGTAATCTTTACATCTATTTTCGCAGGTGACCTTGCTGTGCAACACTCCATATTTGAGACCGACACCAGCAGTAGGAAAGCGCAACTTGTGTTCTCGCCAGGTTGTGCTAAGAGTGCAACAAGAAGTGCGGGTAGCAAAACTAAAGCTTTGACAGCTCCTGTTTGCATGGAGGGCGATGTGTGGAGCTCAAACATACGAACCACAGAATTATCGGCGGCAGCCACCCTCTGCCACAGTGAATGTATCTCCAATGCTTCAAATATTTCTGCGGTGTCTAAACGTATCACCAGTGTGACTGATGAGAGGCGCTTCCAGTGTACTCAGTGTGACTATGTAGCATCACGGAAATTTGTTTTGCTGCGTCACATTGATGCAAAGCATACTGGTGAGAGGCCCTTCAAGTGCTCTCAGTGTGACTATGCGGCTGCACGGATTTCCACTTTACAAGATCACATTGATGCAAAGCATACAGGTGAGAGGCGCTTTAAGTGCTCTCTGTGTGACTATGCAGCTTCACAGAAATCCGCTTTACAATTTCACATCAATTCAAAGCATGATGGCGAGACGCGCTTGGAGTGCTCTCAGTTTAAATATTCGTTCCCTTCGAAATCTTCTTTGCAGCGTAACATTGTTGAAAAGCACACTGGGGAGAAGAGCTTCAAGTGCTCTGAGTGTAATTACACAGCTTCACGGAATTTCCTTTTACTGCGTCACATTGATGCAAAGCATATTGGCGAAAGGCGCTTCAAGTGCTCTCAGTGTGACTATGCAGCGGCACGGATTTCCACTTTAGAAGATCACATTGATGCAAAGCATACTGGTGAGAGGCGCTTCAAGTGCTCCCAGTGTAATTATGCAGCTGCACAGAAGTCTGCTTTACAATATCACATTGGTGCAAAGCATAATGGCGAGAAGCGTCTCAAGTGCTCTTAGTGTAAATATTCAACAGTGAAGACAAATCATTTGCAAGACTATATTTATACAAAGCATTCTAATTAGCAATGATATTGGTGCTTTCGGTAAAAATGCTTTGCTTCTTGAGATTCTCCTATACAATGGTATATCGATGCAAAACATTTGATTGGAAGTGCTGTAGTGGGAGAGCTACAAATATCGTCTCTATAATAGTTCTGCAGTGAGTGGTCGGCGCCAACTGCTCATTGCCGCTCTCCTGGCTGAGGTGCGAAGCCGACAAACTACGGTCAGCTGGTGATTGGGTAATGGAACAGCCATTTTTTACGAAGACTACTGGAGCATCATGCCAGCAAAGTCGAGAAATGCGAGTGATAACAGAACATATACTCTCAGTATAAGTACTTCACATTGATAGGCAATTTTTAGCCTTACGAGTCAGTCACTGAAAAGGCTCTTCAGGAAGGAAAAGAAAAAAAAAATGAGCACGTTAGGCATCGACCGAAACAAAGAACTCAAGCACGAGGGCGTCCTCAATCGAAACAGCGCCGATGGGATCAGTAATTTGTATTAAAAAAAATGAGGACACTGCGTCTGCAGTACAAGTATAGAATTGGTAAAAGCACAATGGACCCGCATAGAAGATGTCCTGAAAGTCCACCGGGAACCCTTGGAGAGGGCGGTAACTCTGCACATTGTGTAACTGTATGATGGCAATTCGCATATTTTGGGTCCATATCCTTGTTAATATACACCAGAATGGCGACGTGAGAACGGAGGAAACCCCATAAGGTTATCAACCCTCACGCCAGAGATGAAAGAAAGAGAACATAGAGATAACAGAATCACTGTTCACAGAATTTATAGCTGCCAATGCCCGCGCATACAAAGGCAGAACCATGAAGAATATCCCAAGTATATACACATAATGCAAAAAGCTGACGAAAAAACTGGCTTGTACGACATCGTATCGGTTCCAAGGCAAACTCGTGAAGAGCAACAGTACGTCGGGTATGCTTCCTCTGAGCAAATGGCTCTGAAAGAAAAACCGCGAGCGGATGACTAGGGCAATTATATATTTTGTAGCTACAGAAAACAAACCTCAACGACTCTGCCACGATGCGCTAAATCACAAGTCTCAACACCATCCAGCATAAACGCATATCGACGGACCACAGTATCGCACTGACTCAGATGACAATCGGCAGCTGAACCCAAGACTAAGGAGCAGTATTTCAAGAGGGTAGGACTAATGCAGCGACGTACGAACTCTACCGAGCCAAAACCTCCCAAGTACGTCACATGAGACCGATTTTTACAGTGGCTCGCTAACGGCAGAGTACCTCTGCCATATGCTCTAACTCGCGCTGCCAAAGGCTTCCTTAGTTCAGGAATACCTTTCCGAGTTGGTCAGATTCATCCTAAGGACAGATTGTATACCCTACCTACCGCTCAGTTTTTTTTTTTACTTAGCCGCAGTACTGGTGTCCACTTTTGCACTTCCTCAGAGGTGACAAGAGTGGATCTCCAGATTGTTCCCGGATTGTTGTTTTTTTTTTTCTCTGATTTTTGCTGCAGCTGCACCAGCAGGACACCCACCCAGCATAGAGGTAGCACCCTCACCCTCCAGCTTTACTAATTGTTCGACTTGCGACAGTGAACATCTCGGCTGCTCCTATCCTATCCTCCTCTAAGACCAGAACTCAGAAAATGTTCAATATATCGGTTTTGAAACTTGTAATTTGGTGCTTGTGTGAAGATTTTAAAGCTTATATTTATTTCTAATCTCCTTGTGGAACTTGGGAATTTTTTAGAAGTTCCCTTTTGGAACCTAGCCTCAGTGCAGTGACTTGGTCATAGGCTCTGCAGTGCTATAGCTGCAACTCTTTAAATAATTCACTGGTGTGAAGAAGTGAACACCTAAAATATTTCTACAGGCTCCTTTAGAGACTTAGTCTCAAACAGTCACTTAGAATTTGGCTTTGGTGTCAAGACTTGAAACTTCAAAATTTTAATAGATGTCGTCTTCCAGGACCTAGAAATTTTCGGGGTTACCGTTCGGGACTTTCACCGCAGTAATAGTGTAGTGCGTTCAGACATAGATATTTTTCTAAGGATCCAAAGTTGGGGACTCTGAATAATATCAAGAGGTCTACTTCTGCACTTAGCCTCCGTGAAATGATGTGCATCTACTGTGGAATAATGGAAAAATTAGATTCACATGGGGGAAAATTTGTCTCTGAATGTATACTGTTTGTTTGACACTTGAACTTACAGTATTTCGGATGTCCCCTGTTGGGACTTAGCTTCTTTATATCTAGGGTCCCTTGACTCTTTAATTTGTACAGGTCCACTTTGGACTTGGTTTCTATGATGCAACTTCATAGGATCAGAAGTTCGATCGTCGCTTTACAAAAAATATTCTCCTAATTCCACGAACACTCTGAATAATTTAGTGCTTGATAGTTCCTAAATACCAGGCCTTATATTTGGAAGTATTTGGATACATACAGTAGTCTAATACTTGGAGTAAGTAAAGAAGCAATACAAACGTTTCAAATTAACTCGTCTTTTGTATTGCTGCGTTCCTTTACACGACTGACTGCGAGAGACACACGCAAGTATGAGGTACCGGTATATATTGTGAAGCATTTGAAGAAGATATCAAGTCTATAATTCCTCCCACCTGGTGGACTTAGTCAGCTTCTGTTGCTTTGCTATCAGAAAAAGTCAGGAGTTTGGCATGTGGCATTCAATTTTCCAAATCTGAAGCTAAACTTGAAGAACTTAACAAACCTTGAGATTCCGCACAGATAAGAATCACCTACTAGAAGAGATACTACGAATGTTGAGGTAAGCGCAAGCTATCTCTGTGCCTCTGCTACACTGTAGAAAATAACCTGCGACACACATATCGTATACAGAGAGAGGGGGGCCAAATGATTGGTTGCAGGGTGAGATAACCTTGACAAACAGGCTTTAGATAATGACCAAGGCAGCCAGTTCAGTTTCAGTCGGACAAGGTATAAATTTTAATTGCTGTTTTGCAAGTATAGACACAAAAATGAGAATATTTGAACATCCAGTGCACCCTCTAGTGCAGGAGCCAAAAACCCTTCACTGCTAAAGCTGTGGGTATGTCGTTCGAATGACAGAGGTACTCTGCCGTTAGCGTGCCACTGTAAGTAGTTAGAATGTTGCACTGAAAACCCTTGCAGTGATGAGCGGTAGGCAGAGTACATCTGGAGTTTAATATTGTGCCCAAAACTCATCCGTTTCCCTGACTATTTAAATTAGATTAGATAGGCGGCAGTAGACGAACCAAGAAGCCCATTTCCTAAGAGACACCGGGACTTACACCCCGGCCCTCTATGAGCTATTGCCTTTATTTTATTAGGATGTAGAGGACTGGGGAAACGAGAAGAGAAAAAATGGAAGATGAAAGAGAAAAAAAGAAACAATAAAAAAGGGGAAAAAGAATCTCCGCCAGAAATATAAGTTTTTTCGTTATAAGTAGAGCTCGAATTTGTTACAGTTTCCGGCCTTAGTGCAATAAACACTGTAAGTGCAATAAGAGCTATAATTGTAATATATTAGACCGTGTTCACATGTTGATCATCGTAACACGCAAACTGATGGATGCGGCGCATTGATTTAAAAGAAGCAGCTGCAGAAAACGCGGGAGACTGAAAGATGAAGCAAATCTTTTTTTCAACGCTCTGTGTCATTTAAGTTCAGTAAACATGACCTATAAATAATAAATTTATCCTCTGCAGCCTCTACAGGTCATGGGCAAGTCGATATAAAATGCTTTTTTATAATCACTTTAATGATGAGAATCACTGTACTCCCATTAAGAGAAGAAAACTAGAAAACCTGCAAATGTAAAACTCTTTGCTTCCTTCCATTTTCATACTCCTGCTTGCTCATGCTTTATTCTGATCTTCCTCTTCTTTCCCGACTTACTGTGCTCATGTGCGTTGATCCTGTGTGGGAACACCTATGTACATGGGTTCCCCATATATCTATTGTCATACTATGTGTCCCTTCTTCCTCTGTTAGATCGCCGTTGTTGTGGAGACGGAGGATTATGCTCCTCAATGTGATAATAATAATGCAAATGTAAAAACATGAACACATCCTTCACTTGGAAGCCCAACTGATTGTTTTGCCCTGATTTTTCTTATATCGGTTTTTCAGGCTATAAATATTTTGGAAATAGGTTGTTATAAAAATCAGGCTGGGCTATTTGATTATGGTATAGATTAGATAGGCGGCAGAGACGGACCAGAGGCCCATTCCCAAAGAGACACCGAAACTTACACATCGGCTTTCTATGAGCTAATGCCATTATGTTAGTAGGATGTAGAGGACTGGGGAAACAGGAGAAAAAATGGAAAACGAAAGAAAAAAAAAGAAAGAATGCGAATATGACTTCAAACCGACGCGAAGTATAATCGCCAATGCAAAGAAACTATATCATAGCTGAACGTGCGGCATCATTCATTTAAATGAAGGACGCTTCTACGTGTATAAAGAGACATAAAAAGTTGATGCACAGCTCGTGTTCATTTTCGCTATTGAATGTGTTATGATGAGGGATGTGTGAAGTCGCATTTAGATGATATGAAATATTGCATTTATAGCTCGCATTGTAGTATGCATTCATGTGACATATGACATTTTTTGTAATTGGTAATGAAAGCCACGTGTCACAAGACATCATACGCTATGATACCTGATTCCCTTATAAATTGTTCAATGTTTTTGTTAAGGTAAAATATAATTGAGTTACAAAATCTGACTATTACATTTTTAAAACCTTTTTCGTTCAGGGGGTAAATATATAATGGGAACAGGTAAAGCGAGATAATCGCAAGAATCACTCTCGCCATTGGTAAGACGGAAGCTGAGAGGGAGCACAATTTGAGGTCCAGGGAGTTGTTAGCCTCGTCTGTTAGCCCACATAAGTGGTGGTCCACCTTGAAGAGTGCTGTGCTTGGTGTGAGCTCTTCTGTACCTCCTTTAATTGGT
>LQNS02278129.1:6216038-6229348 GCA_001587735.2 Parhyale hawaiensis | reverse complement strand
CCTACTTACTGACAACATCATGCCTTCCCCAGAGTACCGCTCAGCGATTTCCTCCCTCCATCGATCTGCCGTGCAAGCCTCACTAGAACGCCTACCCGCTAACAGGGTTTTGGGCTATGCCTCGCTGGAGATTTCGCCCGACAAGGCGGTTCTCTCTCGTGCGGCCCGTTCCACTCTATCACAGTTGCGCTCAGGTTTCTGCTCTGCCCTAATGTCATACCGCCATAGGATCGGATTGGCGGTTTCTGTCTCCTGCCCCGAGTGCCACCGCGCCCCCCATACCATCAACCACCTGTTTGAGTGCCCTGCCCACCCTAGCGCCCTCCTTCCTACCTCCCTGTGGGACAGCCCTTTATCTGTGACTGACTTCTTGTGTTCCCTGCCTTCCTTCTCATACCTTCCGCCACACGCCTGACCCCCTCCGGAGCCGCCCCCTACGTAACCACAACAACAACAACAACAATGCATCGCTGATCAACTGAGGATGCACCAGCTCATTTCTGACCCTCAGGCCGGCTTCTGAAATAGAAGAACCTGCCTAACAAACCTACTGGACTTCTTCTCGAAAGTGACGGAAATTACGGATGAGGAAAAGGGTGTGGATATTGTGTATCTAGACTTCCAAAAGGCTTTAGACAAAGTCCCCCACCAACGGTTAATGAAAAAATTGGAAGCCCATGGCATTCAGGGAAACTATTTGTGCTGTATCCGAGCATGGCTTACAGGTCGGCAACAGCGAGTGAAGCTTGAAGGTGAGACAAGCGACTAGACGCAGGTATCATGTGGCCTTCCACAAGGTAGCGTTCTTGGCCCACTTCTGTTCTTAATTTAAGTTGATCTCGATCAAAATGTCCATAGTGAAATCAGTAAATTTGCGGATGATACTAAACTATGCACATCCTGCCAGAAAAAGCTGAGTTCCAGCAAGACCTGGACCATCTCGTGGAATGGAGTACAGCGTGGCAGATGAACTTTAATGTTGACAAATATTCAGTAATGCATGTAGGCTTGGAGAACCCCTCAACCCTATTGAAAATGAACGGGACAGAATTGGCAGCTGTCACCCAACGACGTGACTTGGGAATAACTGTTATAAATTAATTACAATACAGTTGGCGAGTTAATAAGGGTGGGAAAATGGCTAGCAGAGTACTTGGATTCATCACCAGAAATTTTAAATACAAGTCCACGGACATCATCGTTCTCTTGAACAAGGCATTAGTGCGGCCTCACTTAAAATTTGCTGCTCAATACTGGTCACCACATGTGTGTAAAGATATCGATAACATGGAAAGAGTCTAATGCAGAGCAATGAAATTGATACCTCAGCTACAAAACAATCCATATGAATATCGCCTAAAAGAACTGGGTCTGATTTCCCTAGAGCAAAGACGACTCAGGGGGCAACTAACAGGAACATTCGAGTATTTGAATGGCTTGAACGACGCTCCTACAACAGGACGCTTTGAAAGAGACCTCAATGATCGCTTGCGAAACAATGGTCAAAAACTCAAGCATAAAGCTCGAAGAACGACCTTATGTCAGCAGTTCTTTCCGTATTTCATAGTCAGTATTTGGAATAGACTCCCTTCTGATGTTGTTGGTACAGAGTCAGTCAATGCGTTTAAAAATCGTCTTGACGTATGTGCCAGCCTCAGTTTACCTGATGCTCGAGATCGTGCGAGCCGGATGCTCATCTATAAGTAGAGTCTCAGACATGCAGCAGAGAGATCATTGCTCTGCCGACGACCAACACCGGTCGACGCTCGCGGTTGTGACAATGTACCGCAAAAAAAAAAACTACACCAAGGGTCTAATAGCTATAAAGTCCTTGTGCATAGACAATCGCATAGTGTACCAATATATGTATACTGTATAGTGCTATAGACTACCTTAACGTAGTGTCAGTGATAACCTGTGCTATAGACTACAAATATATGGAATACGAGCAACTCTGTGTGTTACTGCCAGCAACTGGCGAACCTACGGTTGTTTGCAATATTAGTGGAGAATAGTGAAGAGTATTCCCGGCTACCAGTGATAGCGAGATCACTGAGGATAGATGACATATCTATAGACTATCCACATCGAGTGTCTGCAGGCATTTCTAGCTGGGAACTCTTGTATGATACAAGAGACCTGTGCTGTATCGCCTGCGAAGCAGTGGCAACGCGAATCGGTGCACGTGCCGGAGCGTGTTTGGAGGTTAATGACAGTAATAATAGTAAACCCCAACAGCGCACGCGCTGCACACCTGCACTGGGAGAGACATCCTCCACAGCTAAGAATATGTCATCCACCAGGAGTAACAAACTCTTGAACTCCGCAGATCAACAGATATGAATTGCATTTATGATCAACTCGTGGCTGAGATCTTCACTTTTTTCTTCTTCTTTACAGTCATCTATATCATGCTAATATAATGGCAATAGCTCATAGAGGGCTGGGACGTAAGTCCCGGTGTCTCTGTGGGAATGGGCAGATTGGTCCCTTTACTGCCGCCTATCTAATCTAAAATCTATCAGCGCTATCACTGGTCACTTAAATTTTTTGTGTAGTTTGTCTCGAAGCATTCTGACGTGTTACCGACCTTCTATAATTCACTTGCAGGTGGATGTCAAAGAGGAACCACTACGTCTAGTAATTGAACCTTCCGCTCATTTGGGGGGCAGTGGCGAGCACCAAGTAGCATGGATGGCCTCAGCTGACCCAACTTTGTTGAGCGATTGTAAGACTTCAACCGCGCTGTGTCAGTTTAGAAAAACAGGAGCGTCAGGTGAGATTTTTGGCTATCTGCTAATGATTCCTTAACAAAAGTTTTACTTACCGTTTTTTCAGTCATGACCCCACAGGAAAAAACGAATTTGACACAAACGCATGAGAACAGCTTTTTCAAGGCCCAGTCACACAGCCGATCACGCATAAATCACGTATAAAGTTAGCGTGTGCGTGATTGTCGGTGGAGAAATTGGCCATTTTGTTGGACGCGAGTGGTCGAAAATCACCGACGAATTGAGAATGAACTACATACAAATCAGTGACAATAACTAACAAATCTCGAATTAATTGATGCTTCCTTGCTGTTGGCATGTTTAATTCACAATTCTTGATATGACGTTGGAGTGCCATTAATGCTGTCCAAATTTCTCGTCTCTATCTTTAGCTACAGTGGCGAATTTGAATTTTGCAAATGAAAATAAGTGCGAATATTATTTGAATGAAACATCTCCTCCTGAATACCCATTTACACGCTAGTTGCTTGCCCTACGCTCATACTTGTCACTGCCAACACAACCGTGTGTACACATATTGCTGCAAAAAAGTGTTAGTTCACAAGTCAGCGTGCTCAGCCAGCGTCAGTGTATTATTTGGTGTCCCATCTAATTTATAGTGAATTTGAGCTTAAAAGTTGTACACTTCCGTTGCATAGTCAGACACAGCAGCGCATTCGAACTCTGTGCAACATGAACGTAGAGTAGATAAAATAGCAACATGAACTGGCTGTAATATGGAATTACCTCAAACGCACATTTGTATTGTCGGAGTAAGATACAACCAAAGTCACTAAGAGGCATGTAGTGCCTACACCATTTATAATTAGAAAAAAAAGATACCCCCAGGTGTGTTGGTACATTGGGCTAGAAATAAATGCTCTAACAGATTCTGCCTTCGAATTTTATCCAGCGCTTCTTGAATGCCTGTAAGGGCGCGGTCGTGTGTTACCCCAGCTGACTATACTGCCTCTCAATGAAAAACGTTTATTTTTTCTTCGGTATTGGACTGGTGTGGATGGTGACAGATCGATGTTGATAAAAGTCACTCGTTTTGTCCTGAAAATATGCAAACTATATAGCGACGTATCAGCAGACTAATATTAAGTCTGCATATGTTTCCATGCATGGTCTGAAATGTGATGAACTGCATCCCTCACATAGGAAGCCTGTCGCTCAATAAAATCATTACCTCAATGTTTGTCATGTAGTAATTACTAATTATTTTATGTATTCAGAGAATTACATTTAGCTTAGGTACACGAATTTCAAGAATGGAATTTATTGAAAGACAGCAATTAATGAATAAATCTGATATAAATTGAGGGACAATATGAAACTAACACGTGAGTCATAAAGATATAATCCTTGTTTCAATTTTGGCTTATAGCTCCGGCCTGGAAAAATTTAGTAAATTCGACTTCGGCCCGATCCTGATTTGTGATCCCGGCGCGAGCTTTGGAAAAATTTCAGTCCCGGTCGATCCATACTGCTTATAACGACTGGTACATTCTGACCGTCCCCATTGCTGCTAAGATCATTGCCCTCTCAGTAAACTTGTTTTTGTTGTGCTCTTTATTTTCATTCGTATATATGGCTTACAAAAGTCAACTTTCTTTTTTACTGATATTTTAGACTTTGGTGTTGCCGAAGTGCAACCAATGGAGAGCCCTCTGGTGGCGGCCGTGGTCGTGAAGGAAGGAAGATCCTCCCCCGTAAAAATGTTTCAGGTGAGACTCATTGTGTATTTTGATCGATAAGTTATTCTTTGAAAGTTTTATTGTTGCTGATTCACCTCCTGTTTTCAACACACCAAGCTTGTTCTATTTTTCTGCCAGCCCATCTTCCTTATCCAACCCACATTACTCTATATTCCCTTATTTGAGCAGGTTACTGTTGTTGGCTCAGTCTCCCAGCCTGGCTCTATGCTTCACCCTACACCCTATAAATCTGAAGCGGAACTATTTGTCAAGGAAGAATTTTACGAAAGTGACACGCCTGATGAAACTCATGCCAGCGCAGAGCTGAAAGTGGCTTCCTCCTACAGCAAGTCTTGCTCTCAGCCTGCAGTCGATGGTGAGGGACTTCATATATTACATTATATCTGGTGTACAAAGACAGCTGATGTTTTTATTGATATTGCACATAATATACTTGATTTTGATCAATCCATTCACTGTTTCCGGTGTTGAAAACCTCGGTTTCCTGAATAAATCTCAGAAAACATGTGATTTATGCTGCTTGTGGCTATATTCATTTGTCTCACAGTTCAGTCACTGTAGATATTATGTCATTATGATTCGTACGTACGATCGCTGTATTTCAGTGACATCATAAAACTTCCAGCCCAAAAGCTGTGTATTTTCATTTTTTTTCCTGATGGTAGCTATGGGAAATCCACAAACTACAAATTTTCAAAACACAAGTTTTGTATAAGTAAATGAGCAGTTTGAGCATCTGTGTACGCCTGAAGCCAGCATTTCTGTGGCAATTTCAGTCGTTGCTGTTGTGAAATGTAGTTAAATTCCTTCACGTAACGTTTTTAAAGAGTTTGAATTGTAGTCGTTTTATATTTTCTCAGTAATGTAATATTCTCGGTTTTTATATCAAATAATGTATCCATATATATATGCGCAAAGGGAAACAATAATTGAAACCAGCGGGGCCCGTGAAAATTCATGGTTAATTGATGTTTTCACGCACTTTAATTCGACCCAAGGAAGCACTTTTGATTCAAACTACCCCGTTTAAACTAATATCCGGCAATTATCTTTGGGGAATTCCAAATGTAATGCCGTTTATCTATCTTACCTAACACACCTCATCTAACCCACTTACCCAGAGGCCCCAGAATTCTTTACCCCTCGACCCCTTTTCAAAATATTTTATTCCTCATAGATAATTAGATGAATTGAATGAAAACGGGAAATCATTTTTGTGTATCTTGGCCCTTAATATTGAATACCTGCTATAAAAATATGAGACATACTGTTTTTAGAACAGTAAACAAAACATAGCTAATGTGAAGAAAAAACGTTCTAGTCAACCTCATTGGCAACTACATTTCTGGCAGAACTGAGTTCAGTCTCGTCCAGGGAATGCTGAATATATGTGTACCTGAAAATTTTCAATGAATGTCTGTTATTATACTACACTAGAGTGTAGTAAGTTTAATTGTTTTACATTGATCGACCCATTTCGACCCCCGTGTATTAATTGTCCCCTAGAGATATGTCATTAACTCCGAGGGATCGATATTATCCACTTAGGGGACCCCTGCTCTAACCCCATTTCATTACTCGGATGTCGCATGTGAATATGTCCTTATATCTTGGTAAAGACATAGAGATACGAACTTTTTGCTTGCAGTGTTGTTTTACGTTGTTACATGTTCTTCTAAGCTTTGCTTCGTACAGTTTACAGACAATTTACCATTCATAATCTTCACTTTTTCATTTATTCTTTGTCATCTCCGATTTTTCATACTATTATGGGGTCCCTGGATATTGAACAGTAGCCCAACTCATGTTTATTACTAAAACCTACAGTGGAGCAAGATTTACGTTTTAAAGAAAGAAATGGATATGCATACACTGTAAGTCAGATGTTGTATGACCAACTGTATAATCCCAGCGTTCTGTTGTGTCGCCCCATGCCTTCTTGACCGAGACAGACACGATATTTGTTGTGCGGGCTCTGAAATCAGGGGTGTTGAGATGATTGGGTTTTTCGAGTGCAAAGCTGGTCTTTCTTTTAAATCAGTACTTTTACCTCATCTCAAAGAGCACAGAAATAAATGAGCGATGACATCCTGCCGGGATACATCGCATAGACGCTTCGAGTAGTTATTTTGAAGGATTACTCACTCGGAAGCCTTGTTCTGTGAGCGTTGTAAAACTCTACATTGGCTTCTTTTAGTCAATGAACGTTTTCCGGAGTATTGGGGGAGGAGGAGGTGATAAGGTTGTTAAGAAAACTTAGGATAGGTAAGTGGTCAGAGTCAAGCTTAATGAACTTTGATCTCGCAGCCAAAGGAACCAAATGCCATGAAATGAATGATAAATCAGCTGGCAACGGATTTCCCTCGAAAGGAAGCTGGGTCGGCGTACTTTCATTTAATACAAATACAGCAATAGCAATAAAGAAGCAGATAAAGCCTCAACGACGTCTGTTCCTCCTGTTGCCGCTCCATCACATTCCGAAAAGGTGGTCCAGAAGGCAATGAGCGTTCATATCACACAACCTTCGCGACTTCTCGGAGAGGAGGGTGGGATCTGCAATACCATAATAGAATTATGATGCTGAAAGGTAGGCAAAGAGATCCCGCAAGTAAACTTATTCTCCTGGATAGCCACGACCTGGATCTGTTCATTAGCTGGGAAGTCCTCTAGTTTGCTTTTAACATGGTGCAAGTCATTGATGTTTAACTGCAAGAAGCGAATAGCCCGTCCCCAACTAAATGAACTAGGCGATAGAGGGTTGTGTCTCGGGGTGAGACGAAGCGGACGGTGGACCTGAAGAGACAAATTCAGTCTGGAGAGTAAGGGGAAGGCTTGGCAATTACGGAGCAGCGTTTATGCATCCAGCGACGTTCACTCGCACAGAGGAAGGCACACTCTCTACTGGCTTCCTCGACTAGATAGACGGCACAAGGCGACGGGCCCGAATTATGGTGCACCTCTTCACAGGAGAATAGCAGAAGGAAAAGCAAAGGGAGTAGTGAAAGAAAGGAAACGGTGGCCTAATTGTCAGGCTGTCGCTGCCAACCCAGGAAAAGGAGCTCCGAAGTATAGAGAATAGCAAGGCAAGGAAGTACCCCTCGATTACCGAGTGTATGTGCTGTTTCGCTCATTCTGGCGATGGTTCCTCTTGGTCAATTGCGATGAGTCTCCACAGGAAATGTAAGCCAACCATGACGCTGAGCCAGGGCACATTGGATAGGTGCTTTCTTCTCGGTATGCTATAATTTTTTTTGCGTATTGGATTAGACTTTCATATCCCTGCTTGTTATTCGCTGTAACACTCTTGGGTTGATAACTATTGGGAACTATTAGTAGTAATAGAGCACTCTGAGAGCGCATTCCTCCGCCAAGCGAGGCAACGGTAACAGGGCGCTGCTAACAACAATCACACTCTCATTATGAGTGACTTCAACGCCCACAACAATGACTGGTTTTCTGTAACCCAGGACGAGCGGGCCGCTGTGCGGGTTGAGTCCATTAATAATGCACCCTACTGTCTCCTCAATGGCGACTCGCCCACCAGGGTCCCTCGGGACGGTGTGGACTCCTCTCCGGACTTGAACGTTATCTCTGCTCATCTTGCACTTGATTATACCTGGTCCACCACCACCACCACCACCACCCTCTCATCTGAACATCTCCCTATCTTGATCACAGCTGAGTCTAGTAACTCTCCCCCTTCCTGTCCCAGACGCACCTTCATTAACTTCCGAGGAGGAGTTCAATCGCGAGTGCGAGGAACTAATGACCTCCCTCCCACTCCCCTCTTCCTGTGGTGGCGGACTGATGGCCCTCAATCGCCCTCGTATCAGCTGCTAAGCACATCTCGGCCGTTCATCGCAAGGAATATATCCCTCGGCTCACCCCGGACGCCAGAGACGTCATCACCCGCCGTGTTCACCTCCGCTCTACGACTCAACAAGATCCCTCCATTCCCCAGTTACAACAGGAAGTGGATCGCCTCATCTGTGGCGTTGCCCAGGAGGCCTGGAAACAAACCATTCAAGAATGCGATCTCAAGAGCAACCCCTATAAATTCTGATCTCTGCTCCACTCACTAAGAGGCAAGCAGTACTCCGTCCCTCGTCACCAGCCCATATCCTTTGGAACTCACACGTTCACACCTACAACGGTGATATAGCCAGAGACTTCTGCAAGCAATCTACTGCCACCTCTCCCCTGTTCTAGCTACTCGGCCCAGACACGCAAGGCGACTCCATTGAAAGCGTCACCCCATTGATCATGAGTTCACCCCTTTCACACCCTCTCAAGTTCGTGAGGCCATTGTTGCCTCAGGGACCTCCACAGCTGTGGGCCCAGACCAATTGTGAATTCTGCACCTTAGCAATCTTTACCCGCAGCGTCTCATCTGTCTGCCATTTTAAAACCATCTAAACCTGCGGATAAAGGATCCTTTTACCGCCCAATATCACTTCTGTGTCCCTCTGCGAAAGTCCTGGAACGCCTTCTCCTGCCTCTCATCAATGAGGCTTACTAACCTGCCTCTCACCATCATGGTTTCCGGGCTATGCACTCCACAACATCTGCTATATTTCCTTTTGCCTTCCAAGCAACTCGCGGCATGAACAAACTCAAACCCCCTGACTGCATGGTGGCTTTGCTGATCGACTTCATCAAAGCGTTCGACACCGTTCCTACTGAGGGCCTCCTCTCCTCGGTTTCCAGCACCACATTCCACCACAATGTGATCAGATGGCTCGCGGCTTACCTCAGGGGACGAGCAGCCTGTTGCCTCTATAACGGCTTTCGTTCCCAGTTCCGGGCTGTCAAGGCGGGGGTTCCTCAGGGTTCGGTCGTCTCGCCTTCCCTTCAACCTCTACGTCTCTAACTTCTCCATTCCTCGGGACAAGCTCTGTTGCCCCGCTGTAACATCATATGCCGACGATTTCACTGTCGGGGCGTTCCATCGCAAACCTATCACCGCTGCTGCCGCTCTGTCGGATCACTCTGCCTTAATCAGCAATTGGGTAGGAGACAAGGGCCTTACAATATCAACCTCCAAATCCAATTCAACACTATGGACGACCGACACCCTGGTATCACTATTGTCGACACTGCTCTGCCTCTGGAGCGCCGCTCCAAGATCCTCGGCTTCACTTTTGACGCATACTTTACTTTTACACCGCACATCGCTTCCACAGCTGCTCGAGCCTCCAGCTGCCTCAGATTGCTCAAGGCCCTGGCTGGCACACTCTGGAGTCAGTTCAACGAGACTCAGTTTCTCACATACAAGGCATTTATCCGACCTCTCTTCTCCTACGCCACTCCAGTCTGGTATCCTGGGGCTCGCCAGTCGACGGTTCGCAAGCTGCAGACGATTCAAAACGCCGCTCACCGCACTGCGACTGGTTGCGTTCACATGGTTTCCGCGGACCTCCTCCACTCCGAATCCAAACTCATGAGGGTCGATCAATCTTTCGACCTCCAGTGTCGACCTTGTTTCCGCCGTTCGTTTTGAGCACCCGGTCCACTCTGTTGTCACCGCACAGGCTGGCCCCCGTCTCATCCGCCACAACTTAACAACCAAATTCCAACTCGATATCATTTACTTTCTGACAACATCATGCCTTCTGAAGCATACCTCTCAGCGATTTCCTCCCTCCATCGGTCTGCCGTGCAATTTTCATCAGACCGGCTCTCTGTGAACAGGGTTTTGGGGTTTGCCCTACTGGAGATCTCACCCGATGAGGCGGTCCTTACGCGAGCGGCCCGCTCCACGCTGTCACAGTTGCGCTCAGATTTTTGTTCTGCCCTGATATCTTACCGCCATAGGATCGGGCTGACGGACTCGGACTCCTGCTCTGAGTGCCACCGCGGCCCCCACACTGTGAACCACTTGTTCGAGTGTCTTATAAAGCGTTTCAATAGGTGGTACGATGCTTAATCGTTGTCTCTCTTTTTGAAAAGTATTTTTCAGGTCGCTGTGGGGATGTCTGGGGGTCTAGCTAGTCCGGCACAGCGCCAGTCCGTGAGGTCGTCAATCGAGCGGCTACGTTATCCGCCATGTGGCGTCCGGGACAGCCAGCCGCTGGTCCCTCAAAGCGTGTGCTGGCTCCGCTCCTCATGCCCACTTGTGAAGCCGCCGGGGCAGGTCACCTGGTGCCTGCGCTCTCCGGCTTCACTTGCATCGACACCAACTCTACCAGCGAATTGCCTCGTCTTCATTTTATTTCCCCTGTCATGTAATCTAAAAAACACTTACAAAAAAGTTTAACTACAGGGTGCAGAGCACGGCCTTTGTTATGGCAACCAGGCCCTTGCGTTGCTCTAAACCTGTTGCGAGTGTTGGTATGGACTTGGCAGACCGTCCAAGTCAGCAATAGTACCTCACTCCAATCTGCAAAAAACCTGAAACTGCAATGTACTGAACACAGCCTCGGTCATGGCAACCAGGCATTTGCTTTGCTCTGCACCTGTTGACAGTGTTGGTATGGGCTTAACATGGCGTCCAAGTCTGCAAAGAACGTCACTTTGCAACAGAACGTCACTTTCAACGGCAGTGGAATTGGAGCTCCTTTCGACACGAAGCCTCGGGCTATACTGCGAGAAGCTCCGTACTGCAACCCCCCTTCTCTCCTACGAAGTGTTGCCATCTACGATTGTCACGCTGGTAAGACGGGCAAGGCAACCAGAGGACGGGGGCCAAGGTCCTAGTCTTGCCATAGAGGGGGCTGCCCTGGTGAGGCAACACTGACCTATGCTTCGGCAGGGAGCATCACTCAGTCGGCCTCCAGGCTTGGGCCTGGGCGGTCGGCCAACTCCTGCGGCGTTGGTATGGACTGGGCATGGCGCCACGTTTGCAAAGTACCACATATGCGCAGGAGCTCCCGATAAAAAAATTGAAAAAAACTTAGCAAAAAATTCAAAAATGAGCAGGGTGTGGGTCTCACTTCGACCCTGGTGAAGCTGAGTCTTTGGTGGTCGATCTGGTGTGCTGGTGCAGGCTCGCTACCTGTTGTGAACGTTGGTATGGACTTCGCATGACGTCCAAGTCTAGATTGTATGATTGTATCAGTACCGCGTTCCAACAGCAAGGGTGTAAAAAAAATACTAAAAATGAATCCAGGGTTCAGAGCACAGCCCCGGTAATGGCAACCAGGCCTTGGGGTTGCTCGGCACCTGTTGAGAGTGTTAGTATGGGTTTGGCAAGGCGTCCAAGTCTCCTATAGTACCTCACTCCCAACGGCAGTCGAATTGGAGCCCTATCGGCACAAAGCCTCGGGCTATACTGCGATGAGCTTCATACCGCAACCCCCCTTCTCTCCTACGAAGTGTTGTCTGCTACGCTTGTCCCACTAGAAAGCCGGTCAACCCAACCCGGGGAAGGGGGGACTGACTCCAGTTTGACGCTGTCATAGAAGGGGCTGCCCCGTTGGGGCAACACTGAGCTGGGCCTCTGCAGGCCGCAGCTCCTATTCGGCCTCCAGGCTTGGTCCTGTGTGCTCGATTAGCTTCTTCGGCGTGCGTGTATAGACGGCATGGCGCCCAGATCTGCAAAGTACCACACCTATTTAAGAAAACATGGATGTCGGCCACAGTCAGAGGCGGGTTTGGGGCCTTTGACCTGCTTGCAGACCTACGATATTGTGAGGCCCGCCGAGCCCAGAGGGGTCGAGACTTGATAAAGGAAGTTTGCGGTAAGCGCTCCTAAAAAAATGTGTTTTGTTTTATTTTGCAGACTTCAGAGCACAGCCTCGGTTTTGGAAACCAGGCATTTGGTGACCCTGCAACAGTTGCGGCTGAGGGTATGGGGTTGGCATGGCCTTCAAGATGACAGTGATACCTCAGTCCCAACGGCAGTAGGAGTGAAACTCCGTCTACTTCGAAAGCGCCACCCCATTGCTCATGGTTTCTCCCCTTTCACTCCCGCTCAAGTCCGTGAGGCCATAGTCGCCTCAGGGTCCTCCACAGTTGTGGGCCCAGACCAACTGTCCATTCTACATCTTAGGCATCTGAGCCGGCAGGGTATCATCTATCTCACCAGATTATACAATCTCTCCCTAGCTCATGCTGACAACCCCGCCTTATGGAAGTTAGCTGTTATAATTGCCATCTTAAAACCATCGAAACCTGCGGATTAAGGATCATCTTACCGCCCAATATCGGTCTTGTGTCCCGCTGCGAAAGTCTTGGAGCGCCTTCTCCTGCTTTTTATCAATGAGGCTTACCAACCAGCCCTCCACCAACACTGTTTTCGGCCCATGCACTCTACCAAATCTGCTCTACTTCCTTTGGCTTTCCAAGCAACCCGCGGTATGAATAAACCTAAACCCCACGACCGTACAGTGGCCTTGCTGATTGACTTCAGCAAAGCGTTCGACACCGTTCCCACTGAGGGCCTCCTCTCCTCAGTTTACGGCACCACACTCCACCACAACGTTGTTAGATGGCTCATGGCTTACCTCAGGGGCCGAGCAGCCTGCTGTCTCTATAACTGTTCGCGCTCCCAGTTCCGGGCTGTCAAGGCGGGGGTTCCTCAGGGCTCGGTCGTCTTGTCCTCCCTGTTCAACCTCTACGTCTCTGACTTTCCCATCCATCGGGACCCGTTCTGTAACATCTTACGCCGACGATTTCACTGTCGTGGCGTCCCATCGCGATCCTCTCACCGCTGCTACCGCTCTCTCGGTTCTTTTTGCCTCAGTCAGCAACTGGGCAGCAAACAAGGGCCTTACCATATCAACCTCCAAATCCAATTCAACTCTTTGGACAACCGACACCCATCAGTCAACACTTGACCCCGGCATCACTATGAATGACTCCACCCTTCCTCTAGAAC
>LQNS02278129.1:6174873-6205866 GCA_001587735.2 Parhyale hawaiensis | reverse complement strand
GTTGTTGCCCATTTAAATGGAAAATCTTGTAAAATATCGTACACCTGTGCGTAAAAGCGTGGTTCCTATAACTAAAACTTATATGAACTATACGCTTGAAATAAAATTACATTACATTACAGAATGCACCTAAGAGGCAGCATTCTCGTCTACCACGATCTGAATTTTAAATCGCCTTCCAAAATGCTCTCGATCCTCCGCTGTCAGCTACAAATCCTACGATTTCAAGCAGGGAGATCGAGCGTATCTAGTACGCAAACCTCAACCTGACTCATTGACCCCACTCGTTTAGCGGCGCGCGTTGATAGGCGGTTACCCCTTCCTCCCAGACTCTCGACCATGGGCTGAGCGAGACGACAGAACTCTCTACGTTACCGCCGACGGCCCGTTTGACCGCCGATCAACCCTAACATCAAGCTCACGAGAGACAAAGCTTATGCCTCGTAAGCCGTACTTCCGAGCTATATTTTTGCCGCAGTATACCCCACCCGACGCACAGGCAAACTGCAAGCCATCAGTCACTTACTGGCTGCGTCTTCCCTCCCAGAGTAGATAAACCTAAGACTAAGAATTTAACTTGAATTGTAAGCTAGTACCGTACCCTAGGCAATTGGACCTTAATGGTAGCTGTACTTAAGTACCTGCCTTTACACCTTGATACTTGGTCGCTCCCTCTAATATACTATACACGTCCGGGCCGTTGGTAATAGGTCCTATACGGTGTCAAGTGAGCGAGAGGTGAGAAAACATGTATGTGAAGGAAGGAACGTGCCCTTTTTCTCACCAAAAACGAACTTGACACCGTGGACGCCTTCCTCCTCCCCGTCGCCACCAATTGGTACGTGGGCATGAGGAGCGGAGCCAGCACACGCCTTGAGGTGACCAGCAACTGGCTGTCGCGGACGCCACATGGCGGATGACGTAGCCACTCGGCTGGTGCTTTGCCGGACTGGCTGAAACCACCCCCGGACATCCCGACAGCGACCTGGAAAGAACTTTTCAAAAAGAGAGACAACGATAAAGCATCCTACTACCTATTGGAACGCTTTATAAGACTAATCAAACATACGAAAACTGTAACGATTTACACTTGTGAAGCAGGTGTCAAGAGATAAAGGCAGAATGTTCCCTTGGGCTAAGTCCTATACAATGTCAAGTTCGCTTTTGGTGAGAAAAAGGGCGTGTTCCTTCGCCCTTGGCTTGTCACAGGCATATTTTGAGCTATTGTGCTAACAAGCATAAAAGTAGAAACAGTGACTATTATTATTATTAATAAATCACACCAGACGGGCGACGTAGGAACGGAGAAACTCTATGAGGTTAACAAACTCCCACGCAACTAGCCCAGCGGGCTGAGAAAACAAAATAAAAAAAGAAGATCCGAGATCACAGAATAGCTCTGTGTACAGATCGTTTAAAGCTGCCAATACCAGCACCAGCAAAGACAGAGCCATCAAGACCATTCCAAACATCCACACACGATGGAAAAAATGAACGGGAATACTGGCCCGTACGACATCGTAACGGTTCCAAGGCAAACTCATGAAGAGCACCTTTACGCCGAGTATACCTCACCCGAACAAATGGATACGGCAGAAACTCAGACAGTGGATGACTGGGGCAGTTATAGATTTTATATAAAAAACAGACCCCACCAACTGTGCAACGATGCGCCAGATCACAAGGCACAACACCATCCAGCATGAACGCACATCGACGAACCACTTTGTGAAGCAAGCACAGATGGAAACTGATCACTCCAAAAATTTGGTTATTTACTCTTCGTAATATACCTAAAAACTCATGTGAATTGCATCAAAATTCATCTATAAGTTTTTGAGTTATGGCATTGAGAAAAATAAGGCCGACAAACAAACGGATGGACAGATCTTCACGACAAGTTAGTCATCCGTTCCTCCTAACATACCGAACAATCCCTGTAAATTTCGTCAAAGTCTGACCATAACCTTTTGAGTTATCTTGGTGACAGACAGACAGATAAACAGTCGCAGACAAACAAATAGACAATTCCGACGAAAATATAACCTCCTTGGCTGAGGCAATTATATATTATAAACAGTGTCATTAACTTGTAATCGACGCCATTTCTTGAAACTCCCCTCAGAGGCATGGGAGGGGTCATAGGGTTAGGTTAGTTTAGGCTCGCTCAACCTATCTTATGAGGAGCAACGCCCCCAGGGAGACCTTGTAAGTTACGTTAGCTGTTGGCTAGGCCTTTGGGACGTCTGTTTTTTCTGCCCACATTGTTTCCTTCCGATTTAATTCTCCATCTGGTTTTACTTTGGTCTGTTCTTACTCTTTTTTTTTTCAACTTGTTGTAACCATGCACGTTTATCCTGTGTGGGAACGTCTTCGTGCAATCATTCCCTGTGACTATTGATATGCTCTGTCTCTTCCTTTTCTTATCTTAGAAAAGCTTGGTACTTATTTAGGGAAGCCTAAACTATCTTATACTACAATTTTTTTGGTACCTTAAACAGGTAGATGACTGTTCATCTGGAATCGTAGCAAAAACCAACAAATATGAAGAAGCACTTTCATGTAGTTTTGCCTTTACAGCTCTCATGAATATCTCGTAATGTTTTTTTTATTGCCACAGGTGACCTTGCTCTGCAACACTCCAATGTCGGAAAAGTTGAGTCTCTTCACTTGTGTGCTGACACCAGCAGGAAGAAAGCGCAACTTGTGCTCTCGCCAGACTGTGCTAAGGATACAATAAGTGCGAGTCACAAAACTGAAGCTTTGACAGCTCCTGTGTGCATGGAGGGCGATGTGCGCTCCAAAGCTTCGAATATTTCTGCGGTGTCTAAGCATATTTTTATTAGGACTGGTGAGAGGCGCTTCAAGTGTTCACAGTGTGACTATGCAGTTGCAAAAAAATGCAATTTAAGAGATCACATTGATGCAAAACATAATGGTCAGAGGCGCTTTAAGTGCCCTGAGTGTGACTATGCAGCTGCAAAGAAATGTAATTTACAGTATCACATTGATTCAAAGCATAGTGCTGAGAAGCGTTTCAAATGTTCTCAGTGTAACCATTGCACATCACGGAAGTGCCATTTGCTCCGTCACATTAATGCAAAGCATACTCGTGAGAGGCGCTTTAAGTGCCCTCAGTGTGACTATGCAGCTACACAGAATGACACTTTAAAAATTCACATTGATGCAAAGCATAATGGTCAGAGGCGCTTCAAGTGCCCTGAGTGTGACTATGCAGCTGCAAAGAAATGTAATTTACAGTATCACATTGATTCAAAGCATACTGCTGAGAAGCGTTTCAAATGTTCTCAGTGTAACCATTGCACAACAGGGAAGTGCCATTTGCTCCGTCACATTAATGCAAAGCATACTCGTGAGAGGCGCTTTAAGTGCCCTCAGTGTGACTATGCAGCTGCACAGAAATCTAGTTTACAGTATCACATCGAGTCAAAGCATACTGCTGAGAAGCGTTTCAAATGTTCTTAGTGTAACTATTGCACATTGCGGAAGTCTCATTTGCTCCGTCACACTGATGCAAAGCATACTGGTGAGAGGTGCTTCACTTGCTGTCAGTGTGAATATTCAGCACTGCAGAAGTATCTTTTGCAACGACGTATTTATGCAAAACATTCTAAGTAGCTAGGATACTGGCGCATTCAGTGTAAATGTTGCGCCTTTCCAGCCAGTCACTTAAAAGGCTCTTCAAGAAGAGGCGAACGAACACGTGATGCATTGACTGAAACCAAGAACTCGTACCCGAGGGCATCTCCAACCGAACCAGCGCAAATAATATCAAAAATTTGAAAAAGAGGAGAAGAAAAAGCTGAAGGATTAGCAGTGGTTGTAGATAAATAGTAAATTTCAAAGTGGACGCAAATAGAAGATGTTGCAAAAGCGCATCAGAGACACCAGATGACACTTTGTATATTTTCGGTTCATGTTCAATATGTGTCACACTAATGAATGCAGAATTAACGGGGCCCGTGAATATCCTGCGGCCTTCTCATTTGTATTTATTCTACGGGCCCTTGTGATTGGCCATTCTAAATTAAAATTTTGGCGCTTGATTTACCCATCAGTTCACCTTTTCAAATCCAACGAGCCGCTTCTAACTTTTCGCATTACATCTTATTTGCTATACTCCACCCGATCGGCTTTAGCGTGAAAAGGAATCTAGCTCCAACGAGAGCTTTATCGCCTCATGGAATGGACTGCAATGATGTAGGTGTACTTTTGTGTCGACAGTTGCAGAATATTGCACGTATAGCTGAAGACCCCGATTGAACCCCGCATTCAGAAATGGGTGGGAAACAAGCAGCCACTGTCACCCAACCACGTAATCTGGGGAAACTATCATAAGTAGACTACTACACAGTCAGCAAATTGACTGGAGTATTATAATAGCAAGCCGAGTACTAAAATTCATTACCAGGCATTTCGATTTTAAATCCAAAGAGATAATCATGTTTTTGTACAAAGCGCTTGTGCGCCTGTATGTAGAATATCCTGTCCAATTCTGGTCGCCACATTGGTGAGGTAAAATCTATGAAATTGGAAGAACCAACATAGAACAATATAGATTGATATTTCACCCCCAAGACATGTCATATGAGTATCACCGTCAGGAAGTCGGACTCATCTAAAAAAATGAAACGGCGCAATATAGGCAGTGCGCCACTGAAGCGCTAGTAAAATTTCTACGACTCAAGAAAAGATGAATCAGAGGGAAACTATTAGAATCATTCAAGTACTTGGTTTGTTCGGCGTACCTGCAACGTGCACATTATCACAAAGACATTGATGATTTCATCTAAAACTACGGCCAAAAAGTCCCATCATGAAGATCGAAAAAAATACTCTTTATTAGCAGTTTTTCCCGTACTTACGGAAGAATATCTGGATTAGGCGCCACTTCTGTAATTTTCGGTGCAGAAATGTTCAGTGCGTTTAAAGGTCGTCTCGACGAATATTGAAGCAACATCTTCCACAGTTTGGAACTCAGGCACCAGCTTCTTTGGCCACCCTTAAGGGAACCATTCGCTCAATTCTAAATGCTACTGGAAGGAGAGAAGGGTAGATAATTTTATATCATTGATTAATATTATTATTAAATCACACCAGACTGGCGACGTGAGAACGGAGAAGCTCCATGAGGTTAACAACCCCCACGCAAACAGCCCAGCGGGTGAAGAAAAACAAAAGAAGAAAAGAAAAAAATATCCGAGATCACAGAATAGCTCTGTGTACCGATCGTTAAAAGCTGTCAATACCCGCACCAGCAAAGACAGCCATCAAGACCATTCCAAACATCCACAGACGATGGAAAAAACGAACGAGAATACTTGCCCGTACGGCATCGTAACGGTGCTAAGGCAAACTCATAAAGAGCACGGGTACGCCGAGTATACCTCACCCGAACAAATGGATCTGGAAGAAAATCAGACGGTGGATGACTAGGGCAGTGGTGGATTACTAGGGCAGTTATAAATTTTATATAAAATGTAAACCCCACCAACTCTGCGACAATGCGCCAGATCCCAAAGCACAGCGCCATCCAGCATGAACGCACATCGACGAACCACTTTGTCAAGCAAACACAGATGGCAATCGGCAGCAGAACCAAAGACTACAGAGCAATACTCCAGAAGAGGGAGGACATAACTATTAAAGCAGCGACGTGTCAATTCTACCGAGCCAAACAACCTCCAAGCACGCCTCATAAGACCAACTTTCTGCGATGCACGTGAGGTAGAACTCTTAATCTTGGTCATCGTATGTAACAATGTCCATGAAAAAAAAGGTCTGGTGCAAATTCTCTGTATCGCGTAGAAAACGATTTACAGACAAAAACCGAGTTTTAAGAGTTATACAGTAAATGCTTCTCCTATGTCAGTTTTTGTAGTACGAACTCCAAATAAGTTTCATTCCAGAGTGCCCATCCTATGTTATGGGGAGTAGCGCCCCAGGGGGTTTGTGTAGGTTACCTTAGCCATTAGCTAGGCCTTCGGGACGGCTGTCTTTCGTGCTCACTTTGCTTCCTTCCCATCTATTACTCCTACTGATCTTTCTTCAATCTGTTCTTACTCTTCTTTCCCGACTTGCTGTTCCCATGCGCGTTGATTCTGTGTGGGAACACTCTCGTGTATGGGTTCCACGTGTCTATCGTCACACTATGTGTCCCTTGCTTCTTCCTCTGTTAGATCGCCGTTGCTGTGGAGACGGAGACTAAAACTACTCTATATAATAATAATAATAATTCATTCCAGAGTTGAGACCCTGCTTTACAACGCTGTGTAGAGGTTTTGTAAGATTTGGCTAAAAAATAGCTTTCGTGATTTTTTTTTTCGTGTAGGTTACCTTAGCCATTAGCTAGGCTTTCGGAACGTCTATCTTTCGTGCCCGCTTTGCTTCCTTCCATTTTCATACTCCTACTTGCACATGCTTTATTCTGATATTCCCCTTCTTTCCTGACTTACTGTTCCCATGCGCGTTGATCCTGTGTTGGAACATCTTCGTACATGAGTTCTCCATATTTCTATCATCATACTATATGTCCCTTGCTTCTTCCTCTGTTAGATCGCCGTTGCTGTGTAGACGGAGTCTTAAACTACTTAATGTAATAATGATTTTTTTTTATTTTAGGCAACGCTTGATGGTAGTAAAATCTGAAGACTTGAAAATTTGAAAATTCACCAAAATTATGTTTCAGCAAAATCTAAAAAAGTTTCTTCATAGCGTTGTTAAGCAGGGTTTAGATTCTGGAATAAAACTTGTATACTTGGAATTTATACGACAAAAACTGACAGAGGAGAAGCGTTAACCCTAGACCCTATAAAAGCTTCGTTTTTTATCCTGTAACTCCTTTTCTATGTAAAACTTTGCTGGCAACCTTTTTTCTTTGACAATTTTACGTAAGATGGCCAAATTTTAGAGTTCTACGACCAAATATGAAAATGACCCCCTAAAAAGAGAAAAAAAATGATCGGTTTCCTTAATACTCCATGTATCACGTGCCAGTCGTTTTACGGCCCCACCAGTGGTTAAACTAAAATATAATAATAATTTACGTCTCTGAGCACCACTGATTTGCAACAAATGATTGTGCAGGCTCCATCTACTGCTTGGTTCAGTTTATTCTTTTCTTCTAAATCAGCTTCTTTTCATCCTCAGTTGTCTAAATGATTTTGACATTGAAGCAATAGCCCCGGAGCGGGAGTCCCGGCTGCTCTCCATAAATGGGCTTGTTGGTCTGTCTTCTGAAAACTATCTACTCTAAAATAATTGAACGAGGTAACAGACCAGGTTCAGCGCTATGGAGCCGATGAAACTCAACGACCACAAATATTCCAGTTTATTTTTTTACCCACCGTTTGCATACTCGTGCTATTGTGAAAGCTGGAAAGTTAATTTCGGTTTGAAAATTTTCATTTCCCAACCTCAGTGGGAGTGTGCGACAGTGCTTTGAATCTCTTCCTCATACCTTCGGGGCTGAAAATGTGTGGCTCCTCACTCCCATTTCCCCTGCAGATCTTACAAACGTCTCGAGCTCTGCATCCCATTCCGTAGAATATCTAGTAGGTACACTATTTTTGCCTTACTATTGCAAATCATTGTTTCTGCTGTTAAATATCAATGACGATGAATATATTTCACGTGAATATACACTTGGAAAAATCGATAGCAACGTTTACTCAGCTATACCCATAACTGTGCTCATAATATTGTACCTATATCAAATGTTCCAATTTATCAGGGTTGCGGAGTTGGATGGTTCAAGGTCCGACTCCGACTCCTGGCCCTCTTAGATTTTCCTACTCCAACTCTTTCATCTAACTAGCATTTAGCTAATGTAAACATTGAACATGTCCAACTCATTTTCAACAATATACTCACTCATGCTAGGCCCAAGATAATAGTTTTGTAAATTTACAATATTTTGCATCGTTAGCGCCATTTCTGACATTAAATTTCCGTATTCAATTCAATAATAATTATCATCTAGAAAACCTGTTTTATGGGGTCAAATTGTGGTATTTTTTCTAAGGCTTAACTCTTTTATTTTAAGAAGATTCCATTCTGATTATTACATATCATGGCACAGAAATTAGGCTAGGCTATCAAATTGAGCATCTTTGCAGTTCAAAGATGCCTCGATGTTTCGGAAACAAAGTGTCTAATTGAAAAATTATTAGGAAGCGAAAGTGATCAGAATCCCATTTTACATACACCATGCAAGTTTCAGAACAATCGGTTTGGTTAGCTTAGGTTGACTTGATGTTTTGGGAACGAAGTGTCAAAAAAAAAGTTACTGGGAATAAAGTGTCTAAGATTCTATTCTATGTATCCCTTGCAAATTTCAGAAGAACAATCAGCTTAGGACAGGTTTGGTTAGGTAGGTAAGGTCAAGTAACGTTGGGTTAGGTTAGGCAAGGTAAGGTCCGGTTCGTTTTGCCAAGGTTGATGCTGCTGTAATGTCAAAAAGTGGCCAACATCTAATACTAAGAATGACTATCATGTGTTTATATATATATATATATAAATAAATATATATATATATATTTGGTGTCACGCTCTTAACGAAATAGATAGGCGGAACTTAGCCCAGGTTGGAGGCTTTGGTGCTCCTCCATTGAAAGTGATAGGCAGAAAATAGGCCTGGTTGCAGAAGATGGCAAACGTATCTTGAGCAGGGACAGTTGAAATTCCAACAATGAAGACATCACAGGCTTAGTCTGATTTTTGTACGAGTATTAGCTTCTCCATACATCGAATCTACGGCAAAGTATAGGGCGACCTCATGTCTGAATGAACTTCTTGCATTGCCGAAGTAGCACTGAAGATATATCAAGCTTCCGTTGGCACTCTCATGCTTCTTGATTTGTAGTTTCTCCCCACAGATGATTTCGTTGCATGAGCTATTCTTCCCACTTTGAGGCAATTGTCAACAAAACCGACGAAACATAAGTTTTCACGGGCAGTAGACAATTATTTCTTCTAGCTTATTGTTTTCCTCTGACGAAACAGTTTTCTCTTCATAGGTCAAAATTTGAGTACCTCAAATGAAACAGATATTTGAGGTGAAAAGACGGTATCAACGGTATCTTTGCTACCGAGCGAACACATTGTATATAAGCTGCTATTTTGTTTAAGTTTGTTGAAGTGTTTTTCTCAAGACGTTATTTCTGCCTGTCTATAGAGAAGACCTAATTATGGCAGCACGGCAAAGGATCAATGAAGAAAAGAAGAAAATTAGGAAGCAAATAAGAGAAGAGGAGATTCCGCGCCGGCCTAGAGGCATTAGGCAAATGTATATGTTATTGCGTTTATTCTTCACGCACGGGCCACTAGTCCTCGTATAATTAATATATATATATATTTTACTATTCTTCAAACTTGAGACCGAAAATTCTGAATTCATTGATGTTTTTTAAGAATGAGATTTTGAGTTGGGCTAAGAATACCGGCTTTCACTCACAGAGCAAGTGAGATTCTGACTCTGACTCCTCCTCAATCCTATGATTTCGAATGACTAACTCCGCAACCCTGCAATTTACTCATTGCTTGTTAATTTTATGCCCTCCCTGCACCGCGGAAGTTTTCTCGCAGGGGACCTTATGTGGAACTTTAGTCTTTAGTTAGGCTTACGGGACATTTTCCTTGGTGTCCAGATAGCTTTCTTCCTCTTCTGCTCTCAGCTCTACTGTGTGGTGTGTTCTATCTCTCCATGTTATAAGGCTCAACACACTGGCCATAGTATTGTGGTGTGGATTGTTTCTGCATGCCAGGTTTTGCACATTATGCAGCAGGCTCAAGTTGGGCACCCTGGTGGCCACGGCCTGTCTTGTTTATTTCCCTGTGTAGATAAAGTGCTGGGTTATAACACATTGTACGTAGCAGTCGAATTGGTCTCTGCTCTCTGGATTTTTATACGACCTTTCTGTAAATATTTCATTCTTTTCCATATGTACTTTATTCATTACCTCCGCCAAGGAGGTTATGTTTTTGTCTTGTTAGTCTGTCTTTGTTTGTCTCTATGTCTGTCACCAAGATAACTCAAAAGTTCATGAACTGATTTGGACGAAATTTACAGGGATTGTTAGGTATATTAGGAGGAACAGATGATTAACTTTTGGTGAAGATATGTCCATCCGTTTGTTTGTTTGCTTATCTGCCTCTTTTTTCTCAATGTTATAACTCAAAAAGTTGAGGGTGAATTTTTATGAAATTGACATGAGTTGTTAGGTATATAGCAAAGAGTAAAGGACCAAATTTTGGTAATGATCCGTTTGTTTGTTCTTTTGTCATTGTTTTTATTTTTAGGCTTGTTTGCACAATAACTCAAAAAATTATGAATGGATCTTTATGAAATTCATAGGAGTTGTTAGTAATGTTGAACGACAAATTGCTGTTGACTTGGCTAGGAATTTACCGGGGCAAATCTTGAATGAACCTCTTGCATTACCTGAATTACATTCCTCATGTCATTTCTATATGACCAACTGTGATGAAATCAAAGCCATAGTATCTGAATTTAAGAGTAAGAAGTTGCACCACGGTGAGTTGACCCTTCATTATTATTTGAGTCGCTGCCAATTATTGTTCAGAGGTTATCGGATATACTTAACAGCTGTATCACGACGGGCATCTATCCAAATATTTTCAAGCGTGCTAGAGTGGTTCCGGTTCTTAAAAGTGGTGATAGTAGACTTGTCGAGAATTATACACCAATTTCTACATTATCTGTGTTTAAAAAAATTTTCGAAAATATTATTTTTAATCGTCTTAACTCCTACTTCAGCACCTGCAATATTTTATCATCTTCTCAGTTTGATTTTAGAACTGGCTCGTCGACATCATGTGCAATACTTTCCATTGTTTCTGACTGCCTAGCAGCTTTTCATCGCAAGCAGTACACACTTTGTTTATTCCTTGATCTTCGAAAAGCCTTTGACACTATAAATCCTGATTTGCTAATTGCAAAANTTCGCATGTAAGGCCAAATGCGAGTTGAACATTGAATTCAGGCGTAACACACGAAGGAAGGAAGGAAGGAAGGAAGGAAGGAACGAAGGAACGAAGGAACAACGCTATTAATATTATAGATATATCAGCCACCCCTGACAAAAAATTAAAATAGACAGAAAACAAATAAGAAAACAGGAAAATGTAATGGAAAAATCCATTTTATTTTCGATCTTGCATACAATTACAAAGTTTTAGCCAAATCGGTCGACTTTAAAAATTAACCCCTACCCCCGCCGGAGGGAGATTTTGCCCACCACCCATTTAAAGGCATTTTAATGCCCCAAGGGCCAGAAATTTGTGGCCACAGATCCGCGTCCATCTATGGACCAAATTTCGCTAAAAAAACGAAAATGTCAAATTTTGATCCATTTTCGCTGGGCTGCTTCCTTTTTCAACAAGACCTTTGAACTTCTGAGCTTGCAGAGGTAGGTACATAAAAGACGATATTGGTTCTGGCGCTGCAGCTAGTACCTGCTGGCTTATCCATTATTCTTCAGATTAGAGCATTCGTTTATTTGAATACGTTAGGCAAAACATGCTAAGACTCTTAATATACAATCAAACGTACTGGTAATTGGTGCGAAAAGTGGGCAGGTGCTAATAAGTCAGTGACCGCAGTTCCCAATTTCCATAGCAAATAGTGATAGCATTTATAGGCGTGATTTCAGTATTTATCAGTGGTTGTACTTCGGCAGCAGTTTTAAACGATAAAAACTTGCTGCCAATAATTGCTGAAAAACCGCCTAAAAGTTACCAACGCTGGCCATAATTAACGCAAACAGCTGTTAATTTTCCGATTTAGTGAAGTCTTAACCTGTAAATGGCAGAAGAGCTATGCGAAGTCTTAGAGCGAAAGCATTAACATTTTAAAAATGAAGTAAATTTAACAATACATGTCGTAAAAGAAACGTATGTATTCGTTGGGACCCAATTAGTTTAATATTCATCATTAAATTCTGAATGTGGTTGGTTTGCAATCATTTCTTGTTAGATAATCGGGACGTTATGGACTTTCATACAGTTTAACTTGATTCTCTCAATGCACTTTGTTTCAAAGGGGTTGGTTGTAAAGTGCCAAAAATATTTACTGAATATTTTCAACCGGATTTTTTCTGAGTATTGGTGACAACATTTATTTATCAGTGCTATAAGAGAATGAAAAGCGGACTTATTTTGCTCTAGCTTTTATATTACCAATGACATAAATATTTTCAATGAGCAGTAATGCGCTCAAAATTTCTCACCTATTATTCGCTCAGGCACATGTAGTTACTAGAGGTAACATGGACTGTGTGAAGCGTCACTTGTTTGCATCCGTATTTCCTTGAGAGTAAAGTTAGGCTTACATTTTCCTATTTTGAACGTTTGTTGTAAATGATGTATCATTATACATAATATATGTATTCGTTTCCAAAATTTTCTATCCTTCACGATTTTTTCCTAAACAGCAATACCACCCTATAAATTGCAGTCACGTAATACACATATCTTGCAGATTTACCTCCAATGGGTTTTGGGCACAGACACATGGGGATTTCTGTAATTTTATAATTGATAATAAATTATTGAGACGCCACAAGCGTCAGAACTGAGGGGACAGTGTTGCCGAAGATCCAGTTTACACGGTGCGGTAGAAGTCCCTAAACTTTACTTTAGCTTAAAACCACCTTACTTCATATTACCATTTGCTTTAACAATATCAGGGTAATCCAACTACGGGCCCGTGAGCTTGTTACCTCCGCCAATAAGATTATGTTTAGTCGGAGTTTGTCTGTTAGCTGATTGATCTATCACCAAGATGATCCAAAAAGTTATGAACGGATCTTTGTGAAATTTACACGGATTGTTAGGAGGAGCAAATTATTGTTTTTGGTGAAAAACAGTTTTACCATTTCTTTTCTTATCTGCCTGTATTTTACTCGGTTACACAACTCAAACAGCTATGTATTCGCATGAACTGTATTCGCCTTGATCTTCGAAAAGCCTTTGACACTATAAATCCTGATTTGCTAATTGCAAAACTTAGAAAACACGGTGTGGTGCAAAATGAACTCTCCTATCTATCAGGTCGCTCTCAATATGTCACCTATAAAGGCGCTTGTTCGAGCAATAAACCAGTACTCCTTAGTGTACCGCAAGGATCTGTCCTAGGCCCCTTTCTTTTTAATGTTTTTATAAACGATATCGCTTCCTTACCTGATGCTGAGTGTGTACTGTTTGCTGACGTTGCGGTGTTTTATATTACTGATGATAATTTTAATGCACTGGTAACTAGGATTAAGACATTCATTCAGCACCTTTAGTCTTGGCTTTTATCAAACAAGTTAATACCTCATGAAACGAAAATGAAGTTAATGATCATGACCACAAAAGATACTCCTGCGCTCCCTGATATATTTTTTAACAATGTAAAATTGGAATGGGTGAATGAAGTAAGATATCTTGGCATTATTCTTGACTCGAAGTTGTCATTTAATCTACATGTTACTGAAGTGTGTAAAAAGCTTAGTAAAGCGCTTGGATTATTTTATTGCGTCTCGAATAAATTACCGGTTACTGTTCTTAGAGATCTTTATTATGCTATTGCGTATTTCCATGTAATTTATTGCACTGAACTAATGGGTGGTATACCGCCCTCTTCTAAAAAAAAAATCTCAACGGTATTGAACAAAATACTTCGTGCAATCCTCAAAGTACAATATATAAACTTCATACCTGAAATCCATACCGCCGATATGTACAAAACTCTTGATCTGTTACAATTTGATGACATTTATCGATATTATTTAATCAAATTAGCTTATAAGTTCTTGTACGATGATCCCTAATCTTTTAACAAATATCTTTTACCACTTCAACCTCAGAATGAGTATCAATTACGCAGATTTAGATGTATATGTATGACTCATATGTTATGAGAATTTAACTACCGTGTTCTATTGTTATATATAGCTCTTATGAATGACGGTGCTACGATGTCTTACTACTTTTGGTAGCTCTCTTATGAAAATAGCGCGGTGACTCTATTTGTTTTACTTAGACGTTCCACAATTTTGCTTTGAACCCATGCCAATACTGTTATGAGGATTGACTATTTTACTTAAGGCTCTTGCGACAATATTGTTGCAACACTTTATTTATTATTTTTTTTAATTGGCCCGAGAAGCATTAATGCTTAAAGTGGCCGTTTGTCCATTTCTTGCATTTATTTCTTTTTTCTTTTGACTGTATCCCATTTAATGTACTATGCGACAAATAAATTCTATGGAGTTTCCATGGATTGAATTTTGGTCCAGATCGGTTCGTTTGTTTGTATGTTTGACTCATGTTTGTTATAACGCTTGTTAGCAGTATAACTCAAAAAGTTATTTACGGATCTTCAAGAAAATTTCACAAGCTGTTATTACTTTCAAAAGGCACAAATGATTAGATTTTAAAGTTTATGCAAAGAAAGGCGGAGGCATGTGCTCTCAGAGTGCTCTAGTTGAGTTATATAACTGTTTTGCAAAAAGGTTTGCTGATCTAACTAGTTGATATTTCGTTAGCCACATTGCATACATTTGTACCTTTACTGTGCCTTGCTAGTTTAGTTTCATATCATCATACCACACAGTTAGGTGGCGCTGTTTGCCACCCAATGCAGTGTACTGCTTGTCTGTAGTGAGATATAATGAACTGAGTTGGTGTGGCTTCTAGTGTTTTACTAGACTATCCAGTCGCCAAAAATGACTGCAATAATCTTGTAATGATAATGAAATATTGTATTTTTCTGTTTGTGGTACGAATTTTCAACAAAAGATACCTCATACCTGCAAGCTTAATATGCCATTGTGTCAACGAAAATTGTACAATCATTTCACGAAAGCAAAATTTCCCTCCTGCAGCAAAAGCGCAATTGTCAGTTTGAAATACTTAAAAGTTAAGAAGCGCCAGGGAAATATTGTTCAGTGAGAAAAATTTATCAGGTCTACTCAGTTCCTGCTGTATCCTGGATATGAGCATTTAAACCTTCATGGTCAAAATTTTGTGGCTGTAAAAATTAAAAATTATTTAGCCTCTGCCCAACGTGAAATTTCAACTGTCACGAAGAAATTTCACCTAAAGGAAACAAAAGCAATGGATCATGCATGACCAGAACGAAAGTTCCAGCCATGATTGAGCCTCTCGTATGGCCGTTACATAATAAAACGTTTCTATTTATTTTGTTTCCGCTCTTAAGGAAATGGATAGGCGAAAAATAGGCCAGGTTGCAGATTTTGAAAATCGAAAACCAGGTTGCAGAAGATGGTGAATGCTTGAAACATTTCTTGAAATCAGAACAATATGTATGCAGCTTCTTAATTCCGATTTTATAACTTTCTTCTCTCCGATCACGACGTATAAATTCGGCAGATGACCAACAGGGCACTCACAAGATGATTCTTCACGAGTAGTAGACAGTTATTTCTTCTAGCTTACTGTCTTTTTCTTTTTCTACAGCAGTATTATTCCCGTTAAAACTAGGTTGCTGAAGCAGGTCTTGCTATTCCAAGGATTTCTGTTCATTACCACGTGTTGCTCGAGCTCCATACCACGCATATCATCCCTCACACTGCCGTTCTCTGAAGGTGCAAATTTTGTTTCGTAGCCTAAGATATCAGTAAAGCAGATATTTAAGTTCGCGAAACCGTATCTTGGCTACAGAGCGCTGACATGCATACAAGCTGGTCATGCTTATTGCAGTGTTTTACTCAAAAATATTTCTGCTTCTCACTGTTGAAGACGCACGCCTAATCAAGAAGGAAGATAGGAAACGAATACGTAGTACGAGACTACTACAGTCTCAAGATCGAAGACGTTCTACGAATGCAGAGAGAGATGAATCGTCTATGCGCTACAGAAAGGTTACAGAAGTGAATGAGAATTGCTGATACGCGTGAGCGGGAAAATGAGAAAACGACAAGTCAAAGAAAAAAGCCCTAAGGCTGCAAGCACGACGAAGGATCAATGAAGAAAATAAAGCAAGCCAGAGAAGAGAAGATTCTGCTACGGCCTATAGTAATATAAAAAATATATAGATTATTGCATGAACGTTTTCACGCATGGGTCCACTAGTATCAAATAATACCTGTTTCAGGAACTACATATAGTAGCTCGAGCATACTCCTGAACAATATCAGTATAGGCTGTAGTATCTTAAAACTCAAATTTTCTACTACTCCGTGTTGTCATTCAATAGATTAAAGGTGTTTCCTTTTTAAATCCCGAATATTTAAGTAAGAGTGGATTTTTGATGGGGCTGGAATAAATCATGCGCTGAAAACTTGAGAATGAATTTATTAGTATTTCCTGTTTACTGTTGGAGTGAGGAAAGTGAGACATTGTTGTGTTCTCACCGCAGTGGACAAAAGATTATTTTTGTCCGGGGATATTGCACGCTCCCCCGGTGTTGTACGAGTGCTGAAATGTAACTATTTTTGACCATTAGGTCCGTGCCGTGTATCACGACAGATGAAAAGAAACATCGTAAGAATGGGCAGGCAGCGATTATGCTCTCTGTATGCGTGCGGTGTCTCCTCTGCCGAGCTGCTCTAGCTCTGAACCTCGTGGCAACTCTCGACTTAGTAATATTTGTAATTACCTTTGCGAAGAAGGTTATGTCTTTTTGGGCTTGTCTGTCTAGCACCAAGATTACTCAAAATGGTATGGACGGATTGTGACGAAAGTTACAGGGATGGTTATGTATGTTAGGAGGAACAGATGATTAACATTTGGTGAAGATCCGTCCATCCGTTTGTTTGTTTCTCTGCCTCTTTTTTTTTTTCTTTATGCCATCTTAACTCAAAAAGTTATGAACGAATTTTCATGGAATTTACACAAGTTGTTAGGTATATTACGAATATTAAATGACCGAAGTTTTGTGATCTGTTCATTCTTTAATTTTATGCTTGTTGGCACAATAACGCAGAAATCTGAAAATGAAGCTATATGAAATTAACAGGAGCTGTTTGTGTTGTGAAAAGACATAAATAATTAAATTTTGTTGCTGATAAATTAATCTATTTGTGAGTTTTTACTAATATTTGTTTGTTAGCAGTATTACTTACAAAATTACGTTGCTGATCACCTTTCAAAAAATTAGTGACATGGTTAATACTATTAATAGGCACAAATGGTTGGATTTTGCTATTAATACAAGGAAAATCAAGGTTTCAGCACCAATTCGAATTTTTCATTACTTTTGCCTTGTTGGCGGTCTACTATCTCCGAGTGTTCCTCCGCTCATGTGCGAGAAACACGGTGACGGCTTCGAGCTGCGTCAACTAGTAAGGTAAGTCTTGTGCTGCAATTCTTACCATAGAGTTTTTTTTTTACATATGCACTGTCTTCTGTAGAAAGTGAACATGAAAAGTTGAAGCCTGTCGCCCGTGCAAACTAACTTGTGTCGCTTATCGAGCAGTAATGGTAGCTAGAAAAATTGAGCTTCATATCCAATTTTAGTTTATAAGTATCTGGTAGTTTGGTCTCACTGCTTGTGTCTCATTGCAAGTTTCAGGTGCCAGCGCTGCCACTCGCTGCTCTCGCTATGATGGAAAGTTTACCAGCCGAGCAGCAATTGACTGCTATTGAGTTCGTAGCTGTGAAGGAAGAGCCCATCGACTGGACACCTGATGAGCTGGTGAGACTTGCTGTTTGTTTTGCTTACTGCTCCGGGATCTCTTGATTCTTGGCGTTAAACGTTTTACTAATGTTTAGTGCAATGCCAAGTCCCTAGGGCAACATTACTTCTCTTTGCATTTCTGGCCCCTGCAGTTGATAATATTCTAATCTTGTACCTGCTGACTGTTCTCTCTCCTAATCGTATCCAGTACTCTTACCGATGGCGTATGTAGTTATTTTTCTCGCAGTTTTGGGAAAAATTGTCAATCTTCACCGTATTTGTCTTGTGCATTGTAAGGCACAGAATTGTTTACCATTTCTATGTAACATATAATCCTTCACTATAGCTTCATCTCACACCATAAAAAGCAACAGGGACTTGCTCGATATGAGTGTCAGACAGAGCTGTAACAATCATGCCCGGCTCGTCTTATGAAAGGGAAGCGAGAACCGTTCTGCTAATTTCTGTACCCTTCTCAATAAAATTGAAGCGAAAGAGCAGAAACTAAGCATGTGTAGTTGGGCCAGCGAAGAGAGGGAGCGTCGATTGTAGGGCAGCAACAACAAGGTTCTGTCAACAACAGCCATCTCTAAGTTTCAGGAGCCTGCAAAACATTGCAATTGAAATTCAATGCAATAAAATTCCTGTTTCGAGTATATGATGCGTTTTCCTTCTACCTTGCATGCTCAAATGAAGTTGACTTTCTCCGAACATTTTGAAAAATAGCTGTTATCTGCACCGCTTTCTGGTCGATTACTGCAAATTGTTTCTAGACAAACTGTTTGATTCTGACATTAGTAAACCTTTTGTCCCTGTCGTGCCCACTTTGCTTCCTTCCACTTTCATACTCCTACTGATCTTACTGTTGTCTGTTCTTCCTCTTCTTTCCCGACTTGCTGTTCCCATGCGCGTTGATCCTGTGTGGGAACACCTTCGTGCATGGGTTCCCCGTTTTTCTGTCGACATACTATATGTCCCTTCCTTTTCCTCTCTTAGAAGAGCTTAGTACTTATTTTGGGAGACTTAAATCTTCTTATAATACCTAACCTTTTGTCCGTACATTTGACTTCTTTCACTCGCTTCTGTACTTCCACAAAGCCTCTGTTAGTGCAGTAAAAACTCTAAAAAGATTCTTCTCTGAAACTTACCCACTAATAAACTTCAAATTTTCATACAAAAATACATTACCATAGGGTCCTACTTAAAATTTAGAGACAAACTTCCCATACCACTTTTGCCACGTGTTATCTACCGTTCCCAATGAAAAGGTTTTAATGCCTTGTTCATCGGTAGCACTGGACAACATTTCAAAGCCCGTATTGACAAACATTTAGGTGTATCTTGTTAAAATGGTAAACCGGTTTAAACTGGGTTACTCTTATGAAGGACGCAAGTGTTGAAAATACTTTCATGTTTTGAAAACGAGCAACTGAGAGTTGCTGAACAATATACTGTATACCAAATAAACGAGTTTATATCAGTAATGATCTCCTCTGGCTGAATCGGACAATCAAAAGCTGCGTTGCAATGCGACAGGTACGTTACAAAGCCTGGAAGCGTAGTCCGACAGAGAAGAATAAGTCCAGCTACATAAGGGCATGTCGGGACGTAGAGAACAAAATTAGGACTTCTAAAAGGGAAAGGGAAGTTCCCGTTGCCGATAGGGCAAAATTCATTCTCAAGGCATTCTATAAATATGTAAACGAAAGACGACTCAAAAAATTAAACCATAGGTCCGCTCAAGAGACCTGACGGTGAAATCACCAACGACCTAAGAGACAAAGCCACTGTCCTGAATGATTATTTTAGCTCTGTATTCACTATAGAACCAGCACGGATGCAACTTGCCCCCATAAGCAATTGTGTTTTCACGGAGACAGAGATCCGTCAAGATTTGACCCACCTGAATTTGTACAAATCCACTCGCCCTGATAAATTTTCTCCCCGTGTTCTACGACAAATGGCCCCAGCCATCACGAAGCAATTGGATGAAATGTTCAATCGCTCTTTAAGAACGGGCGAAGTCCCACAGGATTGGAAAGTAGCTAACTTAATCCTGATATATAAAAAAGGGGATAAGAAAAGCCCCAGCAAGTATCAACCAATCAACCAATCAGCCTTTCATCCGTCGTCAGCAAAACCATCGAACCCCTTTTGAAGAAGCACATCACTGCTCACCTGAGGATGCACCAGCTCATTTCCGACACTCTGCACGGCTTTTGAAATAGGAGAAGCTACTTAACAAACCAACTGGACTTCTTCTTGGAAGTAACGAAAATTAGATATGAAGAAAAGGGCGTGGACCTCGTGTTTCTAGACTTCCATAAGATTTTTGACAAAGTCTCCACCAACGGGTAATGAAAAAATTCGAAGCCCATGTCATTCATGGAGACTATGCTGGATCCGAGCATGGCATACGGGTCGGGAACAGCGAGTGAAACTTGAATGAGAGACGAGCGCCTGGACACAGGTATCATCTGGCATTCCACAAGGTAGCGTTCTTGGCCCACTTGTGTTTATAATTTAGATAGATGATTTCGATCATAATATCTGTTGTAAAATCAGTGATGGGGACACTAAACTATGCCATCCTGCCAGGAAAAGAGCTGAGCGCCAGGAAGACCTGGACCATCTTATGGAATGGAGCACCACCTGGCAGATGAACTTTAAAATGTTTGGGCATCACGCACCCAAGGGTCCCTAGTGCTTTTTCTGCAGGAGGTGTTTCAGCTTGCCGTAGTTCCTGCTGACGAGGTTAGTTTTGTAAAGTTAGGTAGGGTCTCTGTATTTCCCCTTCTGTCCCGTGATGTGGGCTGCTGAGCGAGATAGCCGCCCTTGTCTGTGGGACACTTCTGCTCTTTCTTGTGTCTCTTCCTATTCTTTACGCTTTTTTCTCACCAGAAGTAGCGCACTCGGCCAACTGAGACTTACCGGCATGAATGACGAGATGAAATGTTCTTATTCTAACACAACATAATAAACCGAGTCTCACTGATTGGATCACGTGGTATGACGTGGGTGCGGTGGTAAAACCAGGAATATAATAATAATAATTAAAGATGAACTTTAATGCCTAATGGAAAAAGGCTTGCACACAAGACCTAAGACCATTATTAGGCAGCCTTGCCACCCAGCCCCCTTTCATGCTCTCCCGCCCGATTTGCCAGCAATGGGGCAAACTGCTCCCAATGTCCCTGCGGCCGGCCCCTGTAGTCCTCAGATATCATCTCCTAGTGGGGTAAATGTTGGGAATCCTTTGGGAGATGAGGGCACAATTATCACCAATTCGCTTCACACAGATGCGGAGGAAATTACTCCAACTCCAGGTGCATCCGTGCAGATGTCACGTGTGCGTCCTTCACCTCTCCTACCATCCATAGTCTCTACCTTCGTTTCAATGAACCGCAATGTGCCTGAAGGCACTGATGTACCCCAACCTGCCAACGCCCGCCAAACAGACATTGTCTCATCTATTGCTGAACGTGGTAGTCCAGTGAGCGTCTCTAAGGAAAAGTCACAGTCTCAGACACCTGAAACGAAAAAGCGTGACCAATTCTCAAGAACCTCAAGCACACCATCGCATGATGGGAATCGCACTACCCGAAAGTCAAATGCTAGGAACATTCCTCCAAAGTCGAATTCTTGTCAGCCACCACAAAGTAGAATAACGAGAAGCAAGGCTAACTCAGCGGGAAACGACCTATTGTCCAGCATATAGCTGCAAACGTAAAACAATCTGACAACTGTCAAACCAAAATACAAATATCTCCCCTTGCTCATCTACAAACAGGCGCTTTCGCCGCTACTGATAATGCTCCTACTGATCTCACGCCCCTTATCTTTTCCCAGCAATCGGACGCTTCAAGCGTATCAGTGACTTGAAGAAGCAATGCAAACACTAGGGTCAAATTCTTGTTTGGAAACATTCCGAGCATAACAAACAAGATGAATGTATTATGAGCTATGGCAGCCACTCTTGCGTATGATGTTATCGCTCTCAATGAAACATGGATCAACCTTTCAAACAAGAATCTGGAAGCAGAAATTGCATTGAAAGGCTACAAAATTTTCAACATAGACCGGCCTACAGAAACTGGCAGAGGTGGGGGTTCAGTCATATATATCAAGGAACGTCTTAATCCCTTCTGCAAAGATTTTGCAGCAACTAAAAAAATGAATTTATCACTACTCATGCTCATCTCGACATTCAACAGTCGGTAAATATTATGCTCGCCAATAGGAGCCCTTGCAGTACCGCCGAAACTGATGCAGCACTTTACAACAAGATCGAAAATGCACTGAATACTCCGAATGAAACAATTCTAATGGGAGACTTCAACCTCCTCCAAATTGATTGAAGTATCTTGTGCAGCCCAGCTCCAGGTAGCAAATTGCTCGAACTCCTCAGCCACCACCACCTGACCCAGCACGTCAATAAACCCACAAGATGCGGTAATATTCTAGATCTGGTATTCTCCACTCCTGATTGTGAAATTGTTGACCTAGCCATCTTAGACTAACTTGGAGACCACAACATGATTGAATTTACGCTCAAAACTGGCAATGAATCACCACTAATGCGAGTCCTCTCAAGCTGCCATTCTATCGACGAGCGAATTGTCAGGGATTGGCAACTGAAATAGAAACGACAGAATTCGAAACCCCTATGAGAGACGCCAGCGTTGAACACTGCTCACATAATTTGAAGACGTGCATCCTGACAGCAGGTGAACGATACATCCCAAATAAACAAGTTCGTATCAGTAATGATCCCCTTTCGATGATTCGGACAGTCAAACGCTGCTTTGCTAGGCGACAAGTGTGTCACAAAGCCTGGGAGCGTAATCCAATAGCGTAAAACAGGTCCAGTCACATAAGGGCATGTCGGTATGTAAAGAAAACAGTCAGGACTTCAAAAAGGGAAAAATAAGTTTCCTTAGCCGCTATGACTCGCAACCCAACGGCATTCTATAAATGTCCAAATGAAAGACGACTAAAAAAAACCATAGGTCCGCTCAAACCACCTGACGGTGAAATCACCAATAGCCTAAGAGACAAAGCCACAATCCTGAACAAACATTTGACCTGTGTATTTACTAATGAAAATGTTACAAATATTCCTGAACCACCACCGATGCTAGTTGCTCCAATGAACACCTGTGCTTTCACGGAGATCGAGATCCTTCCAGAACTCACCCTCCTAAATTTGTACAAATCCAGTGGCCCAGATAATCTTACTCTCCATGTACTACGGGAAATGGCTCTAGTCATCGTAAAGCCACTGCTCGAAATATTTAACCGATCTCTAAGAACGGGAGATGTTCCGCAGGATTGGAAACTAGCTAATGTGATACCGATACATAAGAAAGTGGATAAGAATAGCCCCAGCAACTATCGACCAGTCTTACATCGGTCGTCAGCAAAACCATCGAACGCCTCTCGAAAAAGCGCATCACTGATCACCTGAGGGTGCAGCAGCTCATAACCGATACTCAGCATGGCTTCCATAATGAAAGAAGCTGGTTAAAAAACCTAGTGGACTTTTTCTCAAATGTTACAGATATTAAAGATGAACGAAAAGGTGTAGACCTTGTGTATCTAGACTTCCTAAAGGCTTTTGACAAAGTCCCCCATCAACTGCTAATGAAAAAATTGGAAACCCATGGCATCCAGGGTAACTATTTACGATGGATCAAGGCATGGCTTACTGGTCGGCAACAGCGAGTGAAGCTTTAGGGAGAGACGAGCGACTGGACACAGGTATCATCAGGGGTTCCACAAGGTGGAGTGCTTGGCAGGGTTGCGGAGTCGGATGGTTCAAGGTCCGACTCAGGCTCCTGGCCCTCAAGATTTTCCAACTCCGACTCCTGGCCCTCAAGGTTTCCCGACTCTGACGTCCGACTCCGACTTTTAGTCCAAGAAGTAAATATTTGATGTAAATATTAAACATGTCCAAATAATTTTTGCTAGTGTAAACACATATCAAGTTGAAGATTCTAGGTGCATTGTATATATACAATATTTTATATCATTTGGGACATTAAATTGAGGACATGAGAACATTAAAAAATTTTGGGTGAAACTTTTGCACCTGGTACATTATGTGAGGGGGGCCATGGAGAGGCAAAATACTCAATTTTTTACCGATTGTTCTGAAATTTGCATATTTTATGTACTTTTGAAAAAAGAAACACATTTTGCTCCTACAATTTTTTATTTGGGCCTTAGTTTTTGAGATAATAGAAATATATATAAATAAATACCTATACATTTTATCTAAATTTCAAAGGAATAGAACTCAATGAGTTTTCCTGCTACAATAAAAACAATGAGAGTTTTGGTATCGTCGAAACATTTTCAAGAAAACTACTGAGCTGGCCTCCCCATGGTCTGCTCTGTCCCATCACTACCTAAGTAAAATATAGGGGAAATACGGTTTTGAGCTCCGTTGAAAAAAAAGGACAAAAATGGAGATGTTTGCTCTATAGTTTGGTTAGGAATGTTTCAAGGATCCAAAACTGTCATTGCTTCTATTCTAGCACGAAAACTCATTGAGTTCTATTCCTTTGAAACTTAGAAAAAATGCATCTAACTATATTTATAGATATTTCCCATCATCTCAAAAACTAAGGCCTAAATCAAAAAATTTTTAGGAGCATAATACGTTTCTTTTTCAAAACTACACATACTATGCAAATTTCAGAACAATCTGTCCAAAATTGATCATTTTGTTCCCCCATGCCCCCCTCACATAATGTACAAGGTGCAGAAGTTCTACCCAACATTTTCTCAATGGTCTCATCGTATGGAATAGGAAAATACAGTACATGGTAGCTATAGCAGTAAAAGAGAAATGTACAAAAAATGTATATCCACATTTACAATTTTTTTTAAACTTCTGACATAAAATTCAGGATTGAATATTTGTTTATAAATGGGCTTCCAGAGTTGGGTTGAAAATTCCGTCTCCAACTCCTAGAGCAAGTGAGATTTCGACTCCCCTTCAAATCCTCCGACTCCGCAACCCTGGTGCTTGGCCCACTTCTGTTCTCAATTTACATCAATGATCTCGATCTTAACATCTGTAGTAAAATCAGTAAATTTACAGATAATACTAAACGATGTCATCCTGCCACGAAAAGAGCCGAGCTCTAACAAGACCATGACCACCTCATGAAATGGAGCGCTACGTGGCAGATAAGGTTTTCTGTCAACAAATGCTCATTAATGCTTGTTGGGCTTGTGAATCCTTTCACCACATTGAAAATAAACGGGACGGAATTGGCTGCTGTCATCCTACAACTTGACTTGGGAATCACATTACAAACAAACTACAACACAGTCAGTAAGTTGACAAGAGTGTGAAAATGGCAAGCAGAGTACTGGGATTCAATACCAGAAACTTTGAATACAAGTCCAAGGACATGATCACTTTCTTGAACGAGGCATTAGTGCGGCCACACTTAGAATTTGCTGTTCAGTTCTGGACGCCACATCTCTGTAAAGATATCAATAACATGGAAAGAGTCCAACGCAGAGCAGCAAAACTGATACCTCAGCTGAGAAACAAGCCGTATGAATGTCACCTATAAGAACTGAGTATGATCTTTCGAGCAAAGACGACTCAAGGGGCAACTAATAGAAACATTCAAGTACTTGAATGGCTTCAACGACGTACCTACAACGGGATTCATTGAAAGAGACCTTAATAATGATCGCTTGCAAAACAATGGTAAAACACTCGAGCATTACGCTCGAAGAACTATCTTAAGTCAGCAGTGCTTTCCGTATTTCATAGTCAGCATTTGGAATAGACTCCCTTCCGACGTTGATGGTGCGGAGTCAGTCAATTTGTTTAAAAATTATCTTGACATACATTGAGAGAGACATCTTCCACAGCTAAGAACCCCTCCGCGAGTCGCAAGCTCTTAACCGCCAATGCTTCCCAGGCCATCTTAATCAGTCTTCTTCTCACTTCCACCCTATCTACATCTTTGGGCTCCGCATATCAGCGGCTATCGATCATGCTTGCGTGCATTCATGATCATCTCTTTGACTGAGATTCTTCATTTTTTTCTGACTCCTTCCTTTTTTTTGTCTTCTCGTTTCCCCAGTCCTCTATATGCTACTAAGAATGGCAATAGCTCATAGAGGGCCGGGGCGTAAGTTCTGGTGTCTCTTTGGGAATAGGCCTATTGATTCGTCTACAGCCACTTACATAATCTAGTGTTCAGTTATGCACAGAGAGCCGGAGAACCCCTCAACCCAATTGAAAATGAACGGGCCAGAATTGGCAGCTCTCCCCCAACAACGTGACTTGATAATAAGAGTTACAAACAAATTACAACGCAGTCAGCAAGTTGATACGAGTGGGAAAATGGCTAGCAAAGTACTGGGTTGCATCATCCATGACCAAGAACTTTGTATGCTAATCCAAGGATATCATCATTCCTTTGTGTGACAGGCCAGTCTCAAAAAGTCACTATCAACATCGCCACTTTATTTATTTCCAATTAATGTTCGTATTTTTGCACTTGTAATTTAGTACCCTAGGCTGGAGCTGTGGCCTAGCCGCTAGTCTGAAACTCTAGCCTGGCCCCCAGTCTCTTATGTTTATCAGCTGTATCATAAATTTACCAAAAGTTATACACTTTGTTATTTAACTATATTTGTAACTCACTTTCCATAACACTTTTTGTATACGTCACTCATTATCACTTACGTAGTTCCATGTAGGAAAGCCTTGAACACAGTGTTTACATTAGCAATGGCAAAGGCAAAACCTGTAGATAGGGTGTTTATTGGCGAGGTCTTCTTGTGTCTACATGAGAGGGCTCCAGTTCTTCGCGAGATCACTGTAGGGAATTGCTAGAAATTCAGAACAATGTTGCTCTCTTGATCGCGAGAGTGCGGATCGGAGCTGTTGTTAAGTCTGAATGTACCTGCATGGTCAGTTGTGTATCGACGGCCATCTTGAGATGTACTGTATCGGGCAAAATAAGAACGATTTTCATTATTTGAAAATAAAGTTTAACCATGTTGAGTAGGTTAATGAATCTTTTGATGGGGCCTTAAGGAATGTATTTAACACATTTCAACAAAATATCAGGACAAATATAACTATATTTAATACATTAGAGCAATCTAACAAACAATAACAAAAATTGAACAGTGCAAAATAAGAGAACGATCGTCTCTAAAATATTCTCACATTTACCCCGGTCATCTGGATACATTAAATTTCGTGTACATGACTTCTAATTTTCTAAAACTGCCACTCTTACGATTTCACCATTCTAGAAACATGTAACCTCACGTGAAAGTTACTCCTGAGCTGCGGGAATATTTTGTTAAGCTCAGGTCCTCAGGAATGACTCTTTCGGCCATTTCAAGAGAGGTAAACTGATCCAAGAGCTTTGTTTCTCGTGCTTTGAAGCTCTATGATGAAAAGAAACCGCTGGAATCACCGGTATCTGCAGGCTGCTCTCGAAAAACCACCGTACGAGTTGATAGGATTATGAAACACTATGACCAGAAGGATTCTTTCGAAACTGCAGCGGGAATTTACAGAGAGCTGAAGGTCAATAACAACATAAAAATGTCTTGCTATACAGTTTCTCGTCGCCTCAATGCATGTGGATTAAAGGCACGCAGTCTTACCACTAAACCACTTATCAGTAAGAAGAATAAGAAAGCAAGACTTCAATATGCGGAGAGTCACATCGTTTGGAGAGAAGAAGATTGGGAAAGAGTGCATTTCAGCGACGAAAGTAAATTTAATTTGGTTGGATCTGATGGCTGACGGTATGTTAGACGTGCAACAGGTGACAGGCTGAACCCGAAATGTTTCAAAACATCTGTAAATCATGGGGGAGGTAGCGTAATGGTGTTTGGCATGTATTCATCTGAAATAGTTGGACCGTTGGTGGCCATTAAAGGAACTGTCAATGCTAATATGTATCTCAATCTTGTACAGCAATATGTAATCCCATCTCTACGATCATCACCAAACCAGCCAGCTATTATTATGCAGGACAATGCCCCGTGCCTTACTGCAAAGAAAGTGAAGGAATATTTTGCGGAAGAGAATATCGAAGTCATGAAGTGGCCTGCCCAAAGCCCGGACCTTAATTCTATTGAAAAATTATAGTTGACAATGTAAGAGAACGACAACCATCAACAGTAAAGGATCTGTGGACTAAAATTGAAGAGGAATGGAAAAAAATAACTCCAGTGTTTTGTAAGAAACTTGTGATGTCGTGTAATCGTCGCTGTGCTAAAGTTGTTGAAAATAAAGGTTTAAGTACTCCATACTAATTGTTCTAAACCTAAAATTGACCATTGTTTTATGTTATTTATTTGTAAAATTGTATTTAGAGACGATCGTTCTCTTATTTTGCACTGCTCAATATTTGTTATTGTTTGTTAGATTGCTCTAATGTATTAAATATAGTTAGGTTTGTTCTAATATTTTGTAGAAATATGTTAAATACATTCCTTAGGGCCCCATCAAAAGATTCATTAACCTACTCTACATGGTTAACCTTTATTTTGAAAAATGAAAATCGTTCTCATATTTTGCCCGCTAGTGTAGTTGTGTATCGACAACCATCCTGAGATGTAGTTGTGTACCAACTCCCAATACAAGATATAATTGCCTCATATCCAGTGACAATGCAATGTCTGCAGCTGTTCGTCTCCACATGCCGATCTCCAAAATAAAATTCTCACTGTAAGTTGCATATGACTCATGCCCGAGTTAGGTGAAGCAATTGTTGGCAGCATTTACATCAATCCTCAGAGATCTGCCACCATAATCTAAGGTAACCTCTTATTCCGTGAGGTCTGCCGTATTAGAATCCATGCATTGGCCGTTCTTCGGTGTCGTCATCCTGACAATGGTAACATCCTGAACGTTTTTGCTTGGACGGGATGAAAGTATCGCAGATGATATTGATCTCAGTTGGTGTTCACCGATAATTAAAGTTGCGTGTTTGCTTTTCAGAGCTGAACTGTTTGAGTCTGTTTCGTTACAAGTGAGATTATTAACGCTAATTTCGGAGTTGCCAAGTGAATTGTTACGCATTGTACTAGGCGCTAGTTCGCCCACACTTTGAATTTGCTATTGAATTTTGGTTGCCGCATCTGTGCAAAGATATCGATACAATGAAGGAAAATACAATGCAGAGTTATAAAATTGATATCTCAGCTGCGAAATAATTCATACGAATGTCGCCTACAAGAACTGGGCATGATCTCTCTCGAGCAAAGACGACTGAGGGGGCAATTAATAGAAACTTTCAAGTATTTGAGTGACTTCAACGACGTACCTACAGCGGGACTTTTTGAAAGAGACCATAGTGATCGCCTGCGAAATAACGGCAAAACTCGAGCATGAAGCCCGAAGAACAACCTTAAGCCAGCAGTTCTTTCCGTATTTCATGGTAAACATTTTGGAACAGACTCCCCTCCGACGTTGTCAGTGTAGAGACGGTAAGCGCATTTAAAAATAGACTTGACAAACATTGGATAAGAGATCCTCTGCACTTGAGAATACGTTCTCCACCAGGAGTAACAAACTCTTGAGCTCCATACATTAACAGATATGAATTGCATCTGCTTGCATTTATGATCAACTCGTGGCTGAAATCTTCCTTTCTTCTTCTTCTTTTCTCTGTCATCTATATCAAGCTAACATAAAGACAATAGCTCATAGAGGGCTGGAGCGTAAGTCCCGGTGTCTCTGTGGGAATGGGCCTGTTGGTCCATCTGCTGACGCTTATCTAATCTACCACTCTGAAAGCCATCACTTTCAGCTCCCTACTTGCCTACTGAAACAACCATCCTTTCAGCATGAATGACTTCTCCATCATTGACCTTTCTAGCTTAATCGAGTTCTCAATTCTAGAGTTCTACATCCATAGAAGAAGACCCAGCCTTAACATCATGACCTCGACTGTACCGCTTCATACAGTCCAGAATTAGTTCCACATCTGATTACAATACAGGGGCCTTCATCCAGCTCCTCTAAGTAGCTTTGTTCATTCGTGCTTTAGACTTCCCCACAGTAGCACCGACTGTACGCTCCGTTCTGTGAAACGAAAAAGGAGAAAAAATATTTTATTCATAGAAGACCGGTTTTTATTTAATGCTCTGATGATTCTTAATATTCCCGAAAAATTAAATTTTATCACAAGACTCTTTTCATTGAAATAAAGAGGGTTTTCTCAATTACACCACGTTTCAGTAGGCTATTGTCCAAAAACTATTCAACATACATGCACAATTCAAGATACTATGATGAGATGACTCTACTTTGCAGTATCAGAGTTTTTGATTTGTATCTGAAACGGTTTAATAGTTGTATACCTCAACATTTGAACCATGAAATTACCTGAGAAATATGAAGTATGTAAGTATATTTTACATCATGTCTTTTTACTGTACATAGAAAAGTTTATTTATTAATTTTCATTCACCTATTTATTGTAATTTGTTGAAAATAGCTATGATATTAGTCTACCCAATGTTAGTCAACAGCTGTATCTTTTGCTCTTCAATACCGCTTGGTGTTCTCAATTGCCACACCTGTTCTCAATTACATACCCCCGTTTTACAAAACCCATATAATCTGTCCCTGATGGCTCAGCCATGTGCGACAACGGCTGCTTCGAATTCAAGAGCCTTACCAATATTGGTTTGCTACCGAGAATAGGAAATACACTGAGGAAGAATAAGATTGTGCCACCAGGGAGATTTTCGAATGAGCATGACTGTGCCGTCAAAGACATACTTTCATATTATGTCACATTGTACTTTCTTGGGACCATTTAATTCTTATTGTTATATTCTGTGAAAATTATTCTACTGGTTTATATTACTAAGGCTGTTGTCAATAGATATTTACTTGAGTATGGCGAACTGGAGCAAAGCATTCTAATGATGCAAATAACACACTGTGAATGTCTTTGCCCTTAATCGGAGATGTGGTTTAGAAAGTTATGAATTGTTTAAACAAGATGGTAAAAACTAAGAGCTAGTGGTTCAGCCATTTATGAAGTCGACGTTGTAGCTATACTCACCTTTGTAACTCACCTTTGCGGCCCCAATAGCCAGCACAGCAAGGGGCCAAAACAGCCAAGCACGCCAAAAACCAACGCAAAGACCCACCACAAGACTGGAGAGTAAGGTTGGAATGTGTGCTTATAGCTATCAAACTCACAGCTCATAAACCACAAAATGATCTTCCCCCCCCCACCTCCCCACAGTCAGTACTGCAGATTATCATCCAAAACAAACCACAAAAGTCAACCAACCCCAACCAAACA